>JALPQD010000001.1:19249514-19359851 GCA_023101885.1 Typhlomys cinereus
GAAATAGGAACAGCGACATGGAGGGACACGAGACATGAGAACGACATTGATGAGCTGCTGCAGGAGTTTGAGGAGAAGAGTGGCCGGAACTTTTGCACACGGTCTGCTTCTACTGAGACGCCCTGTGCTCGTGGAGACAGCGGGCTGCACAGCCTCCCCCGCAGCCAATGTGTTGGTTTGTTTCCCCTGGCACGATCTTGTGCTCACTGTTAGATGTTCTGTCTGTGGGTCGGGCAGGCACAGATGTTATCCCCGTGCGTGTGTGGAGAAATAAGTGTACAGAAGGGACAGTTAAAAATACTAATCCACCATAGACTCCCATGGGACCCCAAGGAGGGATAAGGGACTTCAGCGTGCTACAGGATCCTGGGCCCGTTACCGTTGTCTCCCAGGGCCTATTCAATTTGTTCTCCAGTCTGCTAGTAATGTAGGCTTGGAATCAGATACTGTGCTGCAACATGCAAGCAGTCTGGGGAGGGGCCATGGTGGAGGGGCAACCCCGAGCAAGACCATAGAAGTACTGATGACTGTCTCAGAAACTGCTCAAGAGCTGAATGTTCTATGGATCAGGAGTCAATATATCCAAAGGCCAAGGGGCTTGGGCTTGAAACTTTTGGAGTCTGCAATGACAATGGTCTCAGAATATTTGAAGACTCAGGGACTTTGAAGTGAAGATGATTTTCTCAGTCTTACTCAGTTCTTGGTTTCCAATCGAGTTGGATACATTTTTTCTAGTCGTGAAATTCCTAGACAGATTTCTGTCTAAAACGAAGGAACAACCAAAGAAACATCTTGGTTGTGTTGGGCTCAGATGCTTTTACTTGGCTGTGAAATCCATAGACGATCAAAGAAAAATCCCACAGTTAACACACTTGATCTGAATGAGTCAGTAGGGTTCACTATTTCAGAGTGGACAAGAATTGAAAAGATGCTGCCAGACAAGGTGTGTTGAAAAGTCAAAGGTACTACAGCCTTTCAATTTCTATAACTGCATGACTTATTCAAGAGCACCTGCCTGCCATCTAAAGGAGAAGTAGCCTTCACTTTGAAAGACTCGAAGCCATCAGGAGGCAGACCACTGCAAGATCCATTTTCCAACTCAAAGTCATCTGTGTTGTCCTTATCTGTATTGTTAGGAGATCCAAGCACTGAAGTATGTACTTTCACTGAAGAAGCAGAATATCTCGAAACATTCCTAGGTAAATGGTTGAGATTTAACTTTCTGGAAAGAGCACCTATTCCAGTATCTCACTGGATATTCATGTGAAATGTTTAAAATGGTATAGATAGAAAGAAGGAAGGAAGGGAGGGAGGGAGGAAGTGAAGGAGGTAGGGAGGGAGGAAGGAAGGAAGGAAGGAAGGAAGAAAGAAAGAAAGAAAGAAAGAAAGAAAGAAAGAAAGAAAGAAGGAACGTAGGAAAGAGAAAGAAGAGAGGGGATGGCAGGAGAAAGTAATTGAAAGGGATGGGACGGGAGGGGAGAAGACGAGATGAGATGGGGTGGGGAGGGTAGGGAAGAGAAGGGAAGGAAGGGAAGGGGAGGGAAGGGAAGCAAGGCCTCGAAAATCCAAGCTGACTCTATTCTGGAACTGATTTCTCATTGAGATTAGGATCACTATTTATTATGTGTATAGTCTCTTTGTGTCACAGAGAAGTTTAATTTAGCATATCGTACTTTATTACCTCTTCCCTGTGCTATACTCTTTAACTAACAAAGAATTTAAAGAAAAAGCGTATATGAAACAAGAGTTGGTTTATCTTTCTATAGTTAATCTCCTTTTATACAGACATTCTTATTCAATATATGCTTGGGGAAAAAAGTACGGAAGCCCAAACAGGACATGGATCAAAAATTCAGCCCACAGATGAACACATTTGAATCTTTTAATGAATGACAAAAGCATTATCATATTGGGTTATGTAGTTATACAATAATGTTGGTTTCTGAGAACTGCAGGAGGATTAGTAGAAGCATTTTGGATGTTTACTCAGTGCAGTATCCAACACCAGTCCATCCACAATGGCTGTAACCAGTCTTGATGTCATGTAGTGGAAAAATGACTACTGGGAAAAAAATCAAATAACTATAGTGTACTTTATCTTTAATTTTTATCAACCATGATTTACAGATGAATTGTCCGTTTTTCCTAAGGCAGGTATATTCAGTATTTGGAGACATCAAGTGTTAATTTTGAGTGGGCAATTGTAACCACGCCCAACTGCCTTTCAATCAAATGAATGAAATGAAAAAACCCACATTGATTCCAGAACTACTTTTATAAAACCAATGAAGAAAGACTTTTCTGCACAGCCCCCAGCAAGTGCCTGTTGATACTCACACTCTAGTATGACATTGGATTGTGTAACAGAACTATATAAAATTGGTTGAATTTGTTGAAAAGGAAGAGGAAAAAAAAGAGAGCAGGAGCTGGGTGGGGACGCACAGGCTGCCCATGACCTGCAGAAAGTCATTTGAGGAAAATTTGAAGGCCCAGGGCCATCCTTCATGAACACTTTGGATTCATGCCTGTTGAGAATGAGTGAGCTATTCCCAAAATGAGCTCTTTCTACTCCTCTGGTAGCAAAGAGTGCAGTATCTCATCCTCACCCTCAAAGAAAAAGGCAAAGATAGAACATGGAGGATCACTTGGTTGAGAGTGGAATTCTGATCACAGCAGTGAATAGTTTCACTTGAAAGCTGTGTCAAGAAGCTCTGGATGCAGGTTTGGCACTCTTGCTAACATTCTGAAGTTCATGAAAACATGACATAGGCATAGAGATACAGGGCCTCCCTCTAACTCTAGAAGACATTTTGGATGAAGCACAGCTTTTAGATATGACACTTAAGCAGAAGCAATGGTTAATGAGCAAGGCCTTAGACAATGACCCCAACATCAAAGTAATAGAAATTATGCTTTCAAGCCTGAATGAAACATGAAAGATAAGAAGGCTCTACTCAGGATTTTACATAACCATGAACAGCAAGGACTAGGAGGACTTCTTTTGAAAAGTCTTGTGAAGGGCAGTCTCATTCTCAGATTCAAGTCATCCCAATAAGAATGAAATTGTTGGGCTGGAGAGGTGGCTCAGGGGTTAAGCCTCTGCCTTGCAGGCAGAAGGTCCCGAGTTCTGATCCTAGGCCCACATATACACACCAGGCAGAACAGAGGGTGGCCTGCGTTTCTGGTCCTGGTAGGGCGGAGCCTGTGAATCCCAGGGCAGAGTAAACAAGGAGGTGGAGGCGTCCATGGTGGTCCCGAATTCGTCCGTGGTTCTACACACATGCACACACACACACACACACACACACACACACATACATACACATGCGCACACACACATTCCCGCACAATTAAATAAATAATAAATAAAAAAAAGAATGAAATAGTTTCTTTGGTGATAAAAGCTGTCAGGTTTCTCTGGATGAGAATTCCACAAGCTATGGAGGAGGATCACTGTAGACGCAAGAGATAGAGACCAAATGGAAGAGTATCTGAACAAATAGGGTATGTCTATATTGCAGGAAGCCTGACCAAGGAAACTGGTGTCTAGCCAGAGAAAGAAGAGGCCTTCTTCAGAAGAAAAAGTGACCATCTATGACTCATGATGAGCACTTCCCTGAGTGCTGAAGTATTACTGGGATGCCACCCCTGGATAACAGGGAAACTTCTGTCTTGGAACAAAGAGCGACAGTGAAGATCTTTCCTGTTAATGCTTGGGATCTGAAGACTGTTCCTCTCTTGCACTGTACTTCTGAACATGAAGAGAGAGGAAGTTCAGCTTATAGAACAACTGCCAATTACCAAACTCACAGTTTATTGTGATTCAATAAGCCCATGAGAAATGTGAGATTCTGTTTACTCGGGTTTGGGGACAATGCACTTAGCATGGTCAGGGGGAGTCTCTGCTCTTTCTTTTTGCTTCTAAATGGTACCTGGATCCACTTTTCCTTTTGATCCTTTTAGAGCAATTGGGCAGGGAGTCTTGAATGCATATTTGAATAAGTCAAAATAACATTTCCAATAAAATCAATTTTTAGGATCTTTAAGAACAAGGATATTCATTGGGTGGCCAGGGAGTCTTCCAACTTCTAACTCCCAAAGGTCCTGAGGAGGACTTTGAACTACAGATCCTCTGCTGGGCTTACTGGGAGGCAATTGCACACAGTCCTAGAGATCAAATGCAGGGCTTCCAGCATGCTTGGCAATGACTTTACCACTGAGCCACAGTCCTCCTCTTGTTTCTGGAAGCTGACTTAGC
Source organism: Typhlomys cinereus (assembly GCA_023101885.1). Taxonomy (NCBI): domain Eukaryota; kingdom Metazoa; phylum Chordata; class Mammalia; order Rodentia; family Platacanthomyidae; genus Typhlomys; species Typhlomys cinereus. Next base: position 19,253,773 of record JALPQD010000001.1, read on the forward strand.
AGAAGTTTTGCTTTCCCAGGATATTTCACCCAATCTGGTGTTCCCTGCTGGTACATCAGCTTTATGTATCTCAGGATACAGGCAGCTAGCTTTCAATCCATTCCAGCCCTTGCCCTTGTTAGGTGTTTTCCTTCAGCTGACTACATAACCCAATATGATAATGCTTTTGTCATTCATTAAAAGATTCAAATGTGTTCATCTGTGGGCTGAATTTTTGATCCATGTCCTGTTTGGGCTTCCGTACTTTTTTCCCCAAGCATATATTGAATAAGAATGTCTGTATAAAAGGAGATTAACTATAGAAAGATAAACCAACTCTTGTTTCATATACGCTTTTTCTTTAAATTCTTTGTGATAGTTAAAGAGTATAGCACAGGGAAGAGGTAATAAAGTACTGATATGCTAAATTAAACTTCTCTGTGACACAAAGAGACTATACACATAATACATAGTGAGCCTAATCTCAATGAGAAATCAGTTCCAGAATAGAGTCAGCTTGGATTTTCGAGGCCTTGCTTCCCTTCCCTCCCCTTCCCTTCCTTCCCTTCTCTTCCCTACCCTCCCCACCCCATCTCATCTCGTCTTCTCCCCTCCCTCCCATCCCTTTCAATTGCTTTCTCCTGCCATCCCTCTCTTCTTTCTCCTTCCTACTTTCCTTCTTTCCTTCTTTCTTTCTTTCTTTCTTTCTTTCTTTCTTTCTTTCTTTCTTTCTTTCTTCCTTCCTTCCTTCCTTCCTCCCTCCCTCCCTCCTTCACTTCCTCCCTCCCTTCCTTCCTTCCTTCTTTCTATCTATACCATTTTAACCATTTCACATGAATATCCAGTGAGATACTGGAATAGGTGCTCTTTCCAGAAAGTTAAATCTCAACCATTTACCTAGGAATGTTTCTGAAGATATTCTGCTTCTTCAGTGAAATGTACATACTTCAGTGCTTGGATCTCCAATACAATGACAGATAAGGACAACACAGATGACTTTGAGTTGGAAAATGTGATCTTGCAGTGGTCTGCCTCCTGATGGCTTCGAGTCTTTCAAAGTGAAGGCTACTTCTCCTTTGAGATGGCAGGTGCTCTTGAATAAGTCATGCAGTTATAGAAATTGAAAGGCTGTAGTACCTTTGACTTTTCAACACACCTTGTCTGGCAGCATCTTTTCAATTCTTGTCCACTCTGAAATAGTGAACCCTACTGATTCATTCAGATCAAGTGCGTTAACTGTGGGATTTTCCTGTGATCGTCTATGGATTTCAAAGCCAAGTAAAAGCATCTGAGCCCAACACAGACAAGATGTTTCTTTGGTTGTTCTTTCGTTTTAGACAGAAATCTGTCTAGGAATTTCGCGGCTAGAAAAAATGTATCCAACTCGATTGGAAACCTAAGAACTGAGTAAGACTGAGAAAATCTTTCACTTCAAAGTCCCTGAGTCTTGCAAATATTCTGAGACCATTGTCATGTGCAGACTCAATAAGTTTCAAGCCCAAGCCCCTTGGCCTTTGGATATATTGACTCCTGATCCAATAGAACATTCAGCTCTTGGAGCAGTTTCTGAGACAGTCATCAGTACTTCTATGGTCTTGCTCGGGGTTGCCCCTCCACCATGGCCCCTCCCCAGACTGCTTGCATGTTGCAGCACAGTATCTGATTCCAGAGGCCTACATTACTAGCAGACTGGAGAACAAATGTGAATAGGCCCTGGGAGAGCAAACGGTAACGGGCCCAGGATCCTGTAGCACCGCTGAAGTCCCTTATCCCTCCTTGGGGTCCCATGGGAGTCTATGGGGTGGAGTTAGTATTTTTAACTTGTCCCTTCTGTACACTTATGTCTCCACAGCACACGGGGATAACATCTGTGCCTGCCCGACCCACAGACAGAACATCTAACAGTGAGCACAAGATTGCCAGGGGAAACAAACCAACACATTGGCTGCGGGGAGGAGGCTGTGCAGCGCCGCTGTGCTCCACGAGCACAGGGCGTCTCAGTAGAAGCAGACCGTGTGCAGAAAGTTCCGGCCACTCTTCTCCTCAAACTCCTGCAGCAGCTCATCAATGTCGTTCTCCATGTCCTCGGTGTGCTGCAGACACTGACAGAGCTCGCAGATGAGGAAGGCTCCCAGCATGGCCTCTTCATGGTTGTCCTGGATGTCCACGTTGATCACATGCACGGGCTGGCAGGTCTCCTCTTCTCTGGAATTCAGCTCTGCTACCACCCGGTCATAGACTCGCTCTTCACAAGTCAGGATCAGATCAAACAGGTCCTTGCAGTTTTGGAACCTTTCTGGTCGGGGTTTGATTCTCTTATTTCTGCCCAACATATGTAAAACGCCATTCTGCGTGTAGAGCTCTCTGTCTTTCCTGAGGAGGTCGTCGTACATCTGTTCATATGTGGTTTTGAAGTCATAAACGTTAGGCTTGTGGGGTGCTGGTCCTGGCAGCCTCACTCGCGTTGCTGTTCCAAAGGAGCGGACATTGAATCCCCGTTTGAGGAGGATGTTGTGTGCCTCCATGCTCCGATTCTGGTTGCTGGAGCACACCACAGCCACCCTCAAGGGCACCGAAGACATGGTGGGGAACACAGGGCCTGATGTGCCCACTCCCAAGTACCCGCCCAGAAGCTGGCTTCCAGGCACTGGAGCGCGAGAGCTCAGGAGAGAAGCCACAGACCTTACTTTGGCCACAACGTCTGATCGTGTTCACTGCTGGTCTCCACGATCTGGTGCTGGGCTGTTTCCTTCAGGATGCTGTGTCTGAGGCTGTTCAGTGTCCCATGTCGAGGATCCCCTGCCAAGAACCAGGTCACTGCTCGCTCCAGAAGATGCCAAAAGTCCACACTCTGCTTCCTGAGGAGGCTGCTGCTCTGTCCGTTGTCTGACAACCTTCTTGGACCCCAGGAACCTAACACCACCACCAACGAAGAGGGCAGGAGAGCAACTGTGGGCCCCAGGAACACAGGTGGCTTTCTACTGTCAGAGAGAGGCACCGCCCACTTAGGGTGGGTCTCCCCACCCTAATCCTGGCCAGGGATCTGCACAACACAGAGATAGACTCAGCCCTTCTGAATTAATCCAATCTGTACAGCAGGTCTTACACATTCTTTCCATTCTTTCTGGCTCATTTGAATTCCTCTCCCATCTTGAGGATAGCACCCTAGTGCTAATAATGACTTCCGTTGATCAAAATTGCAGTTATGCTGTGTAGAGGGCACATCAAGGAGTACTGAGAAGCATGAAAAACCACTTACACAATATTCCAGAGTATCAGCATGATTTGCCCTTTGTGTCCATCAATTTACATATTAGCATGTGATTCTAGGCCCTATCAAGTAGATCTTGGTCAACTGTTCCGTTTCCTGCGTTCAAATCATGAGAAGAACATGATATGTGTCCATTGGAATTGGTCCTTCTGGGTACCTGATCTTTTGAACCTCATTTTGGAAGGCTCCTACCTCAGGAGAAAGTCCAGTGAACCAGACACACATTTTAAGACGTTTTCTTTCTTGCTTTCTTTTCTTTCTTTCTTTTTTTCTTTTTCTTTTCTTTTCTTTTCATTTTTTTTTCTTTTTTTAGGGTGCTTTATTGTAGTAACAAAAAAGGAAAGTGGAATCTTTTGCATATGTGTGTGTATTTGTGTTTTTAATATGGGAACAAGATGGCACTGTGTGTATCCGTAGACCCGAGGGTAACTGGTAGATTTTTCTACCTCATTTGTTTGTTCTGAAATTTCCTTGACTTTTAAAACGTTTTCTGTACTGCGGAAACATGAAAAAGAAAAAAAAAAACAGGATCACATCTAAAGTACAGACTATAATACCTGCGATAGAGGGCCAGGTGTGTCAACTTGACCATGCCTGGCTTCTTCTATACTTCCACTCTCCAGGAATCCTCCTGCCTGCAATCCTCAAAATCCTCATTCATGGGCCAACTGGATTGAGCAGATCTGAGCCTCCAGGGTGTGTGGAGTAACTTAGCTGCCTCCAGCTTCTGCAACCAACCATGTCCCCATTGCCAGGAATACTGTTGTTACCCTCTGGAATCATAAGCTGAATAAATCTCCTTTTTACCCTTCAGGCGCTTGACTTGGAATGTTCTCTCACAGCAACAGTTAACACTAACTATTACAGTATTCCAGCAACAAGAACAGCTAGGAGTGAGGATCATGGTCATATCCTGGTATATATAAAAGGAACAGCAAAAAAGGTAAATCATACTGACAATCTGCAATAAGATATAAATTTTTCCCATGCTCCTGTTCAGTCCAAGATCGCCAGTCTCAATGTAAAACTGAAATTATGTTCCTTGCTGAAAATATAGCAGCAAGCATATACTGGTCTTTGCTTCCAAGGTAAGAGATTGGGGTGTTTTAGACTGGCATATGTGCCATTGCCGAGTATTTGTATTTCATGGTGAACACTGCAAAGAGTTCCTGGGGATGACACATTCATCATGTGCAAAGGTCCTAAGGAGGCGCCCGCTCTCCTGTGCCAGATTCTAGGCCACTCGATGAACCCTCTGATCACTACCTGCTAGGATTACTCCAACCTCGGTCAAGTCATATGAAGGTCCCTCACTATCCCACTCACAAAACCTTCTGGGATCCTTCAGTCGCAGAAATGCTTGAACATGAGCCCAGTGAGGATCTCATAGCTCAAGATAAAATAGTACATTTCTCCACAGCTTTCATATGATTCAGCCTGCTGGTTAGGCTTAAATCCTAAACTGGAAGAGAGAGGGAGAGACTTAGAAACCCTGAAATATTTCCTTATATTAGTTCAGTTTTTCAAACACACTTGAATACAGCACCTTGGTTCACTAGGAAAGACTCAATCAGTTTCCTTTCTTTCAGTAGCAGCCTTTAGGCATAGTCATTCCTCAGGCCCATGTATTGCACGTGTCACAACATAAAAAAATGCTTCAAACATTGTCCTGTGATGATTTTGGCTTAGTTTGGGATTTGTTGTTTGTTTGCTGTTTTGCAGCTTGGTTTTAATTATTTTTATTTTTTATCATTTATTCAATTGTGTGTGTGTGTGTGTGTGTGTGTGTGTGTGTGTGTGTATGTAAAAGTACGGGCTAATTCTAATTCGGGAACCACCATGGAGCACATCCACCTCCTCCTTATTTTACTCTGTCCCGGGATTCACAGTCTCCACCAGGACCAGAAATGAAGGCCGCCTCAGCTTCAGTCCAGCATCTATATGTGGGTTCTAGCAACTGAACAAAGGACCTTCTGCCCGTAAGGCAGAGGCGTAACCCCTGAGCCACCTCTCCAGAGCCATGCAGCTTGATTTTGGAGCTTGCAAATGGATATTATATTTTTGATTAAATCATCATAAAATGATACATGATTTTTAATTAGGCAGTTTGGTCTAGAAAAATACAGTGAATAAGTCTTAGGCTACTAATGAGGCTCAGAGAATCAGAAGGTGAGCCAGCGCACAGTTGATACAAATCACCCATTCCAGGATTTCGGGAACCTGAGACAGCAGGATCTCGACGGGGAGCCCAGGTGGGAGAAAGGAGGAGGGGGAGACAGAAGCAAAGAAGGCAGGCCCCTGAAAAGGAGAGGGGCATCCGACTGGCCTCGGGCCCTTCTTGAGGCGAGTGTCGTTGCCCAAGCCAAGGAGAAGAGAAGCAAGCACGTGCTGCCCGCCCCTCAGTTGTCCCATGCACAGCTCCTTTCTGCCAGGTTGGGGACTCCTTCTTCTGGAGCCCAGGGGCTGACTCCCCGCAGCGGACGGCCCCCAAACCCGTGGTTCCTGACCCTGTACCAGGGAGAACCGCGCTCACAGACAAGCTGGTCCTGAAAGCGGAGCAGGGGAGGGCAGCCTGCAGAGACCCTGCCCGCGCAGAGCAGAGGGCGAGGGAGGGGCGTGGAGGGCTCCGCTCAGGCTGGCTGAGCCTTCCTGTCCCGAAGAATGACTTTGAAATTCTGCTCCCGCCAAAGGCGGAGAAGCGGATGGCAGCAGGTGAAAGAGATGAGGTTTCTGTGAAAGATGCTGCTGACGTGGACGCTCGCAGGCGCGCCCTAGCAGACGCGGAGCTCGTGAAGAGAGCCGCTGGGATGCACACAGCTGTCCAGAAAGATCTGCCAAGACCCTCCCAAGTCAACGAAAGTGTTTTAAGATCTTTGGGGGGAGAACGGCCTCTAACCGAGGTACAGCAGAGTGAAGAACTGATCACGAAAGAAATGATCACCATGCTTCACTATGACCTGTTGCACCACCCCGCGAAATGCTCACTTCACCTCAGTTCAATTTTTTTTTCAAATAGGCATGGATAAAGCACCTTGCTTCACTAGGAAAGACTAAGTCAGTTAGTTTCCTCTCTTTCAATGGCAGCCTCTAGGCATAGTTGATCCTCAGGCCCCTGTACTTCAGGCTAAGCAGGCCTGAACCACAACAGAAACAAAACACCTGCTGAGAACATCTTGCTGTGAGAGGGATTTGTTTGGCTGATGCCCTTCTGCAGCTTGACTATACAGCTTGCAAGCTGAGATTTGAGTTTCGAATTCATCCTCCTGAAAGGATAGATGACTTTGCACTGGGCAGTATGGTCTCGAATATACAGAGGATAATTTCTCGGGCTAGTAATCAGGCTCAGAGGATCAGAAGGCGATCCATGCCCACAGAAGAAACAAGGTCACCAATTCCAGGATCCTGGGTGCTCTCAAGTTTAGAGCTGCCAACCTTTCCTTTCCCAGGCTTCAAATCACGAGGATAGCGGTGGGTGCTTTCATTGGATGTGGGGCATGAGGGGTGAGGATTCTAGGAAGCTGATCTCTTCTTTCAGACGATGCCAGCTTCGGAGAAAATCACATGAACAATACCAGCTTTGTAATATATCGTGTGTGCTCAGAATCATGAAAATGTCTCTTCTTGCGTCTAGGTCAAAGTATCTCAGTAATGGACAGAGAGATGTATGGCACGTGGCCACATGCTGACCAGTCAATCGAAGAGCACAAGAGGCAATCATAAGGCTGGAGAGATGGCTCAGGCGTTAAGGCTCTGTCTCCCAAGCAGAAGGCCCTGAGTTGGGAATCCCAGGTCACAAGTAAACACTCAGAGGCCTGCACATTTGGCCCTGGTGGGTGGAGCCTGACAAATCCCAGAGCCAAGCAAGGAGCAAGGAGGATGACCCCCAAAGACACCACTGTTCCCCCACAGGGGTATACAGTACCTTCACTCTCTCTCTCTCTCTCACAAACACACACATACACACACAGACCATAATAAGTAAACAAAATATTTTTTAGAAAGGCAACCATGCTGAAAGTCTACAACAGTATGTAAATGGTTCCAATATTCCAACTCCTGAGCACTCACACAGTAAAACCGAAATTGTGCTATATGGAATTTCTCTTTTATTGGATGGGGGTGGTGGTGGCCTCAGTCTGGGAGAGGGATTCAAATCAGCTAGAGCGAATGAAAGGAGTGTGGGTGCAGAGATTGGACCAAGTGGGGAGGCCCCAGCCTATGTGTGGGCTGTGCCAATCCCAGGCCTGTATTGAGGCGGGAAGACCCACCCTAAGTGGGCGGTGCCCAACTTCAGAGAGCAAAAAGCTAGGCTCTCGGGCTTGGGCCCACAGCTGCTCTCCAGCTTTCACCACAGCAGCAGCAGCAGAAGCAGCAGATTGAGCGGGAAACACTCCAGTACAGGTTTGGAAACGAGGAAACCGGGACCAGATCGTGGAGAGGAGTAGCGAATTCGGGCTTTGGGGCCAAAGCCAACGTCCAGGGGCTTGGCACAAGAGCAGGTACTGGGTGTGGATGCAGGGAGGCCCAGGAAGGGCGGGAGGTTGTCTGGGGTCCCGCAGAAGGCCAGTCTATCACTCTTGGAGGAAGTGGCTGCTTTGAGGGCTGACCCCTTAGTGGCAGGTACTGCTTTTCTCCAAGCTCCTCTCTGGGCTGCTTGGCGAGACGCTCCGCCCCCAACATGCCTCCCATGAAGATCAAAGGGGGACTGTGGAGGAATACCGAGGATGTAATTCTCAAAGCAGCTGTTATGAAATATGGGAGAAACCGGTGGTCTCGGGTCGCCTCCCTGCTGCCACGAAAATCCGCCAAGGAGTGCAAGGCCCGATGGTACGAGTGGCTGGACCCAAGCATTAAAAAAACAGAATGGTCCAGGGAGGAGGAGGAAAAACTCCTGCACTTGGCCAAGTTGCTCCCCACTCAGTGGCGGACCATAGCGCCCATGGTGGGCAGAACGGCGGCCCAGTGCTTGCAACCTACGAGTTTCTCCTGGACCAAAGTGCCCAGGGGGACAAGGAAGGAGAAACTCCAGAGGATCCACGAAAGCTGCAGGCCGGAGACAGAGATGCCAATGCGGAAACCAAGCCGGCGAGGCCTGATCCCATTGATATGGACCAGGAGGAACTGGACATGCTCTCTGAAGCTCGAACCTGTCTGGCCAACACGCAGGGCAAGAAGGCCAAGAGGAAAGCGCGAGAGAAGCACTTGGAAGAGGCGCGCTGCCTGGCGGCCCTTCAGAAGAGGCCAGAGCTTGTGGCCGAGGCCCTGGCCCTTCAGAGGCCAAGGCAAAGGAAGGGCGGCCTGGATTACAATGCGGAGATTCCTTTGGAGAAGACATCTGCTCCTGGCTTCTATGGTAACTCTGAGGAACATCCCCCAGGCCCTGCGGGTAGATGTCGGGAACCTGAGACAGCAGGACCTCGACGGGGAGCTCAGGTGGGAGAAAGGAGGAGGGGGAGACAGAAGCAAAGAATGTAGGCCCCTGAAAAGGAGAGGGGCATCCGACTGGCCGCGGGCCCTTATCTCTGCTCATAGAAACTTAATAGGTACACCGGTTCCCTCCCTCCCACCTCCTCCCTCCACCCCTCTGCTCGCCCTCCCCTCACCCCTCCCTCCCCACACCCCACTGCCTACCCTCCCCCAATCCCCGGAGAATCCTTTAATGTGCAACTAGCATATACTACATTTTTAACCACTGCTTGTTCTTTCCATCGAGGATTTGTTGATGCTCTGCATGGAGAGGAATAGCCCATAGACACAGCCACCTTTAACTGTCCTTAGGCCTTCTGTAGAACAGAAGAAGACATTGATGCGAGCCAACGTCACCTCTAGATATCTACAATACGGCAGATATGTTGCCATTCTGGCTGATGCCTTCCATGATGGTCCCATAAATACCCCTTCACACTTGGTCACATAACACATGTAATGAGGAAAAAGATAAATATCTTCTGAGATGAAATTAAGGAAATTGTTCAATGAAAAGTCCCAATCACAGGAATCAGTAATAAATATAAATAGCAAAGACATATTGGGTAAAGTGGTGGGGTTTCTGTTCATTTCCTAAGTGGCATAAATTAAGGTCAGAGAATGTTGGCATTTTCTAAAAGTCAAGCTGAATAGAGAGCAGAGTATTCATTATGGACGTGGTTTCCAACACAACAAGCTTCCATTAGATACAAACAACAGTATGTACTCAACGATATTTAGCCCTAAGGTTCCTGTGTTAGAAAAAGTCAGGCATTTGGAAACATGGGTCACCAGAACATCTTCCTGTGTGTCTAGATTTCACTCTCCAGGTGTTGAATAAATGTAGAACCTAAACAACTAGATGATTAAGGCCTATTGGTCTCCACTTTCACATTCTAGTTAGTCAACAAAAATGGTACATGCTGCACACCCAACCCCGAGAATCAACAATCAGAGGCAAAGAATGTATGTACTCCACTTCACATAAAAGTATGTTTTCATTCTGGAAAATTATGAAGACAAATCAATAGCAATGTAATTCATATTGTCAGTATTAGAGGATGTGAAAATATAAAACTATCATCACTGATAATATAAGATGCCTGAAAAGAAAAATGACTGTTTGTTATACTTCTCCCCTGCCTGAAAAAGTTATCAACTATTGCTGGACATGCCTGTCAGTCTGGGATGTGACTGAGATGCAAGCAGTTATTTCTATCAGTGATATATCCTTTTCGAACACAAGCAAAAATCATTTCAGTAGATTTCCCTCCAATTTGTATGTCCTAATATTAGTTCTTCCTCAACACTGATAACAGCCCAATTTCAAGAAAGAATCCCTATCACACTGGGCCAAAATAAAATCGGGAAATCTGCTAGTGCTCTAGCTGACAGTCAGTTCCAGATGCTGAATGCATAGAATAAAATAGTATGAAGTGATATATTGTATCATTGAATATGATCAGGAATGGGGAAAAAGAATTTCCCAGATACCCATGGCATTGAGCTGAGTGATCCTTTCTACAGGCTTCAGTAATCACATGCTCAAATGAAGCATCAGCAGACACTGAACACGTTGCTATGGCCCTTTGACAAGGAATTCAAGTAAATGAAACATTTTTCAAGGAAAATGAGTGTATATGCAATGAAATGCACCATGAACTAAGAAAGAAGACCCCCTCTTTTGGCTTGCAGCTTTGTTATGTAGAGTGTATAAGACAAAAAAAAAGCCTCCTATACAGGTTGTAGTGGTAACAGAGAGTGTTTCCGCATATCAAAGTAAATCTTGACTCATTCCCAGAGGTGTATTTTATCAGAACAGGATAGGACATTTAGAAAGTATCCATCGACACAGCTCACTGTGTATATGTTTCTCTGTGTGTTTGTGTGAGTATGTGCTAGGGGGTACCTGAGAGAGTGTGTCTGTAAAGGGTAAAGGGTAACAAAAGGAATCACCAGGCATTGCTATACATCTTTACTGCTTTCTTTTATTGTTTACCAGGTCTGTTTTTCAGACCTGAAAGTGCATCATGCATCTGTTACCACCAGCAATTTTTGTTAGGAATCTGTGTGTCCACACTCAGGTCCTTCTTGGGAGGCAAAGGCTCTAATGCATGAGCAAACTCCTCAGCACTCAAGGCACCTATAATGCATTGTTCATGCTGGCAGACAGGAAATCAGAGAAATGGAAAAGGCACCTACTTTAAATCAAGGTTGAAATGTAAAAGAACTCGATCCCATGTTATCAATTGTGGAACAGAGGGAAACACAGTTCTTCTGATCATGAGTATCAATGTCTCCTCCTTTATTCTCCAGTAGCAACTGCCTCCCATCAGACTGCACCTAAAGAGATGATGCTTCAGAAGAAGGAATACAAAAACCAGCATGAGCATCTTTTCTTTGTCTTCCAGAATGTCAGTTTGAGTCTGAATGGAACCTGTAGCATCCAATGGATGAGCATACAGCACATTTATTTTCATGACTATATCTGTTTTTATTTCTTCAGCTGCTGGGAGATGTCACCAAAATCTTGCCATTGTTTCTATCCAACTCATACAACCTGCTCTGAAATACTCTGGACACAGTGCCCTGGGGCTCAGCCCCTGTTGTCCAGATCCAGGTGACAAACAGAGGAAGCAAACCTGTTGTGACCATAACCTCTTCCTGCCTTAGGTCCCAAGAATTAATTCCTGCCTGTGTCCGCAGATGACATGATCTGGAACAGAGAAAGTGCCAGGAATGTGTCAACAAGCTCATTTTGTAAAGCTCACTTGACATCATGGAAGTGGATTCCATCAGAGAATTTGAAGTTATGTTGTGAGAGGAAAGGGTCACAAAGGACCCATGTTATCAGAGCTCTGAGAGACATGCAACATTATGTCCCAGATAAATGACATTCAGCAGGTATCAGGATATTTTCTTTGTGGTTCATGTGTCACTTCAGAGACTTCCCAGTAGCTGCACTTGTGTGCCACAATCTGAAGAAAACAAGAATTGGCTTAAATGCAGAAAATTCCAGAGCCTTTTTCTGATGACCTTCACATTGTATGCTCTCACCAGTGCTAATCACCCAGATGCAGACTCAGATAATAAATAAATAAACATGGAGACACTTTCAGTGTCAACTGTTACTACAGAGTGGCTCACTTGACTGTGTTTCATCTTTAATTCGAACATGGTCTTAGATGGCAGAGGCTGGCCAAGCAATAATCTACCAGAGACAAAATGCTCCAACCTCTATTTGTTTCTTTTTTATCTATTTAAAAGACATAGTTTTCAGGACCAGTGCACAAGTAGGTGAGTTGTCCAGTGATACCTTATTTCTTGGTCCATGGATGGAAGATAGTGTGCTTGCTATGATCTTGGAAGACACAGGGAAGAAAGCAACTTTTAAGTTTTTCTTTTTGTGTGTGCAAGTATGTGTGTTTGTGAGTGTGTGTGTGTGTGTGTATGAGAAAGAGAGAGAGAGAGAGAACCAGAGGAATGTGTGTGCTTTTGAAGGGCCGAGGGTATCATGTCATGGGGAATTATCCTGGATAACCCTACCGCCTCACTACACAGCTCTTGGGTCTTTCAGTCTCCACATTCCAAGGATGCAAGTGCAGATCACCACCATTTCAGTCCCACTTTTTTATGTTTGAGCGATCTGAATTGAGCTCCTTCTATTTATTAGACAGAGGCTTGTATTCCTGGACCATCTCTCTAAACCTTTCCAACTTTTTCAGAGGACTGTGATACCATGTATGAGTTTCTTCCTTATTGCTCCCAGGTAAAGCTAATTGCTTCTCGAAATGATCACTTTTAAGCATTTTACTAAGAGGAGCTATCGTTATAAAAGAAATATTTTCAGGGAAATCCAGAATTTGGTACACAATTAATCATTATTATCAAAGACTTTGATTGGAGTCTTAATCCACAAGAACCCAATGTTCTCTGTGCAGACTAAAACAGTATTATTTAGTCCATCAATTGGGAAACAAATTTGTTATTGAGAATTACATATGCAAACAAAGCTAGTTTATATCCTTGCCCCATCCCCCTCCTCTCCTAATCTCTTCATCCACCCTCACCTCCCTTCACCAATCCGGCTACATCTCTCCCATCCTATCATCCCTCTGCAAGTGTGGATAACAGGCCTCCCTTTGGGTTACCCGTTTTAGATATGGAGAACCAGGTCTCTTTGGTAATATGTTGGGCACTTCGGGGAACAAGCTCACAATTGAGGAGGCTCCTTATTAATAGTCTAGCATCTGCCCGAGAGGCTTTTTTTTGTGTTCAACAAACTCGATTATTGCAAAATGTGATTGGAGGATCTGAACTCAGACCTTTTGTTTATCTCTTTTAGAAAGCCAAACTTCCAAAGGGCAACAAACAGCTTTCACTTGGGCTTTTGGCCCCTGAAGGAATCTGGGTTTTCAAATCATGAACTTGCCATATGGTAGTTTTCACACCTTCCAACAACCCAGTGCAAGTCACTAGGTTTTCCTTCACTGATGCCCATTTCTCCAAAAGCAACAGTTGTCCTGCTGCCTGCCTTTTCCCCGTCCAGAGCCTCAGGGCCACCAACGCAGCTCTCCTCTATCAAGCAAAACAGTCCATTGTCTTTAAATTCAGCTTTACCAAAGTCCTTGTTCCCCTCATCACAAACTGGTGCCAAGCAATTCATAATACCCTCAGCTTAACTAATTACATAATCCAAATGACCCATGAAACTCTATAGAATTGTATTTGTAATCCATAAGGTCAAATTCTTCAGACATTTCAAACTTTGTCCTGCAAAACCATTCAAAAGCCACAAAATCCACATACTCAGATTCATCAGCATGACCCCATTTTCTGGCTGGCTTGCCAAATGATGCTGGCAGTCCTTCTCCTGGGGTCTTTATGTATCCAGATTCTTGTGTCCAGGATTCAAAGATTGAAAGCAGAAGGCACATAGAAGATTAGGGTAAAATCTATTAGAGGAGAGAAAGAAGGGAACTCAGGGACAGTAATTGCTGAAGGGCAAGATAGCACTGGAGAACTCATGGGCATCACCATGGAATCCATGAGGGGAAAGGACTTGGAAAAGAAGTCAAGGATTCCAGATGGGAAGTCCCATGAGGGGCAGGGGCACCCAAGTTGGCTGACAGGGTCAGGTATATTATACACTTAGGCAAGCCTGGGAAAAATGGCTTTTGGTTAGCTCTAGTTTCTGCAAACCTGATTGGAACTTTAGACCATCTACAACTCATTGGGGCCCATCCCAGTTCTTCCTGTGCCCCACCTCATGTGAGTGCTTATGGGTAATGAAGGTGTAGTCTCCATGGATTTTCAATCTCCATGTCTGTTCATGAACAGAGGATTGGGAGAAGTCGGGGAAGGTTGTGTACCGTCAGTGTAATACCAGCAGTAGGGGATGACCTTCCAATTCCTTTAGAGCATGTCCCAGCGGGTCTGATGTAGAAGTGCCTTAAAAGGACCTTAGGATGAAGACTATCTAACCTGGTGGAGGATGGTCGAGTTCCTGGTGACTGAGAGCTACAGCTCCTGCTCAGGTCTTGACAGGAGTGTCCAGCTGAGTTCATGGCACTATTATGTAAAATTCAGACACACCACAGCACAGACAAAGGATAAAAGATACTTGAAGGGAGAAATAGCAGCATCTAAGGGAGAGGTGAAGCTTTTAGAGTCTTTGGTCTTGTCAGCAGGGTGAAGGACAGAAGGGAATGAGCTGTCAGTCCCTGTCACCATAAGATACATGACTAAGGATCATGCGAGTGTGGGCTTTGCAAGCACCCACTAGTCAATTGGGGGTGTCTATGCAGTGACCGAAAAGCAGAACTACCGCCTTGAATATTGGTGATGTAGGAAATATAATCTAGGAAAGATAATCCATCACTTACAATCTGTTAAGGACAGCAAGTTTCTGGCATACCTAGCTTTTCCAGGTACCTGGACATATCAAAGAAGAACACAAAACTAATCTTTTTTTATTAATACATTTTTATTATTATTTCAGCTCATACAAACTTAACAAGTACACCAGTTCCCACCCTCCCTCTTCCTCCCCCCGTACCCCCTGCTACTCCTCCCCACCCCCCTCCCTTCCCATCCCCCAGTGCCTCCCGCCCCAATTCCCAGAGAGTCCTTTCTTGTGCTTGCCTGATTTTCCTCTGGGCCCTCCTCTACGATGACGTACAAGGACACAGTGGCTTTTCCCTGAAACCTTTCCCGTGTTCCCCTTAGGTTTAGGAACACTGCTGTGGCTGCCAAACCCTTGCCTCCAAGGATCTTGGTTCCTTTAGCAGATGCTAGACTTTGTGGGGTCAATAGTGTGTTGGACAATGCAAAGGGCATGTAAAGTCCAATTACGATTGCTTCAGCCCTAACTTGTATGGAGTATTTTACATATCATTGCTCCTCCATCTTTTGCTCTTACACTCTTACCGCCCCCTCTTCCGCAAATTCCCTGAGCTTCAGGATGGGGAGAGATTAAGCTGGCCTAGTTCTAGATGGTTGATATAGACTCTCTGAAGTTCTGGATTGTGGTTTGTTGATTTTCTTTTGCAAAAACTAATCTTTTAATAGCCCTGACCTAATCATCATTTTACATGTCCCACATCATTCTCCTAAGTTCAAAATTAAATGCAAAGCACCATTAGTGTTGCAATATTAAACACTTTCAGTTACTCTTGTATGAATCTTCATTGAGAACCATGTGGCTCTACATAGTTTTTAGATTTTAAAGCTTCCCTATTTAAATTTTTAAAAATTCTTTTTTTTGTTCTCATCTTTGAACATTAAAATTTTGTCCTTTCTTATTTGATCATCCCAATATAAGGTTCCAAGAAAACCCAAAGTTTCAGGAGCATGTTAGAAGAGTTTGCTGAGGAATGCAGGCGCACTATGCAATTCCCATATCCAAATTGATGCTAACTGGAACTCCAATATGGAGTCAATTCCCTGACTAAACCAGGTGTGCTTCTCCAGCCTTCTCTGTCTCAGTAGCATGAGTTCTCTTCCAAGAATTTATTCAAGTTGTCTTCTAGGATCCTGTCTCCTTTCACATCAGAACTCTGTTCCAGGGCTCTACAGCCCTGCCCTGTCTTTCAGAAGAGAAAACTCCAGAGGATCATCATAAGTGTGGTGCATGGTTCAGGAGAGGCAAGCTCTGCAACCATTTGCTGCTGGTGTGTTTTCTTTACATGGGAGCAGGTATCCTAAGTCACAACCTTTTGCTTTCTAGGAAAACTGGCGGAACTCTGTTTGTATCCAACATACTACTGTGGAAGAAAAGGAAATTTTAGACAGACCCAAAAACAGAAATGTTCTATGTCCTTGAGCCTGTTGGTCAGCAGTTTTCAGAGTTCTGAAAACCACAGGTGGCTAGAGACTGAAAAACATCTCCCCTCTCAAGGTCCATGATCAATGTAATTGGGAAATGGGCAACAAGATAACCCTTGAGGAAGTCACAGGGAAAGGGTTATGCCTCGGGAATGTCCCTCCAAAATATAAGCCACTATGCAATCATACAATATCCTCGTTGAACACATCCGCGGGGACATATTTTGTGCCCCCCCTTAATGCTTGGTGGGCCTGCAATACTGGCCTCACTCCTTGTATAAATACTAATGTGTTTAACCCCTCTTCTCATTTTTGTGTATTAGTCCAACTCATGCCTAGAATTTACTATCATCCTGAAACAGACTTGATAAATGCCTACTTGTTTAAAAGTACCCGGACTCGGGTTCGGCGAGAACCTGTGAGTATAACCTTGGCCATACTGGTGGGTGCAGGAGTTCTAGCCGGAGTAGGTACTGGGGCAGCAGGGCTAATAACTTCCCAAACTAAATTTGATAGCCTTAGATATGCAATGACCGAAGACTTAAAAGTCTTAGAAAAATCTATAAGCAGGCTTGAAGAATCTTTAACATCATTATCTGAAGTGGCTTTACAGAATAGAAGAGGACTAGATTTACTATTTCTAAAAGAAGGAGGACTCTGCGCAGCCCAAAAAGAGCAGTGCTGTTTTTACATCGATCATAGTGGAGAAATTCGTGATGCCATGGTCAAACTTAGAGAACGAATAGCAGACAGAGAAAAAGAATATCAGGCATCACAAGGATGGTTTGAAAGATGGTTCAACAGCTCACCCTGGCTCACAACGCTATTGTCAGCTATAGCAGGCCCCCTTTTAATATTTATAATAATTCTGACCTTCGGACCCTGCATTATCAATAGGCTTCTTGCCTTTGTCAAGGACAGGCTTAATACTGTCCAAATTATGATATTAAGACAACAATATGCAAATGAACGAGCTAGGGAGGAGGAAAGAGAATCCTTACTGTAACTATGTTCTGTTCCCTTACAGAGACAAGGAGCCAAGCCACCACAATTTCACGACGCCGACCCTTTCCAGCAGGAAGCAGTTAGAGCGATCGTCGCCCCTGTTCGCTTGCGGTTGGCTCCCTCCCTTGTCTCCCTTCTAAGTTTTAAGATTAAAAATGACCCAGAAAAGAAAAGGGGGGAATGTGGAAGAAAAGGAAATTTTAGACAGACCCAAAAACAGAAATGTCTATGTCCTTGAGCCTGGTGGTCAGCACTTTTCAGAGTTCTGAAAACAACAGGTGGCTAGAGACTGAAAAACATCTCCCCTCTCAAGGTCCCTGTGAGAGGGCCAGATGCCAAACCACCCAGACCCAGATACTAGACCACCCAGACCTCCCCCCAAAGTGTTTCCAGGAATCTTCCCCCTTCAAGGTCTCAGAGAAATGTTTTCAGTATGTCCAGATGCCTCTAAGCCCGCTTCCCCCTCCCCACACAGAACTCGAAATGCTCCCCCTCTCTAGGTCTAATACGTGCATTTTGCCAAATACCACCAAAGCCTATTATTTTAACTATAACTGAAGCTTCACCCCAAGCCCACTGCTATCTTGCCACAAACAAGTCAGCCTTGCGGCGGACGTGCGGACCGAGACCTCGACCAGAACATCTGATGGTCACCCTTGGCTGACTCAACTGTGCCAAAGAGTGCTATGAAAAATGTTTTGCTACCCTATAAAAACCCTACCCCACCTCAGTCGGGGCCGCTCTTCTCTTGCTTGCAAGGGGGAGGCGGTCCTGGAATGCCAGAATAAACTCACCTATTGCCTTTGCAGCAGCCTCTCGGTCCTCGTGTCTCCTTTTGGGGTTGGGGCGGGTGACTTGGAGGAACTCCGGTTCCAACACTACAACCCATGAGTCTCATGAAATCTGTGAATAATCAGTACTGCCAAAATGCTATGTAAACTGTAGACTAATAATTGTATAATAAAACTGGAAGTACAGTGCAATAAAAAATAACAAGTAAACCAAGCAGGTCTCTGCGTTTTATTTTGGCCAAGTTTGTTCTGAGTCTGGGTGCATGGATACTTTAACTCCACTTTACTTTCTGGTGTCCTGCTTTCTTGGTACCTCCCATCCCTGAAACACGCAGCCCTGGTAGGCGAAACAGAACTGAGACTATGATGGGCAACATGACCCCTTGACAGGGCCTACAGTGTAATGGACAACTGAGAACTTCAACCTTATCCCTAAGATGGGCTTGTTGGGAAGGATTTTTCGAACGTTTGCTGTCAGCCTTGCAGCCTCTGTGAATGAAGCTGCCTTTCAACTTTTCCCTATTTATTGGCTCCTGAGTTCCAGGGCTATGAGTGAACCATCCCAGCAGCATCGGGGCATTGAAGAAATCCAGGATGGCATCCTAGGTGATGCCAAAAGGGATGTTGTCCATGTAGAGGAGCCAGGCCAGTCTGGTCATCTGGCTTGTGACCATAAGTCCCTGTGGTTCGGGGTCAAAGAAGGCCATCAAGGGACCATCAGGGGGAATGGTGGGGGAATGGTGGGAAGAAGGAACGTGGCTGGAATCAGACCCTATGCTCGCTTTACATTGTCCTGCATTGGGGTGATGTGCTGAAAACTGTCTGGTGGCACATTATATACTAACAGACTTTCTTCATTTAAGGCAGCATGGGGAATGAATATATCTCCCATGCTCTCGGTTAGCGCCTGTTGTCAAAGCTCTGTAATTAAGTTGCAAAACAAACATGCAGAGAAATGAATTCCAAACCAAACTAAAATCTCAAAGCCGGTTTTTTAAAGGAGTTTCTATTTTCCCCCAATTTTGTTTTATTCAAGGGTTCATTGACAGGCTGTAGTTGAAAGTCCAGCTTTTGAAATTAAAACCAAATCTAAAAAGATTTTTTTCAAATATGACAAATAAGAGAGTGATCTTGATAATTTAATCCCTTATCTACCTTGGAGCATGAATTCTTTATACACAAGGTGGAAGATCACTACCAAGTCAAATAAACAATTGATTCAAACCACAGATGGTAGGGAAATTTGTCAATGAGGATAAACATCCACTTCAGCATCCCCTAGTATGCAAACCACCTATTAACTCATCTTCTGACAGAATGAGACTGAGGTTCTGAAATTGGCTTGCAGTTTTGTTCTCCAGCAGCAAATCTGCATATCTCTGCTAAAACTACTTTTCTTGCCCTTGCTGTCACCCTACACATTTTTTCAGACACACTACTCCCAGGGGAATGACAGACTCTTCATGTTTCTTGAGGTCTTGGAAAGCATGTAACTCCAAGTGGGCATGTGCAATTAGTTTTTTAAGTCCCATGGCATGAGACTAGTAGCCTCCAAGTGAAATTTCCACCTTCCTTGCCATCTTGCCCACTCTCTGGGCTTCTGGTGTCATGTGGTCCCTGTTTTCCTCAAGCCTTTTTTGAAGAGATTCTATTCTATCCTTTCCGCTAGTGAGATTACCTCATTTCTAGAGCTTCTGCCTAGGGAGATAATAACATTTTTACCACACCTAGATATTCCTCCACATTTCTCCTTTGATCATAATTGGAGGCATGTTGGGGGGAAGCATCCCAAGCAAGTGGTCAAGAAAAGTTTGGTGAAAAGCAGTACCTGGTGCCAAGGGGTCACTAGACCCAAAGCAGCCACTTCCCCCAAGAGCCTTCCATGGGTCCTCAGAGGACTTTCTGCCCCTCTCTGCAGCCCCCGAGTCCATACCCAGGATCTGCTCATGAGAGAAGTCAAGAATTGCTTGCATGGAACCAGATTGCTGCTCAGTCCAGATGACACCACTGTGACCACCTCTGAGTCTCAAGGAAGCTACTGCTCTCCCTCTATAGTCAGAAACCCTCTTTTCCCCAGGAGCCAACCACACAGTCAAGGAAGAGGGCTGGAGAGCAACAGTGGGCCCAAGGCGCAGAGCCTGCCTTTATACTGCCTGAGAAAGAACACTCCACACTTTGGGTGGGTCTTCCTGCCTCAATCCAGGCCTGAGAATTAATCCAAACTGTGTACTCAGTTTCCTTTCTTTCTAGCTGACTTGAATTCCTCTCCCATGCTGAGGGCACAACCCCAGTGCTTAAAAATACTATCCATGGAACACAACTTCGGTTTTACTATGACAGTGCTCAGGATTTGGAATGTTGCAACCATGTAGCTACTGCTACAAATTGTCAGCATGATTTCCTTCTGAAAAATTACTTTATTCACGTATTATCCTGTGTGTGTGTGTGTGGTGTGTGTGTGTGTGTGACAGAGATGACACTGTGTGTCCTTTGCAGGACAAAGGGTGACTTACAATATCATCCTTCTTCCTTGAATCTGGGATTTTCCAGGCTCCACCCACCAGGGTCAAAATTGCAGGTGGCAGCCTTCTCAACCAGGTGTTTGGATGTGGGATCTGGGATCTCAACTCAGGACCTTCTGCTTAGGAGACAGAGTCTTAACCCCTAAGCCATCTCTCCAGCCCTATGATTGCCTTTTGTGTTCATTAACTGACATAATATCACAGGACCACATCCTAAACCACTATCAGTATTTGTGCTAGATACTTTGACATAGACTCAATATGAGACCTTTTTATTTGTTTTTCTAGTAGAGAGCACATATTAAGAACTAGTACTATTCCTTTGAGTTTCACCTAAATTAGCATCATCTGAGACAAAAGAGCAGCTTCCTAAAATTAGGGTGTCTACATTGCAAAATGCTTACATGTCATTTCACACTTCTAATAAAAACACACTTTGGAATCCTCATGGTTTTAAGGCTGGGAAAGGAAAAGTTGACAACTATCAACTTGATAGCCCCCAAGTTTCTGGAATTGTTGATTTTGTTTCTTCAGTACGGTTAGGTCACCTTCTGACCCTCTGAGCCTAATTACTAGCCTGAACAATTATCCTCTGTAGTTTCCTAGACCAAATTCTTTAGGACTAGAAAATCAAAATTCAAATGTCAGCTTGGAAGCTCCTTAATCAAGCCGCAAAAACGAAACCCAAACCAAGCCAACATACAACACTATGTTGTTCTAAACAGGTGTTTGTTTGTTTTGTTTTGTTTATGTTGAAACACAGGCCTGCTGATCATGGAGTACACAGTCCTGAGGATTGACTATGCCTAGAGGCTGGTACTGAAAGAAAGGAAACTGACTTAGTCTTTCCTAGTGAAGCAAGGTGCTTTATCCATGTGTTTTTCCCCCAAGAATATATTTAATAAGAATGTCTGCACAGAAAGGATAAACCAACTCTTGGGTAATATATGATTTATTTATTTATTTTTTATTCCACTCATACAAACTTAACAGGTAAACTGGTCCCTTACCTCCCTCCACCCCCCTTCCCCCTGTGCCCTCCTTCCCTCCCCCTTCCCTCCCCATAATATACGCTTTTTCTTTAAATTCTTTGTGATATAGTATAGCCCAGGGAAGTGTTAGTAAAGTACTGATATGCTAAGTTAAACTTCTCCGTGACACAAAGAGACTATACACATAACACATAGTGAGCCTATTCTTAGTGAGAAAACAGTTCCAGAATAGAGTCAGCTTGGTTTTTCAAGGCCTTGCTTCCCTTCCCTCTCCTTCCCTCCCCTTCCCTTCTCTCACTTTCCCTCCCTTTTCCTTCTCTTCCCGCCTCCCATCTTTTCCCTTCCCATTTATTCCTCTCCCCTCCCTTTTACTCCCTTTGATTGCTTTCTCCTGCTCTCCCTTCTTTCTCTTTCCCCCTCCCATCTTTTCCCTTCCCATCTATTCCTCTCCCCTTCCTTTTACTCCCTTTTGATTGCTTTCTCCTGCTCTCCCTTCTTTCTTTTTCTTTCTTTCATTTCTTTCTTTCATTTCTTTTGTTCATTTCTTTCATTCATTTCTTTCCTTCCTTCTTTCTTTCATTTCTTTCATTCATTTCTTTCATTCATTTCTTTCATTCATTTCTTTCTTTCTTTCTTTCTTTCTTTCTTTCTTTCCTTCTTTCTATGCCTTTTTACCTTCTTCTTATGCCTTTTTAACCATTTCACATTTTTCAGTGTATCTGCATGTAAATGTAGGACAGCTGACAAATTCTGTAATTTTTAATAACCTACAGCAAAATGATAAGCAAATTGAAAAACAAAAAGGGTTCAGTATGTTAAAAATATCACCTTTGGAGGATTAAGTAACCTAAGCTAATTAACGAACTTGTTAACATATTTAGAGATTGGGTAACTCTTCCCTTAAGAGTGCTATGCCTTCTGAATGCCTCTGATAGTACTAGCTTACAGGATCAGTAAAGTCACCTATAATGGTTACTGTTCACTATTGCTATGAGAGAGTGTCCAAAGTCAAACAGCTTTAGGGAGAAAGGGAGGTCTAGGCAATTTACAGTCCCAGAGGGGTAAAACAGACTTTCCCGGTGAAAACTGCATGACTGCTGCCCAAAGCTGGAGACAGGCTAAGTCACCCCCCATCTGTGACTGCTGAAGTCTGGATTCCTAAGGAGTCTCTATTCTTCCTGTGACTTCTTTTATCTGGCCCACTACTGGAAAGTACCCATAAGATCTGCGGTGGTTCCTATGGGATCTAGGGATGATCATATTATTATATTATATAATCACTTCTGCTGATCTCAGTTAATGCCAGGTGTGTCAAGTTGACACCCAGGATTAACTATCACATCACCATTCCCTCTACTATTCCAATTTCATAGTGTTCATTTTGAAGGTACTATTCCATTTCTTTGGTTACTGAAGAAACTGAGTGCACTGGAAACTTTTCTCATTTGCCAAGACTAAAAACTGAATTTACCCATTTATGACACCATTTCAGAAACTGTTGGGAAGTGAGGTACTCTTCAGTAACTATGGCTCACTTTCTTTGTGGTGTGCCTACATACTCCATTAAACTTCTGCACATTTGACTTGGAGCACTTGTTTGATGAATATGCAGTGAGGCACAGGGATAAGAACTCTTGCCAGAAAGTTAAATCTCAGCCACTTACCTTGGAATGTTTCTGAAGATATTCTGCTCCTTCGGTGAAATGTACATACTTCAGTGCTCAGATCTCCAATGCAATGACAGACAAGGACAACACAGATGACTTTGAGTTGGAAAATGTGATCTTGCAGTGGTCCGCCTGTAGATGGGCTTCTAGTCTTTCAAAGTGAAGGCTACTTCTCCTTTGAGATGGCAGGTGCTCTTGAATGTGTCATGCAGTTGTAGAAATTGAAAGACAGTAGTACCTTTGACTTTCCAACACACCTTGTCTGGCAGGATCTTTTCCATTCTCGTTCACTCTGAAATCTTGAACCCTACTAACTCATTCAGATCAAGTCCGTTAACTGTGGGACTTTCCTTTGCTCTTGTATGGATTTCACGGCCAAGTAAAAGCAGCTGAACCCAACACAACCAAGATGTTTTTTTGGTTGTACCTTCGTTTTAGACAGAAATCTGTCTAGGAAATTCTCAGCTAGAGAAAATGTATCCAATTCTATTGGAAACCAAAGAACTGAGTAAGACTGAGATCTTTCACTTCAAAGTCCCTGAGTCTTGCAAATATTCTGAGACCATTATCATGTGTAGATTCAATAAGTTTCAAGTCCAAGCCCCTTGGCCTTTGGACATCTTGACTTCTGATCCGATAGAAATTCAGCTCTTGGAGCAGTGAGACACTCGTCAGTACTTCTATCATCTTGCTCGGGGTTGTCCCTCCGCCATGGCCCCTCCCCAGACTGCTTGCATGTTGCAGCACAATATCTGATTCAAGAGGCCTACAGAACCAGCAGACGGGAGCACAAGTGTGAATAGGCCCTGGGGGAGCAAGCGGTAACGGGCCCAGGATCCTGTAGCACATTTTAAGTCCCATACCCCTCCTTGGGGTCCCATGGGAGTCTAAGGGGTGGAGTTAGTATTTTTAACCTGTCCCTTCTGTACACTTATGTCTCCACAGCACACGGGGATAACATCTGTGCCTGCCCGACCCATGGGCAGAACATCTAGCAGTGAGCACAAGATTGCCAGGGGAAACACACCAACAAATGGGCTTGGGGGAGGGGGCTGTGCAACACCGCTCCACTCCATGAGCACAGGGCGTCTCAGTAGAAGCAGACCGTGTGCAGAAAGGCCCGGCCACTCTTCTCCTCAAACTCCTGCAGCAGCTCATCAATGTTGTTCTCCATGTCCTCGGTGTGCTGCAGACACTGACAGAGCTTGCAGATGAGGAAGGCTCCCAGCATGGCCTCTTCATGGTTGTCCTGGATGTCCACGTTGATCACATGCACGGGCTGGGAGGTCTCCTCTTCTCTGGAATTCAGCTCTGTTACCATCCGGTCATAGACTCGCTCTTCTCAAGTCAGGATCAGATCAAACAGGTCCTTGCAGTTTTGGAACCTTTCTGGTTGGGGTTTGATTCTCTTATTTCTGCCCAACATATGTAAAATGCCATTCTGCATGTAGAGCTCTCTGTCTTTCCTGAGGAGGTCGTTGTACATCTGTTCATATGTGGTTTTGAAGTCATAAACGTTAGGCTTGTGGGGTGCTGTTCCAAAGGAGCGGACATTGAATCCCCGTTTGAGGAGGATGTTGTGTGCCTCCATGCTCCGGTTCTGGTTGCTGGAGCATACCACAGCCACCCTCAAGGGCACCGAAGACATGGTGGGGAACACAGGGCCTGATGTGCCCACTCCCAAGTTTCCACCCAGAAGCTGGCTTCCAGGCACTGGAGCGCGAGAGCTCAGGAAAGAAGCCACAGACCTTACTTTGGCCACAAGGTCTGATCGTGTTCACTGCTGGTCTCCACGATCTGGTGCTCGGCTGTTTCCTTCAGGATGCTGTGTCTGAGGCTGTTCAGTGTCCCATGTCGAGGATCCCCTGCCTAGAACCAGGTCACTGCTCACTCCAGAAGATGCCAAAAGTCCACACTCTGCATCTGGAGGAGGCTGCTACTCTGTCCGTTGTCTGAAAACCTTCTTGGACCCCAGGAACCTAACACCACCACCAACGAAGAGGGCAGGAGAGCAACTGTGAGCCCCAGGAACACAGGTGGATTTCTACTGTCAGAGAGAGGCACAGCCCACTTAGGGTGGGTCTCCCCACCCTAATCCTGGCCAGGGATCTGTACAACACAGAGATAGACTCTGCCCTTCTGAATTAATTCAATCTGTACAGCAGGTCATACACATCCAGAGTCCATTCTTTCTGGCTCATTTGAATTCCTCTCCCATCTTGAGGCTAGCACCCTAGTGCTTAATAATGACTTCCATTGATCAAAATTGCAGTTATGCTGTGTAGAGAGCACATCAAGGAGTACTGAGAAGCATGAAAAACCACTTACATAATATTCCAGAGTGTCAGCATGGTGTGTCTTTTGTGTCCATCAATTTACATGTCAGCATGTGATTCTAGGCCCTATCAAGTAGATCTTGGTCAACTTTTCATTTCCTGTGTTCAAATCATAAGACCATGACATCTATTTATTGGAATTGGTCCTTCTGGGTACCTGATCTTTTGAACTTCATTTTAGAAGACTCCTACCTCACGAGAAAGTCCAGTGAACAGGACACACATTTTAAGACGTTTTCTGTTCTGTGGATACATAAAAAAAAGCATCACATCTTAAGTACAGATTATAATACCTGAGATAGAGGGCCTGGTGTGTCAATTTTAACTTGACTGGCTTCTTCTATCCTTCCCCTCTCCAGGAATCCTCCATCCTGCAATCCTCACTCATGGACCAACTGCACTGAGCAGATCTGAGCCTCCAGGACATTTGCAGTAACTTAGCTGCCTCCAGCTTCAGCAACCAGCCATGTCCCCATTGCCAGGAATACTGTTGTTACCCTCTGGAATCATAAGCTGAATAAATCTCCTTTTTACTCTTCAGGCGCTTGACTTGGAATGTTCTCTCACAGCAACAGTTAACACTAACTATTACAGTATCCCAGCAATAAGAACAGCTAGGAGTGTGGAACATGGTCATATGCTGGTATATATAAAAGGAACAGCAAAAAAGGTAAATCATACTGACAATCTGCAATAAGATACAAATTTTTCCCACGCTCCTGTTCAGTCCAAAATCACCAGTCTCAATGTAAACCTGAAATTGTGTTCCTTGCTGAAAAAATAGCAGCAAGCATATACTGGTCTTTGCTTCCAGGGTAAGAGATTGGGGCGTTTTGGGCTGGCATATGTGCCATTGCCGAGTATGTGTATTTCATGGTGAACACTGCAAAGAGTTCCTGGGGATGACACATTCATCATGTACAAAGGTCCTAAGGAGGCTCCCACTCTCCTGTGCCAGATTCTAGGCCCACTCGAGGAACCCTCTGATCACCACCTGCTAGGATTACTCCAACCTCCGTCAAGTCACATGAAGGTCCCTCACTATCCCACTCACAAAAACCTTCTGGGATCCTTCAGTCTCAGAAATGCTTGAACATGAGCCCAGTGAGGATCTCATAGCTCAAGATAAAATAGGACATTTCTCCACAGCTTTCATATGATTCAGCCTGCTGGTTAGACATAAATCCTAAACTGGAATAGAGAGGAAGAGACTTAGAAACCCTGAAATGTTTCCTTATATTAGTTCAGTTTTTCAAACACACCTGAATAAAGCACCTTGCTTCACTAGGAAAGACTAAATCAGTTTCCTTTCTTTCAGTAGCAGCCTCTAGGCATAGTCAGTCCTCGGGCCCATGTATTACACGTGTCACAACATAAAAAAATGCTCAGAGGGCTGGAGAGGTGGCTCAGGGGTTAAGCCTCCGCCTTGCAGGTGGAAGGTCCTGAGTTCGGATCCCAGATCCCAATGTATCGACTCGGGGGTGGCCGGCGCTTCTGGTCCTGGTAGGGCGGAGCCTTTGAATCCTGGGGCAGAAGGAGGTGAAGGCGTCCATGGTGGTTCCCGAATTCGTCCGTGGTTCTACACACACACACACACACACACACACACACACACACACACACACACACACATACACATGCGCACACACATACACGCACAATTGTATATGTAATAAATAATAACAAAAAATTTAAAAAAAAACCATGAGAATACAAATGGGCGTTTTCATTGGAAGTAGGGAATGACATGTGCCACAACGTAGTCCATTCCGCTGTCCTGACAAAGTCACCATCAGAAGAAAATGGCTTCAAGGAATTCCATTTTCATGGATAAGCCATGCCATGTTTTCTCTTTCTATGAAATGCTGTTTGGCTGTTGCGTGTATCTGTTGCTTAAGATTTAGTGAAATCGTTAAAGCTTTGAGATATCCCTCAGCTTTGATTAAATTAAACAGAGATAAAAAATTTAATATAGAAAATCCTGAATTTATTCAACAACTGGAGAAAGAAATCTAGACACACAGGAAGATGTTCTGGTGACCCATGTTTCCAAATGCCTGACTTTTTCCAACACAGGAACCTTAGGGCTAAGTATCATTGAGTACATACTGTTCTTTGAATCTGATGGAAGTTTGTTGTGTTGGAAACCACATCTATAATGAATACTCTGCTGTCTATTCAGCTTGACTTCCAGAAAACACCAACATACTCTGACCTTACTTTTTGCCACTGAGGAAATAAACAGAAACCCCAACATTTTACCCAATGTGTCTTTGCTATTATATTTATTACTGATTCCTGGTGAATTGTACCTGTGACTAAAATGTAGTATCCATCCGTGTCTCTTATAATTTTCTTTGGTTTGAAATCCACTTTGTCTGATATCATAATGGCTACCCCTGCCTGTTTTCTGCTTCCATTTGCTTGTAGAATTGTTGACCAGCCTTTTATTTTTAGAGCGTGCCTATCTTTTGTGGTGAGATGGGTTTCCTGCAGGCAACAGATTGATGGATTGTGATTTTTAATCGAAGTTTGTAATCTGTGTCTCTTGATCGGTGAATTAAGTCCATTAACATTTAGTGTTATAATGGAGAAACTATTAATTCCAGACATTTATTATGTTTAGTAGCTTTTATAAGTATATTGCTTCGCTTTTAATGGTGTTACATTTGCCTTCTGTTCTCCTGGATATGCCTGTTTTTTTCTTCACGCTTGAGTATCATTTCTAGCATTTTTTGAAGGCCTGGTTTGGTGGACATGTATCCCTTCAAGTTGTCTTTGTGCTGGAAAATTTTTCTTTCTCCCTTGATCATGACAGATAGTTTTGCAGGGTACATCAGCCTGGGTTGAGATTTTTACTCATTCAATACTTGAAGTATGTCTCTCCAAGCTCTTCTTGCTTTTACTGTTTCGACTGAGAAGTCATTTGTTATTTTAATAGGTTTACCTTTAAAAGTGACTTGTTTTTTCTCCCTTGAAGCTCTCAGCACCAGTTCTTTATCTTGAATGTGGAGTGTTTTAACTATTATTTGCCACAGCGTGCTTCTATTTTGGTCGAATCTGTTTGGGGTGGGGAATGCCTCTTGTATATGGATGGGCCTCTCTTTTTTTAGATGAGGAAAGTTTTCCTTGATGATCATTTGAAAAATTTCCTCAGGGGTGGTATTTTGAGATTCTTCCTCTGGTATTCCATGAATACACATGTTAGGCTTCTTCAGGGTGTCCCATATCTCTTGGATATTTCTCTCAAGTA
This sequence comes from Typhlomys cinereus, assembly GCA_023101885.1. Taxonomy (NCBI): domain Eukaryota; kingdom Metazoa; phylum Chordata; class Mammalia; order Rodentia; family Platacanthomyidae; genus Typhlomys; species Typhlomys cinereus. Next base: position 19,282,381 of record JALPQD010000001.1, read on the forward strand.
TCTTTTTGGCTTTGACAACCTCTTCCATTGAGCTGGTTAGTACTCCCACTTTATCTTCAAGGTCTGAAATTCTGTTTTCTGCTTCGTTAGTTCTGTTGATAAGACTCTCTGTGGCTTTCTGGGTTGAAGATAACTTGTCTTTTAGCTCAGTTTTAAACTCTGCTTGAGTTTGTTTTAACTGCTCTATGCCACTTTTTGTTTCTTGCACTGTTTTTCTGAACTCCTCCAGATGTCTGTTGTGTACCTCTTCAAAGCGATTGATTCGATTATGTAATTCCTCCCGGATTTCCTCTTTCATAGTATTGAACATGGTAATGATCATATTTTGAAAGACCTTATCCTGGGTCAGGCTTTCTTGGCCTTTTTCCGCGGGTTTGTTCTTGTTGGAGTCTAACATTATGGTATTAATTTCTTCAGTGGGAAATTTGTTTACTTGAGTGTTGCTTCTCATGGATTTGCACTTTGACTTTGGCATTGTCATTTTAACTCTTAAGATCTCTCAATTTCACTAAACTGAATTATTTGGCCTTGGGTCCTGGTGGGCGGGGCCCGAACGGGGACTTACCTAGGGCGCGGGGTGAGGCCCGGCTGGACTGAGCTCGCGTCCCAACCGGCTGAGCGGGGTGGGGTGAAAAGGGATAGTTTTCTTTTTTAATAGTATCTTTATTAGGTTTTGGGATTAGTATAATATTAGCTTCATAGAAGGAATTTGGCAGTGTTCCTTTGCTATTTTATGGAATAGTTTAGGGAGTAGTGGTGCTACTTGTTCTTTAAATGTCTGGTAGAATTCTGCACTGAATTCATGTGGCCCTGGACATTTTTTAGTGGGAAGATTTGTGATTACTTCTTTAATTTCCTCAATTGTTATAGGGCTATTTAAATAATTCAATTTATTGTGACTCAATTTAGGTAAGTTGTGCTTATTTAGAAATTCATCCATTTCTTTCTGATAATCAAATTTTATGGAGTGTAAGTTTTTGAAAAATAACCATATAATTCTCTGAATTTCTTGGGTATCAGTTGTCATAACTCCATTTTATTTTTCTTTTTTTTTAAAATAAATTTATTTATTATTATTCAATTGTGTGTGTATGCATGTGCGCGTGTGTGTAGAACCACAGATGAATTCGGGAACCACCACGGACCGCCTCCACCTCCTCCTTGTTTACTCTGCCCCGGGATTCACAGGCTCCGCTCTACCAGGATCAGAAACGCAGGCCGCCAGGCTTCCACCCAGCATCTATACGTGGGGTCTAGGATCCGAACTCAGGACCTTCCGCCTGCAAGGCAGAGGTTTAGCCCCTGAGCCACCACTCCAGCCCCTGTGATAACTCTATTTTCATCTCTAATTTTGTTAATTTGGCTTTTCTCTCTCCTGATTTTGGTTAATTTGGCCAGGGATGTATCAATTTTATTGATTTTTTTCAAAGAACCAGCTCTTTATTTGGTTGATTCTTGTATCATTTTCCTTATATCAATTTTGGATATTCTCCCTCTGATTTTCCTAGTCTCCTTTCATCTACTTGTTTTGCTCTGGGATTTCCCAAGCTCTGCCCACCAGGGTCAGAAGTGCCAATGTCTACTGTTTTGACTTGGTGTTTTTATGTGGGACATGGGATTTGAACTCAGGACCTTCTGCTTGCAAGACAGACTCTTAGCCTCTTAGCCATGTCTTCAGCTCCTCCATATCTTTTCATAAAGAAAGGATTAGGGCAAGGTGGCCCTTATATCTGTGAAGGATTAGAGTAAGTTCCTTCAGATTAATAGAGTGCTTTCCTTCAGGATAGGATGTGTTCTTTCAGGTTAATCCCAGCTCTGGGAATTACTTTGGAAGACCTTCAGAGACTATCCCAGCATGGCTTCTCTAGAACTTCCTAAACAGGACACTTTCACAGGGACTGCTGAGTGATAACTACCTGATTATTTCAACCTGACACCACAGATGAGCTTGTTGGAGGTTGGATCCTTTCATCCTTGCTCTTAACAGTATAACCATAGTGAATACACCTCCTTTTCAACTCTTCCTTCTTCCTCGGCTTCTTAGGAAAGTGTGGTTTGTCTGACTTAGTCTCTCAGAATGACAGAAACAATTACTGAGATCAAACACTTCTCAAGCAACTTACTGAAGAGAGGGTTTGACTAACACTGAAGGTGCTGTAGTCAATGATAGTGAATGACCAGAAAGTGCTGGTCACTGTGTAGCCACAATGGGAAACAAATGTTCTTTGCATTCAGTTAGCTTTATAGTTCAGTCCATAACTCCTGCTCATCTATATTGAGTGGCTCTTCATGGGCTACTCAAAACTTTCTGGAAATGTTCTTATAATGTCCTTATAATGAGACAAGGGTGTTTCCACAGTAATACTTTTTTATTTTTATTTTTTATTTTTCCACTCATACAAAGTTGATAAGTAGCCCATTCCCCTTCCTACCTCCTCCCCTTCCTAGATCCCGCCTACTCCCTCTCCCCCTTTTCCCTTCCTTTCCCCCCTCCCTCCCCTTCTCCCAGTGCCCCTCCATTCCTGGAGCATCCTTTAGTGTGTCTGTCAAACTTCCCTCTGGGTCCTCCTCTCTGATGAGGTGTAAGGACTAAGTAGTATTTCCTAGAGCTCTTTTTTGTGTTCCCCTTCAGTAAAGGAACACTATTGTGGCTGGTAATCCCTTGCCTCTAAGGATCCTAGTGCCTGTGATCCATACTAAACTTTGGAGGTTCAATGATATGTTGGTCATTGCGCAGGTCATCAAAGTCCTATTTTGATTACTTCGGCCCTAACTCATATGGAGTATCTTGCATATCATTGTTCCTCCCCATCTTTAGGCTCTTACATTCTTACCACCCCCTCTTCCACAAATTTCCCTGAGCTTTAGGATGGAAAGAGATTAGGCTGGCCTGGTTCCAGGTGCTTGATGTAGAGTTTCTGATTTTCAGAATTATGGTTTGTTAATTTTTTTTTTTTTCAGTTTTGCTGCTCCTGCACCGCCCTTGGCTTCATCCTGATGGGTATTGGATGTCACCACCTGGCCAGAGATAAAAGGCTGTTAAAATAGAGTCTTATTATAAGAGTAGAGTCAAAGGTAAATTGAATAAGAGTAGGAGACTGTGGTGAGGGGGGGGGTCAGTCTCCCATTTGCCGGATGGTTACCTTTTACCTTTTATCTGCCAGAATTTATGCTCTCCCTGTCTGGTGAGATCATACCCCATCTGTTGCAAGGAAAGTCTGTGAGCTTAACCAGATGTCTCATTACTTACTTGCAGTCTTTGATGGTGGCCTATTTTCTCTGCTGTAGCATGATCTCCTCTCTCCTTGTTTCTCCACAGTGATTCTAAATCCTAAAAAATTGAAATGTTCTACCATTACTTTTCCTTTCTTAACACGATGAATACATCAATAGGTGTTTTTATTGGAATTGGGACTTGAGATGTAAAGCTTTGGCTATTTAGATTACATATTTCTAAATAACTAATGTTTTAGATCTTATAAACAACTGACAGTTCAAGAGAAACTTAGATGAGCATTCCCAGCTTTTAAAAACTTTTTGTACCTAAGACAGAAAAAAAGCCCCATCATCACATATTGTCTCCAAAAATGAGCACTGCTAATTGTGTGGAACATGGTCACATACTGATATGCAAATTTGTCAATACAAAAGGTAATCATATTGACAGTCTGTAATGATATAAATTGATCCAGTATTCCAAATCTTGAGCATTTCCAAGTTTGGGACTCACACACACACAGCAAAACTGAAGTTATGTTTTATGGAATATTTTAAACCCTGTGGTGATAGTGTCAAAATTGGAGATGATTAAACATCATCTATGAAGAAGGGGCTCTGTGAGGGTTTGACCTGGTATACAGATTGGATTTAGCCAAGAGTAGTCCCCCAGATCCAGGAAATGCCAATCCCATCCATCCAGAACCTATCCTAAATGGGCGGTGCTGATCCCAGACAGAATAAAAAGGCAAGACAGGCCCACAGTTGGGCCCACAGTTACTTTCCAGCCCTCTTTCTTGCCTGGGTGATAGGATCCTGGGGAAAAGAGGGTTTCTGACTATAGAGAGAACAGCATCTTCCTTGTAACCCAGAATGTTGATATTTTGTGTCCTCTCGACTCAGCAGCACCTTAGTTTCAGGCAAGTGGATCTCAGTGTGTGACACCAGAGAGCCCTAGCCATAGCATATGAATAGGAAATATCCCAGTACCAGATTGCAATCAAGGAAACTGAGACTGGGTTGAAGAAAAGAGCATTGAACATGAGCCTTGGGGCCAAAGTGAAGGAATCTTTTCTTTTTTGGCTTGAAGGACTTTATTTTTCAATGTATATATGATGTTAATAAATCCTTTTATCTTGCTTACAAACAAAAGTGAATATTTTTTTAACTAATTTTGTTTTTATTTTTACTTTTTTATAATCTCATACATGTTGACAGTGCATTTTGATCATCATAGTTATTCCTTTCTCCCTCCTGCTTTCTCTGACTATTTCCATAGCATGTTCACCTCCTGTCCTTGTGTCCTAATTTTTTAAATTGGGAAATATAAATAATATGTAAATAATAAAGAAAATAGAGTAAGGCTGTAGATTGTTATATTTGAGCTCCCAATTCCACATGGTTAAGAACACATGATAAAGCTGAGGAATAGCACTTTTGTCCATGTTCTTTGAGACCAAGTTCATGGTGTGAGCACCCAGAACACCAGCCCACAGGAGGTCATCTACCTTGTGAGCATATGAAGAAACTGGCCCCCACCAAGCCTTACTACGCCTGTTTGTTCCTTCTGGGTGAAGTGACAGTGTAAGAGAGGAGAGGAGTGTTCACACAGATATGAGAAGTCTATAGAGCCAGATGATCCCCTAGCTAATCAGAATACTAAGAGCCAGTTTCATGGAATTGAGGACCCTGTAGCAGCCAATCTGCTAAAGCAGGCTTCAACCAGGTTTGGTCTATACCCATCAAAGGAGAAGACTATAACCACTCTTTATGTGGTGGGTCTGGGCTATACCATCTCACAGGAAGATCTCAGCAATCACTTCTATCAGATTGGCTAGATCTGCACCATCACTGTTGTGTAAAGGAAGCAGTGTGCTTTCATCCAGTTTGCTATGAGGCAGGCTGTAGGAGAGGCAACTGAGAAGGTCTTTAACAAGTTGACCTTCAAGGGACACAGACTTACTGTGAAATGGGCAAGAGCTCAGGCAGCCAGAGTAAAAGAAAAAGAGAAGGAAGCAACCACAGCCTCTGGGATGAAGCTAGAGTCTGCACCAGAAGTGTGAGCACCAATTCCTCCTCACCTTGAAGCAGCATCCAGAACTACTTTAATCTGCTCCTAAGTGGTCCTTCAGTTGTGGGGAATGCCACCCCACTCCTACTTCCAGGTCAAGGACCATGTATGTTTCATTCATTAGGACCATCCTCTCATTTCAAGAATGTTCCAGGATCATTTGTCTATCCTTTATAGGATTCTCAGAGGATGGGTCCTTATGAAAGACACTACAGCAGTTCCTAAGTCAGCACCACAACTTGGGGGCTCTGAAGGAGTCAGGGAACACTCTGAAATCTCAGTAAGTGAATCTTGGAATCCAAGTAAGTGAGGCTTGGAAAAAGACTTTTCTGTGGTTTCTGTATTAGCTGGATGTCTCCAGATGAGAGCAGTCAAAATGAAGCCATGCTTACCTTTATGTACTCAGATGATAAGTGGCCCCCAAACAGTTGGTTACATCTATAACATTAACAAAAACTAGTGTCTGTTCCCCATTTTTCCAAGAGGCCTCAGTCCCTGAGCTCCAGTCTTGCATACTGTACTCCGCAGGATAAGAACTCAACAGCTTGACCACCCTCAGACCTCCCCAGAAGTATTTCTGGTTTTTTTCCCTATCTGCCATTTTAGTGCATCTTCTTATGATGTTTTATGTCATAGTTTGAATGTGAGTTGTCCCCTACAGGCTCTTGTGTTTGAATCTTTAGTTGTTTGAGCGGTCATAGCACCTTCAAGAGATAAAGCCTTGCTAGAGGAAGGCAGTCACAGGAAGGCCTTCAGGTTGATTAGCTCCACCCTACTTCCCCAAGAAGTCTGCTCTTGTAGCTGGGAATTTTGCAGTTTTCTGCCTCTGAGATGTCTGTAGTAACTTAGGCCTCCTCCAGCGTCTGCCAGCCAGCCATGCCTTTTCCACCATAATGGACAGTATCTTCCTTCTGGAACTGTAAGCTGAATAAATCTCCCTTCCTCCCTTCAGTTGCTTGACTTTGGATGTTCTCTCACAATGACAGATAAGACTAAATTTTACAGCTAATCTTGTCAACTATTTGACATTTAGAATAACCATGAAAATGCTGCTGAAGATTATTGTAAAGGAGTTTGGGGGAGCAAGGCTAGGTGGGTAAGAAGACTTTGGGTGAGACAATTTGTGGTTTTGAATCCTCCAATGACATACAAAGGTCAAGTGGAGTTGGAAGCACCATTATTAGTGTCTGACTTTGAAGCAATGTAACCAGCCTTGTCCTCCCTGCCTCCAAGTACTGTATCCTCAAACTGTGTACCAAAGTAAAGCTTTCCTTAAGTTTCTTTTGTCTGCTATTTTGTCATTACCTTAAGGGTACCTATTTCACTATTATATTCGGAACAGAACTATGCTTTGCAACCATCCACAGGAAATGCCTCTGCTGGTCAACTTCATTCCCTTGTACCATACATCTGAGAATGCCCAAAATATTTGTGACCACCTAGGTAACAATGCATTCACTGAACTTAAATTTAGACAGGAGTTCTGCCCTCCCTCTAAGTCCATGCAGAAATGCACATTGGAAAAAGTTCCTCAATCTGCAAAGTTCTAGTTCTATTCCATCTCCCTCCTCATATTAAGATTCAGGGTCATAGCTGAGCCCTTAAGTAGCTCCAAGTAAGTTTCAGACTGCCTTCTACTGTGCTCAGCACAAGGTTGTTAACTGTTTATCTCATGGTCGCTAAGATCAATGTCAAAAGGAAAACTTCTGTGGAGGTTCTTTGCTGACATAAATTTCTTGGTCAACCACCATGCTCTAGAGCATGGCTAGTCATTTGGACTCTTGTCAGGTGAGTGGAAGAAACTGTACAATAGGGATAAAGTCTAGTTAGTAGTTTCAACCTTTAGGTTTATTAAGAGAATGGGCCCATCAAGCATATACCTACCATTTGAACTAACCAGAAATAAGAAGCTAGAGAGGGTTCAATGTATGAAAGCTGCAGTTCCTTTGTGGACCATAGATCAGATATAAGGTTCATTCTCTGTAGTGACTTGGATAGTGATAAAGTGAAACAAACACAAGAAGATCCAGAATGGTTTTTAGTCCTTTCAGATAAGCATGTATACTGGTTACTCTTAATGTGTTCCTCACTGTCTCATGTGTTTGGAGAGGTCATGGCATTTTCGAGAGGTGGAGTCTTGATAGAAGAAGGCAGTCACAGGGGGTGGGCCTTGAGATGGATTAGCCCCACCCTAACTCAGAGAAGTCTGTTTTTTGCAGGAGCCTTGCAGCTCTCAGTCTTCAACATGTTCGCAGTGACTTAGACTGCCTCCAGCTTCTTCCAGCCAGTCATTGTGCATCTGCTATGAAAGACTGTATTCCTACTCTGAAATCATAAGCTGAATAAATCTTTTCTCCCTTAAATTGTTTGACTTTTGGTGTTCTTTTTCAACAATAGATAATAGTGACTATCACAGAAATTGGTACCAGGATTGACATACTGCTGTGAGATTAAGAGCATTTGGTACCACAATGTGAAGTGCTTTGAAGTTGAGAGAAATTGGTACCAGAGAAGTATATGGTGTTGCTATGTGAACCTGTAATAGTTACTCTTAACTGTTGCTTTGAAAGAGTATTTAAAGTCAAGCAACTTAAGGGAGAAAGAGAGATTTATTCATTTTGTGGTTTCGAGTGGAGAAATAGTCTTTCATAGAGGAGGCAACATGGTTGGTGGCTGAAGCTGGAGGCAGGCTAAGTCACTGTAAACATCATTGAGCCTCAGAGCTGCTCAGTCCAGTAGGCCAGTGGGTGATGGCTGAAGGCTAGAGGATTCATGGAGTGTCAAAGAAGTGAAGAAGCCAGGCAGCAGGAGGCAAGAGAGTTTTCTAGCACAGCTTTAAAGATCTCTGTCTTCAAAGTCTTCTGTTCTATGGTTACTTTTATCTGTTCTGCTACTGGGAGGTTCCAATTAGATTTAGGGCTGGTCTTTGTATTATAAATGTATTGTTCTGGATAATCTCTTCAGGTAGTCTGATAGCTGATTTTAGTTAATACAAGGTGTGGTCAAGTTGACACCCAGGATTAACTATCACAGAAACTAAGAGAACCTGGTACCAAAAAGAGTTGTTTGGGAAGCTGAGAGAAGTTGGTACCCAGCAGTATGGTCAATGTTGTGATGGGGCTAGTGTGCCTTTGGAACTGTTTGTTGGGAGAAATATGGATAATTTTGGGACTTTGTGCTGGGAAAGTCTTTCTGTCTTGGTGACCGGGCCAAACGGGCCTTTCTTGTGAGAGCTCAGAAGAGATCAATGCTTTTAGAGACACAGGCAGTAGAAGCTCAGTTTGTGATGTTCCGCAGTGGAACAAAGAGTGTTTAGAACTGAATGAGTGACAAATGGAGCCATGTGCTGGTGGAGAATTTAGTGAAATTTTGCCCTTGTCTTGAAAGCTTTCTTGGAGTTAAATGGGAGTGCTTGGCAGGGGAAATTTCAAGGTAATGTAGTTTTGACAGTGTGAGATGGCTACTTTTTAGTGCTTTTCTTCAGAGTTATTAAAGAAGAGCAAGAAATTTTGTGGAAAGAAGTAAAAGCTGTGAGATCTGATGATTAAAAATACTATGAAAAACTTAGAGAGTTAAACCAGGAAGACAGAGAGTAAAAATGTTTGCTGATAAAAAGATTAGCTCCATTAGTAAATCAAAGTCTGTTATCAAATTTGATACTAGGAAAGGCCCTATCATAAGGGCAAGATTGTCAAAGAAGGCTCCCACTCATAAGAATGAAAATCCTTTTGTAAGGAATGAGCTAAAGGGTGGAATTCCAAAACAAGGGTCTGTTTCTCCCCTAAAGCTACTGCCAAGGAGAGAAAGATTTTTCCTATAGTTAGTACAGAGAAGCTGAATCAGTTGTGATTTGAGGATGCAAGAGTGAGAAGATCATGGATCCTTCCTGGAAGGTTTCTGAGAGTGGCAGAATTCAGGTAGCATGTGGCAGAAGTCTGAAGTTTAGATGTCCAAGAAGGGCAGTCTGTGCTGTGGAGTTAAAGCCTGGCTTGACATTAAGAAGTGAAGATGCTAGAGATGCTAGAGCCAATGTGAGATATCTGCCAAGGAGAGCATACCCTGGGAGGATCCAGCCCAAGAGAGTGATGTCTTGTTCTCTGGGCAGCTGCATTGGAGAGGTGGAACCAAACCCCTTTGTAACAGAAATGATTTCGATAGGAGGCTTATTGGACTTATAGCTGCAGGATTTGGAGTTTTTCCTGCTGGTTTTTGGTCTAGTTATGGATAGATCTTTCCTGGATATTCTCCCATTCCTTTCTTTTGGATTGGGAATGTTTATTCTGTGTTATTGTATGTTGGAAGTATCTGACTTGTCTTTTGATTTTACAAAAGGCTTTGGACTTTTGACATTTGGATTGTATTGTGACTACTGAGATAATCTATTGAGACTTTTAAAGTTTAACTGAGTATAGTTTTCATAATGAAATGGCAATGAGTCTATGGGGGGCAAGGGTGGAATGTCATGATTTGAAATGTGTTCCCCATAGTCTCATGTGTTTGAGAAGAAGAACCTTGCTGGAGGAAAGCAGTCACAGGGGTTGAGCCTTGAGGTGGATTAGCTCCATCCTACCTCTAGAGAAGTCTGCTTCTTGCAGCAGAAACTTTGCGGCTCTCAGCCTTCTACATGTTTGCAGTGACTTAGCCTGCCTCCAGCTTCTCCCAGTCAGCTATTCTGTATCTGCTATGAAAGATTGTGTGTCCAATCTGGAACTGTAAATTCTCCTTTTCTCCCTTAAATTATTTGATTTTGGTATTCTTTCCCAGCAACAGATAAGAGTAACTAGCATAGTTGCAGTGGGAGAACACCCAAAGTCAAGATGGTTAAAGGGAGAAAGGGAGATTTATTCTACTTATGATTCCAGAGGGGAGATGCAGTCCTTCATGTCAGAAAAGCCATGGCTGGCTGACAGAAGCTTGAGGTGCTCTAAGTTATATCCTTCATGGAGGCTAAGAGCTGCAAAACTGACTGTAAGAGTAGATCACTCCAGGAAGTAGGGTAGAGCTCATCAAACTCAAGCTCAACTCCTGTGATTGACTTCCTCTAGCAAGGCTCTACCTTTTAAAGATTTCATGACCTTCCCAAACAATTAAAGATCCAAGCTCATGAGCCTGTGGGGAAAAACTCACATGTCAAACCATGACACTTCACCCTGGGCCTTACAGACTTATTACCATCTCATTATACAAACCATATTCAGCCAAACTTTAAAAATCTTCGTAGGCTACATCAGTAGTCCCAACATAGTCCAAAAGTCCTAAGTACAAAGCCTCCTGTAAAAATCAAAAGACAAGTTACTCACTTCCAACATACAATGACACAGAAAAAAAAATTCCCATTCCAAAAGAAAGGAATGGTGGTATATCCAGGAAAGCTCTGTTCCATAACAAGACAAAAAACAAGAGAACAAACTCCAAATCCTGTAGTTCCATGTCCAACAGATGAACCTTTTGTTACAATCATTTCAATTCCAAAGAGCTTCTCCTCCATCCCTCCAGCAAAGCTATACATATAACATATTACTCTCTTGGGTTAACTTCTCTCAGGATTTAAAGCTCTCCTTGTCAGATATCTCACATTGGCTCTGGCATCTCTAGCATCTTCACTTCTCAATGGCAAACCAGGCTTTAACTCTACAGAACAAACTGCCCTTCTTGGACCTCTAAACTGCAGACCTCTTGCCACATACTACCTGATTTCTGCATTTTCTGAACCTTTGCATCTTTGATACATCTAATACCAGGATGACATCAATGACTTTCCCAAGTTCTGCTATAACTCCAGGTGGAGATTGGCCCCCTTGAACAGCTTCAGTTTCTCAGTTCTGAAGCTGGGCTGCAGCTCTCTTGGGCAATTACTTTAGAGGAGGAATATATCTTGCGTTTGGAACTATACCCTTAGCTCATTCCTTCTAAAAGGATTTGTATTCTTTTTTTATTATAACATTTTTTATTATTATTTCCGCTCATACAAACTTAATAGGTAGACCAGTTCCCTCCCCCCTCCTCCTCCCCCCGAACCCCCTGCTCCCCCTCCCTCCCTCCCCATCTCCCAGTGCCTCCCCCCAATTCCCAGAGAGTCCTTTATTGTGTATGCCTAACTCTCCTCTTGGTCCTCCTTTCCGATGACGTAAAAGGACCCAGTGGCATTTCCCTGAACCCTTTCTCGTGTTCCCCTTAAGCATAGGAACACTACTGTGGCCATCAATGCCTTGCCTCCAAGGATCTTGGTGCCTTTAGCCGATGCTAGACTTTGTGAGGTCAATAGTGTGACGGACATGGCGCAGGGCATGCAAAGTCCTATTATGATTGCTTCAGCCCTATCTAGTGTGGAGACTCTTCAAATCATTGCTCCCTCCATCCTTTTGCTCTTACAATCTTACCGCCCCATCTTCCGCAGATGTCCCTGAGCTTCAGGATGTGGGGAGATTAGGCTGGCTTAGTTCTATGTGGATGATATAGAGTCTCTGAAGTTCTGGATTGTGGTTTGTTGATTTTCTTTTGCAGTTTTGCTGCTCCTGCAATGCCCTTCACTCCATCCTCATGGGCACTGTATGTCACCCCCTGGTCAGAGACAAAAAGCTGTTAAACTGGAGTCTTGTTATAATAGCACATTCAAGGGTAGATGTAAGAAAAGCAGGAAACCTCGGTGAGGGAGGGATCAGTCACCCATTTGCAAAATGATCTCTTTTCATCTGCCAGACTATATGCCCTCCCCTTCTGGTGAGATCATACCCGCTCAGTTGTACATGATCAGGAACGAACGTCTGTGAACTTAACCAGGTGTCACATTACTTACTTGCATTCCTTGGAGGTCGATTTTCTCTGCTGTAACATGGTCCCCTCTCTGCTTGTGTCTGGTGTGGCCCTCCAACCCCATCCCTCCTGTTCACAATCCTTGCAATTACCGTATAACATAGGTTTACCATTGAGTGTCTCAATGTGGGCTGGGTGAGTTTGGTACTAGGAGCCACCTATTAGGGAGTACATACGGTGCTTAACTTTCTGGGTCTGGGATACTTCACTTAATATAATTGTTTCTAATGACATTCATTTCTCAGTAAATTCCAGTAATTCATCATTTTTGATGGCTGAGTAGTACTCCATTGCATAGATGTACCACAGTTTCCGTATCCACTCGTCAACTGTTGGACATTTAGGTTGATTCCATGACTTTGCTATTGTAAACAGTGCTGCTATGAACATGGTCGAGCTTGTGCTATCGAGGCGAACCTCTGCTGCATGGGGGGTTATTCCCAAAAGTGGAATCGCAGGGTCATATGGCATTTCAATCTTTAATTTCTTTAAGAATCTCCAGACGGCTCGCCATTATGGCTGTATGAGCCTGAATTCCCACCAGCAATGTAGGAGAGTTCCCCTCTCTCCACATCCTCTCCAGCACTTGTTGTTGTTTGTATTGTGGATTTTTGCCATCCTGACCAGGGTGAGATGATATCTCAGGGAAGTTTTCATTTGCATTTCCCTTATGGCTAAAGAAGTGGAGCATTTTTTAAGATATTTGTTAGACATTTTAATTTCATCTCTGGTAAAATTTCTTTTAAGTTCCAAGGCCCATTTTTTAATTGGGCCATTGGTTTCCTGGTGTTTAATTTTTAAGTTCTTTGTGCACTCTGGACAGTAGAGCTCTATCAGATATGTGGTTAGTGAAGATTTTCTCCCATTCTGTGGGTTGCCTTTGAGCTCCTGTGACAATCTCTTTATCTGAACAGAACTGTTGAGAGTTGGTAGCAGTGACTCTGCCATTGGATGTCTGTTTAGGAAATGTTGGCCTAGCCCAATCATCTCGAGGGAGTTCCCTATCCTTTCAACTATGGTTTTTATAGTCTCTGGCCTGATATCAAGGTCCTTGATCCATATGGAATTAAGTCTTGTACATGGTGACAAGTACGGGTCCAGCTTTAATCTTCTGCATGTGGAGATCCAGTTTTGCCAGCACCATTTGTTGAAGATGCTGTTCTTTTTCCATTGGATTCTTTGGGCCCCTTTGTCAAAGACCAAATGGCTGTAACTTTGTGGGCTTATATCAGGGTCCTCAACCCTTATCCATTGATCTGTGTGTCTAGTTTGGAGCCAGTACCAGGCTGTTTTTATAACTATGGATTTGTAGTATAGACTAAGGTTCGGTATGGTAATACCTCCAGCAGTGTTTTTTTTTTTTTTAATTTTTTTATTATTATTTATTCAACTGTTCACATGTGCGTGTGTATGCGCGCGCGCGCCTGTGTGTATGTGTGTGTGTCTATGTATATGTAGAACCATGGACGAACTCGCGAACCACCATGGACACCTCCACCTCCTTCTGCCCCGGGATTCACAGGCTCCGCCCTACCAGGACCAGAAGCGCAGGTGTCTATACGTGGGATCTGGGATCCGAACTCGGGACCTCCCGCCTGCAAGGCGGAGGCTTAACCCCTGAGCCACCTCTCCAGCCCCTCCAGCAGTGTTTTTGTTACTCAGGATTTTTTTTTGCTATCCTGGGTCTTTTGTGCCTCCATATGAACTTTGAGATTGTTTGGTCAACGTCTTTAAAGAATTGCTTTGGGATTTTGATTGGTATAGCATTGAATTTGTATATTGCCTTTGGTAGGATGGTCATTTTTATGATGTTGATTCTGCCAATCCAGGAGCATGGGAGGTCTTTTCACCTTCTGCACCTTCTGATGTCTTCAGCAATTTCTTTCTTTAGGGTTTTACAGTTTTCATTGTAAAGGTCTTTTACCTCCTTGGTTAGGTTTACACCAAGGTATTTCTTTTTTTTTAGGGGCTATAGTGAATGGGATTGTTTCTCTCAAGGCTTTTTCACTTCTTTCATTCTGGGCATATAGGAAGGCCTCTGATTTTTGCACATTTATTTTGTATCCTGCCACCCTGCTGAACTTCTCAATTAGTTCCAGGAGCTTCCTGGTGGAGTTTTTGGGATCCCTCAGGTATAAGATCATGTCATCTGCAAATAGGGATAGCTGGACTTCTTCCGTGCCGATTTGAATCCCTCTTATGTCCCTTTCTTGTATTATGGCTTCAGCTAAGACTTCAAGTACAATATTGAATAGAAGTGGTGAGAGTGGACAGCCTTGTCTAGTTCCTGATCGAAGTGGGAATGCTTCCAATTGTTCCCCATTGAGCATAATCCTTGCTGTGGGCTTGTTGTATAGAGCTTTTATTATATTGATAAAGGTTCCTTTCATTCCTACTGTCTCTAGCGTTTTGATCATAAAAGGCTGTTGGATTTTGTCAAAAGCTTTTTCTGCATCTATCGAGAGTATCATGTGGTCTTGGACTTTGGACTGCTTTACATGATGAATTACATTTATTGATTTGCGTATGTTGAACCAACCTTGTGTGCCGGGGATGAAGCCTACTTGGTCCCCATGAATGATCTTTTTAATGTGTTTTTGAATCCGATTTGCTAAGACTTTGTTGAGAATCTTTGCGTCTGTGTTCATCAGGGAGATCGGCCTATAGTTTTCTTTTTTAAGTGAATCTTTATTAGGTTTTGGGATTAAAACAATATTAGCTTCATAGAAGGAATTTGGTAGTGTTCCTTCCTTTTCTATTTGATGGAACAGTTTAAGGAGTATTGGTGTTATTAACTCCTTAAATGTCTGGTAGAACTCTGTGCTGAATCCATCTGGTCCAGGACATTTTTTGGTGGGAAGATTCAAGATTACTTCCTCAATTTCCTTATATGTTATAGGACTATTTAAATAATTCACAACTTCCTGATTCAATTTAGGTAAGTTGTGTTTACTTGGAAATTCATCCATCTCTTTTGTGTTGTCAAACTTCACAGAGTATAAGTTTTTGAAATATGATGTTATAATTCTCTGGATTTCTTGGGTATCCATAGTGATAACTCCATGTTCATTTCTAGTTTTGTTAATTTGGGTTTTCTCTCTTTTGCTTTTGGTTAGTTTAGCTAGGGGTGTATCAATCTTGTTGATTTTTTCAATGAACCAGCTTTTTGATTGGTTGATTTTTTCTATCGTTTTCTTAGTCTCGATTTCAGATATTTCTCCCCTTATTTTGCTAATCTCTTCTCTTCTACTGCTTTTGGGATCAGATTGCTCTAGTTTCTCTAAAGCTTTAAGCTGCATTGTTAAGTTGTTTATTTCTGATGTTTCCATTTTTTTGACGTGGGCATTAAGAGCTATGAACTTACCTCTTAGAACAGCTTTCATTGTGTCCCAGAGATTTTGGTAAGTTGTATTTTCGTTATCATTCACTTTCAGGAAATCTTGAATTTCCTTTTTAATTTCTTCCTGAATCCAGTTCTTATTCAGCATCATAGTGTTAAGTTTCCAGGAGTTAGTGTATTTTCTGCTGTTTGTTGTGTTGTGGATGTCCAGCTTTAGGCCGTGGTGGTCTGATAGGGCACAGGTTAGAATTTCAACTTTCTTGTATATGTGTAGATTCATTTTGTGGCCCAATATGTGATCTATTTTGGAGAAAGTTCCGTGTGCTGCTGAGAAAAATGTGTATTCTTTGGTGCGTGGATGAAAAGTTCGATAGAGATCTGTAAGGTCCATTTCTTTCAGGGTTTGATTAAGTTCCAAAGTGTCTCTGTTAAGCTTTTGACCTGTTGATCTATCCCATGTAGAGAGGGCGGTGTTGAAGTCCCCAAGAATTATTGTTTGGGGGTTGATTTCTTGCTTTAGACGCTGTAGGGTTTTTTTAATGAATGTGGAGGGGCCCGTATTGGGTGCATATATGTTCAGTATTGTGAAATCTTCCTGGTGAATTGTACCTGTGACTAAAATGTAGTATCCATCCGTGTCTCTTATAATTTTTTTTGGTTTGAAATCCACTTTGTCTGATAGCATAATGGCTACCCCTGCCTGTTTTCTGCTTCCATTTCCTTGTAGAATTGTTGACCAGCCTTTTATTTTTAGAGCGTGCTATCTTTTGTGGTGAGATGGGTTTCCTGCAGGCAACAGATTGATGGATTGTGATTTTTAATCCAAGTTTGTAATCTGTGTCTCTTGATCGGTGAATTAAGTCCATTAACATTTAGTGTTATAATGGAGAAACTATTGTTAATTCCAGACATTTATTATGTTTAGTAGCTTTTATAAGTATATTGCTTCACTTTTAATGGTGTTATATTTGCCTTCTGTTCTCCTGGATATGCCTGTTTTTTCTTCACGATTGAGTATCATTTCTAGCATTTTTGAAGGCCTGGTTTGGTGGACATGTATCCCTTCAAGTTGTCTTTGTGCTGGAAAATTTTTCTTTCTCCCTCGATCATGACTGATAGTTTTGCAGGGTAAATCAGCCTGGGTTGACATTTTTGCTCATTCAATACTTGAAGTATGTCTCTCCAAGCTCTTCTTGCTTTTACTGTTTCGACTGAGAAGTCATTTGTTATTTTAATAGGTTTACCTTTAAAAGTGACTTGTTTTTTCTCCCTTGAAGCTCTCAGCACCAGTTCTTTATCTTGAATGTGGAGTGTTTTAACTATTATTTGCTGCGGTGTGCTTCTATTTTGGTCGTATCTGTTTGGGGTGGGGAATGCCTCTTGTATATGAATGGGCCTCTCTTTTTTTAGATGAGGAAAGTTTTCCTTGATGATCGTTTGAAAAATTTCCTCAGGGGTGGTATTTTGAGATTCTTGCTCTGGTATTCCATGAATACGCATGTTAGGCTTCTTCAGGGTGTCCCATATCTCTTGGATATTTCTCTCAAGTATCTTTTTGGCTTTAACAACCTCTTCCATTGAGCTGGTTAGTACTCCCACTTTATCTTCAAGGTCTGAAATTCTGTTTTCTGCTTCATTAGTTCTGTTGATAAGACTCTCTGTGGCGTTCTGGGTTGAAGATAACTTGTCTTTTAGCTCAGTTTAAATTCTGCTTGAGTTTGTTTTAACTGCTCTATGCCACTTTTTGTTTCTTGCACTATTTTTCTCAACTCCTCCAGATGTCTATTGTGTTCCTCTTCAAAGCGATTGATTCGATTATGTAATTCCTCCTGGATTTCCTCTTTCATAGTATTGAACATGGTAATGATCATATTTTGGAAGACCTTATCCTGGGTGAGGCTTTCTTGGCCTTTTTCCACGGGTTTGTTCTTGTTGGAATCTAACATGGGATTAATTTCTTCAGTGGGAAATTTGTTTACTTGAGTGTTGCTTCTCATGGATTTGCACTTTGACTTTGGCATTGTCATTTTAACTCTTAAGATCTCTCAATTTCACTAAACTGAATTATTTGGCCTGGGGTACTGGTGGGCGGGCCCGAACGGGGACTACCTAGGGCTCTGGGTGAGGCCAGGTTGGACCGCGTGTGAGCGTCCTGACCGGCGGAGCGGGGTGGGGTGAAAAGGGAGGATGGGCGCCTCGGCGTGGAGCTCTTTAACCCGAGGGCAGCTGGGACCGGGCCCGGGCGCAGTGGGAGGTCCTCCTCCTCCCTCGGCCCCCGCGCGTGGCTCCGGCTGGATGGTGGGAGTCGGAGCCGGGTCCCTGTGGGCTGATCTGGGTTCCTGGTGGGCGGGGCCCGAACGGGGACTTCGGGGTTAATTCTTTCGGTGGGAGATTTGTCATTTTGGGTTTTGTTTCTCATGGATCTGCACTTTGACTTGGGCATTGCTGTTTTGTCTCTTAAGACCTTTCAGTTTCTATGTGTTTTTGATTTAACTGATTTAGTTGGTATTACTACTCAGGCAGTCATTACTAGTGTTTACCTTGGAATTGGATATGTTTGTCTGCTGTTTTTCTAGCAGAAGTTTGACATGCACACTAAAAGATGCTCCAGGAGTGTGTGTGTGTGGGGGTGGAGCACTGGGAGAAAGGGAGGGAGGGGGGAAAGGAAGGTGAAAATGGGGGAAGGAGCAAGGGGATCGAGGCAGGGTGGAGGGAGGGTGGGGAATGGGGTAACTCTCAATTTGTATGAGTGGAAAAAATAAATTAAAAATTCAAGTGGAACGCTTATAAAATGGTGATGCTCACCATTACCTGTTTAAAAAAGGAGATAATTCTTTTACATTAGCTGTCATTTTGCTTTCTGCATTCTCTGTAGACTTACCCTCACATTTTTCTTGAAACTTCACAGCTTTCACTTCTTTTTGTCTCTTTCTTTGCTCTTTTTCAATGTACTCTGAACAAGAGTGCTAAAAGGTATCAATGTTACAGTGTCAAGACTACATTGCCTTGCAGTTCTTCCACCAAGCACTCAAATTTAACTTCAGGCAAGCTTGCAGGACAAGGGCAAACCTTAATCATGCTCCCTGCCAATGCATCACTCCATTTGCCCCTCATGTAGTTCCAAACACAGTCTCTTTTCTTCTCTGGAGCATAACAAGCTGGGCTTCCATTTCCCACATCTCTTATAGCATTATTATTTTCCAACTCTCACAAGAATAGCCCTTTTGGCTGTGTCTCCAATATGCAAAAATTTTCCCAGTGCAAAGTCCCAAAGTTTTCTGTTTCTCCCAGCAAACATTTCCAAAGGCTAACAAGCCACATCACAGTTATAGTCATGCTTCTCAATCAGCTTCACAATTACTTTTCTTTCTAGTCCCAGATCCTCTTAGTCTTACACAACAATAACTTCTCTGGCACCAATTTCTGTATTAGTTACTTTTCATTGTTGCTGTGAGAGAACTCCTAAACTCAAGAAACTTAAAGGGAGAAAGGGAGATTTATTTCACTTAGAGTTCCAGAAGGGAGATGTAGTCTTTCATGTCAGAAAAGGCATGGCTGGCTGGAAGAAGCTGGAGGAGGTCTAAGTTATATCCTTCATGGAGGCTGAGAGCTGCAAAACTACCAGTTGTAAGAGCCGATCATTCTATGAAGTAGGGTAGACTCATCAATCTCAAGGCATAACCCCTGTGACTGACTTCCTCCAGCAAGACTCCATCTCTTAAAGTTGCCATGACCTTCCCATACAACTAAAGATTCTAACTCATGAGTCTGTGTGTGTGTGTGTGTGTGTGTGTGTGTGTGTGTGTGTGTGTGTGTGAAGATGTCAAACTTGAGACGTGTCAAACTTGACAGTTGAGGGTTTGAGCTCTGGACACATTTGTAGAGAATTAGTGTTTGAATTAAGTCCACAGCAAACCTGAAGAAGATTGTCTAGCTGATGGGGTGGAGCCAGCCCTACAACTTCGCTTTACCAGTCTGTCTCACTCCTTCCCACCCTTCTGCCTGTCTGCTTTATGGATTCCAAGGTTCTTTCTGGATTGTCTACTCTAAGTGGGGGTTTAGGCCTCTGTGGCAGATCAAGTGACCCCTCATTGGACTGTCCCACTGGTAGGGACATTCCCCTTAACCCGTCTAGCCCTAGCCCCCAAAGTTTTTTTTTAATACATTTTTTATTATTTGCACTCATACAAACTTAATAGGTAGACCAGTTCCCTCCCTCCCTCCTCCTCCCCCCGAACCCCCTGCTCCCCCTCCCTCCCTCCCCATCCCCTAGCTCCTCCCCCCCAATTCCCAGAGAGTCCTTTATTGTGTATGCCTAACTCTCCTCTTGGTCCTCCTCTCCGATGATGTACAAGGACCCAGTGGCATTTCCCTGAACCCTTTCTCGTGTTCCCCTTAAGCATAGGAACACTATTGTGGCTGTCAATTCCTTGCCTCCAAGGATCTTGGTGCCTTTAGCTGATGCTAGACTTTGTGAGGTCAACAGTGTGTTGGACACTGCGCAGGGCATGCAAAGTCCTATTATGATTGCTTCGGCCCTAACTAGTGTGGAGAATCTTGCAAATCATTGCTCTTCCTGTCCTTTTGCTCTTACAATCTTACCGCCCTCTCTTCCGCAAATGTCCCTGAGCTTCAGGATGGGGGGAGATTAGGCTGGCTTAGTTCTATGTGGATGATATAGAGTCTCTGAAGTTCTGGATTGTGGTTTGTTGATTTTCTTTTGCAGTTTTGCTGCTCCTGCAATGCCCTTCACTCCATCCTCATGGGCACTGTATGTCACCCCCTGGTCAGAGACAAAAAGCTGTTAAACTGGAGTCTTGTTATAATAGCACATTCAAGGGTAGATGTAAGAAAAGCAGGAAACCTCGGTGAGGGAGGGATCAGTCACCCATTTGCAAAATGATCTCTTTTCATCTGCCAGACTATATGCCCTCCCCTTCTGGTGAGATCACACCCCCTCAGTTGTACATGATCAGGAATGAACATCTGTGAACTTAACCAGGTGTCACATTACTTACTTGCATTCCTTGGAGGCCTATTTTCTCTGCTGTAACATGGTCCCCTCTCTCCTTGTGACTGGTGTGGCCCTCCAACCCCATCTTTCCTGTTCATAATCCTTGCAATTACTGTATTACATGTAGCCCCCAAAGATTTAAGTGTACATAATTATTTCTCCTAAGATCTTTGCTAGTTTATGGGAGCATGTTGGTATGTCAGTCATAATGCAGGTTTGGTAAGGACAAGACTCATTGCAGTGAGTTCCTGAATGCAGCAGTTCTGCCTTCGGAATGTCTTGTCCAATGGTGGGCCTTTCTTTTAGACACTTACAATCTTACTGCACCCCTTTTCTCAAGATTCCCTGAACCTTAGGACTAAGTTTGGTTGGCCTGATTCCTGGTGGGCATTACAGGGTCTAGGGTATTTTGCATCTGGCTGGCCATTGTTGTCCACTTCATTGCTCTTCCACTGTCCTAGGCTTCTTTCTATTAGGGTGTTTAGATCTTCTACTTCTGCTATAGAAGACAACTTTTGGTTTAGTGCTGGGTGCTGTTCTAATCTATGGGTAAAATAATAGGTATTTACAGAGTTTCTGCAAACCTGATTGGAGTATTTGAGGGAATGCAATGCTCTCCAAAGTCAGCTTTTGGGAACAAGACTGGGGATGTGGCTCAGTGGTAAAGTGGGTGCCCAGGATGAGAGAAGCCCTGGATTTGATCTCTAGAACCTTGTGGTGTTGGACAAATGTAATTCTAAAACTTAGGTATGGCGAATCAATAGTTCAAAGTCTTCCTCAGAGCCTTTGGTAGTTGGAAGTCACCCTGGCTACATGAAGAGTCCTCAAAGAGGAGTGGCTGAGTATTCCTCCCTGTCAGAGGTGTCCATAAAGCAGGCTTTCCTGCCTGACCTCCATCTCTCCCCAACCTGCATCTCCAATTTTGAAGGAATGAGTAAAGTGTGGCATTCTAAAGCAAGGTTCTGTTTCTCCCCTAAAACAACTGCCCAGGAAAGAAAGAGATTTTTTTCCTACAATCAGCACAGAGAAGCTGTATCAGTTGTGGTTTGAGGGGGCTAATCTCTAACCCAAGGCTACATCAGAACTTGGTAAAGTCAGTCACATGGTTCTTGTTTTAGAAACATCAGAGATGCAAGAGGAAGGAGGTTGTGGATCCCTCCTTCAAGGTTTCAGAGAATGGCAAAATCCAGGGAGCATGCAGAAGATAGCCTGTAGTTTAGAGGCCCAAGAAAGGCAATTTGTGCTGTGGAGTTAAAACCTGATTTGCCATTCAGAAGTGAAGATATTAGAGATTCCACTGACAACATGGGACATCTGCCAAGGAGAGCTGGTACCCTTGGAGGAGCCAGCCCAAGACAGTAATGTGTTCTATGGGCAGCTGATTTGAAAAGGTGGAACAGAGATGATTTCAATGAGAGCCTCAACTGTTAGATATGGAGCTACAGGATTTGGAGTTTGTCCTGCTGTTTTCAGTCTTGTTATGGACTGGCATTTTCTGCATCTGCCCCATTCCTTCATTTCAAAATGGGAATGTTTATTCTATGTCATTGTACATTGGAAGTATATAACTTGTTTTTTGATTTTACAGAAGGCTTTGGACTTTGCACATTTGGACTTTGTTGGGACTACTGATATAGTCTATGAGAATTTTCAAAGTCAGACTGAGTATAGTTTTTTGTAATGAGATGCTTGTGGAGACTGGGGTGGAATGCCATGGTCTGAAATGTGTCCTCCACAGCATCATGTGTTTGAGAAGGTCATGGCACCTTTGAGAGGTGGAGTCTTGCTGGAGGAATGCAGTCACAGGTGGTAGGCCTTGTGGTGGATTAGTCCTACTCTATCTCCTGGATTAGTCAGCTTTTGCAGCAGGAATCTTGTATCTCTCAGCTTCCAAGATGGATGGGTGACCTAGGCCTCCTCCAGCTTCTGCCTCCAGCCATACTGTGTCCACCATGAAGGAGGGTACCTCCCCTCTGGAACTGTAAACTAAACAAATCTTCCTTTTTCTCTTAAATTGCCTGACTTTGGATTTTCTCTCACAGCAATAAATAAAAGTAACTAATACAGGCACTAAGCAGTAATATTGAAGACCATGATCCATGAAAGTAATTTTGAATGATATGGTAATGTTTTGAAAAGGGACAGGGTCTACAAATGACATGGACAAATTATATGTGTGAATGAATAAAAATAAGAGTAAGTCTGAAAATACCCAAAGCAAGAACTAAACCCGAACAAGAACAAAACAGCATATTCCATGCTTTTTTTTTTTTTTGGTTGGGTCACATATCTATTTACCCTGGTGCACATGGGCCTGAAGATGGACTATGCTGTGGTAGGGCAACAGAGGAAGCCCTCTTGCAGGCCAGGCTCAACCCCCCTGAGGATGTGATTTATTTTTTTTCACCCAGTCATTCATAAGAGAAAAAGTAAATGTGAATTTAAAGGTCAGAGCATAATAACTGTCCTTGCAGTGCTCTTGATAACCACTAGATGTCCCCATTGCACTGGTTATCCTGAGTAGTTCCTCAATTGTCAGAAAGGACTTTTTTTTTTTTTTTTTTGCTGCAAAGGCAATAGGCGAGTTTATTATTCTGGCATGTCAGGACCGCCTCCCCCTTGCAAGCAAGAGAAGAGCGGCCCCGACTGAGGTCGGGGTAGGGTTTTTATAGGGTAGCAAAACATATGAAAACATTTTGTATTTTTCTATAGCACTCTTTGGCACACTTTTTACAGCACATAAAGAAGTTGAGTCAGCCAAGGGTGACCATCAGATGTTCTGGTCGAGGTCGTGGGCAGTTCTTGGTGGGCGAGGTCCCGGTCAACACGTCCGTAGCAGGGCTGACTTGTTTGTGGAAGATAGCAGTGGGCTTGGGGTGAAGCTTCGGTCATAGTTACAATAATAATACAAAGGCTTTGGTGGTATTTGGCATAGCTGCACGTATTAGACCTTGAGAGGGGGAGCATTTCCCGGAGTTCTGTGTGGGGAGGGGGCAAGCGGGCTTAGGCGGCATCTGGACATACTGAAAACATTTCTCTGAGACCTTGAGAGTGGAGATGTTTTCAGTATCTAGCCACCCATATTAGACTTTTGTTTTTAGAACTCTGAAAACTGCTGACCACCAGGCTGTTAGTCATAACCTCATTATTTGTCACAATTTCTGTAAAAATTTCTTTTCTTCCACATTCCCCCCTTTTCTTTTGGTGAAATTTTAATCTTAAAATTCGGAGGATGTTTCCTGGTCTACTTGGGGCATGGGTTGGTACTGTTGTCTTTTTTTTTTTTTTTTTTGTTTTTTTTTTTTTATTAAAAATGTAATTACACATTTTAAAAATTTTTTACCAGTTCCCTCCCTTCCCCCTCCTCCCCCCGATCCCTCTGCTCCCCCTCCTCTCCCTCCCCATCCCCCAGTGCCTCCTCCCCCCCCAATTCCCAGAGAGTCCTTTATTGTGTACGCCTAACTCTCCACTGGGTCCTGCTCTCCGATGACATATAAGGACCCAGTGGCATTTCCATAAGCCCTTTCTCTTGTTCCCCTTAAGCATAGGAGCACTACTATGGCTGTCAATCCCTTGCCTCCAGGGATCTCGGTGCCCTTAACAGATGCTAGACTTTATGAGGGCAACAGTGCGCTGGACATTGCGCAGGGCATGCAAAGTCCTATTATGATTGCTTTGGCCCTAACTAGTGTGGAGAATCTTGCAAATCGTTGTTCCTCCCATCCTTTTGCTCTTACAATCTTACCACCCCCTCTTCCGCAAATGTCCCTGAGCTCCAGGATGGGGAGAGATTAGGCTGGCCTAGTTCTATGTGATTGATATAGAGTCTCTGAAGTTCTGGATTGTGGTTTGTTGATTTTCTTTTGCAGTTTTGCTGCTCCTGCAATGCCCTTCACTCCATCCTGCTGGGCACTGTATGTCACCCTCTGGCCAGAGACAAAAAGCTATTAAACTGGAGTCTTGTTATAATAGCACATTCAAGGGTAGATGTAATAAAAATAGGAAACCTCAGTGAGGGAGGGGTCCATCACCCCTTTGCAAAATGATTACTTTTAATCTGCTAGACTATATGCCCTCCCCTTCTGGTGAGATCAGGAAAGAACGTCTGTGAACTTAACCAGGTTTCTCATTACTTACTTGCAAACCTTGATGGAGGCTTATTTTCTCTGCTGTAACATGGTCCCCTCTCTCCTTGTTTCTGGTGTGGCCCTCCTACCCCATCCCTCCTGTTCATAATCCTTGCAAATACTGTGTTACATAGGTTTACTTTTGAGTGTCTCAATGTGGGCTGGGTGAGTTTGGTACTAGGAACCACCTATTAGGGAGTACATACAGCGCTTAATTTTCTGGGTTTGGGATACTTCACTTAATATAATTGCTTCTAATGACATCCATTTCCCAGCAAATTCCAGTAATTCATCATTTTTGATGGCTGAGTAGTACTCCATTGTATAGATGTACCACAGTTTCCTTATCCACTCGTCAACTGTTGGACATTTAGGTTGATTCCATGACTTTGCTATTGTAAACAGTGCTGCTATGAACATGGTCGAGCTTGTGCTATCGAGGCGAACATCTGCTGCGTGGGGGGTTATTCCCAAAAGTGGGATAGCAGGGTCATATGGCATTTCAATCTTTAATTTCTTTAAGAATCTCCAGACGGCTCGCCCAAGTGGCTGTATGAGCCTGCATTCCCACCAGCAATGTAGGAGAGTTCCCCTCTCTCCACATCCTCTCCAGCATTTGTCGTTGTTTGTATTGTGGATTTTTGCCATTCTGACCGGGGTGAGATGATATCTCAGAGAAGTTTTGATTTGCATTTCACTGATGACTAAGAAAGTGGATCATTTTTTCAGATATTTGTTAGACATTTTAATTTCATCCCTGGTAACGTTTCTTTTAAGTTCCAGGGCCCATTTTTTAATTGGGCCATTGGTTTCCTTGGAGTTTAATTTTCTAAGTTCTTTGTGCACTCTGGACAGTAGAGCTCTGTCAGATATGTGGTTAGTGAAGATGTTCTCCCATTCGGTGGGTTGCCTTTGAGCTCATGTTACAATCTCTTTATCTGAACAGAAGCTCTTTAATTTCACAAGATCCCAACTGTTGAGAGTTGGTAGCAGTGACTGTGCCATTGGATGTCTGTTTAGGAAATGTTGGCCTAGCCCAATCAGCTCGAGGGAGTTCCCTATCCTTTCAACTATGGCTTTTAAAGTCTCTGGCCTGATATCAAGGTCCTTGATCCATTTGGAATTAAGTCTTGTACATGGTGACAAGTACGGGTCCTGCTTTAATCTTCTGCATGTGGAGATCCAGTGTTGCCAGCACCATTTGTTGAAGATGCTGTTCTTTTTCCATTGGATTCTTTGGGCCCCTTTGTCAAAGACCAAATGGCTGTAACTTTGTGGGCTTATATCTGGGTCTTCAATCCTTATCCATTGATCTGTGTGTCTATTTTGGAGCCAGTACCAGGCTGTCTTTATAACTATGGATTTGTAGTATAGACTTAGGTTTGGTATGGCAATACTTCCAGCAGTGTTTTTGTTAGTCAGGATTGTCTTTGCTATCCTGGGTCTTTTGTGCCTCCATATGAACTTTGAGATTGTTTGGTGAACTTCTTTGAAGAATTGCTTTGGGATTTTGATTGGTATAGCATTGAATCTGTATATTGCCTTTGGTAGGATGGTCATTTTTACAATGTTGATTCTGCCAATCCAGGAACAAGGGAGGTCTTTCCACCTTCTGGTGTCTTCTGCTATTTCTTTCTTTAGGGATTTAAAGTTTTCATTGTAAAGGTCTTTTACCTCTTTAGTTAGGTTTATACCAAGGTATTTCATTTTTTTTTATTTCAGCTCATACAAACTTATTAGGTACACCAGTTCCCTCCCTCCCTCCTCCTCCCCCGTACCCCCTGCTCCCCCTCCCCACCCCTCTCCCTCCCCATCCCCCAGTGCCTCCCACCCCAATTCCCAGAGAGTCCTTTCTTGGCATGTCTGATTTTCCTCTGGGCCTTCCTCTCCGATGAAGTACAAGGACCCAGGGGCATTTCCCTGAACCCTTTCCCGTGTTCCCCTTAGGTATAGGAACACTGCTGTGGCTGCCAATCCTTTGCCTACAAGGATCTTGGTGCCTTTAGCAGATGCTAGACTTTGTGAGGTCAGCAGTGTGTTGGACAATGCGCAGGGCATGCAAAGTCCAATTATGATTGCTTCAGCCCTAACTAGTATAGAGTATCTTACATATCATTGCTCCCCCCATCCTTTTGCTCTTACACTCTTACCGCCCCGTCTTCCGCAAATTTCCCTGAGCTTCAAGATGGGGAGAGACTAAGCTGGCCTAGTTCTAGGTGGTTGATATAGAGTCTCTGAAGTTCTGGATTGTGGTTTGTTGATTTTCTTTTGCAGTTTTGCTGCTTCTGCAATGCCCTTCACTCCATACTGGTGGGCATTATATATTACCCCCTGGCCAGAGACAAAAAGCTGTTAGAGTCTTGTGATAAAAGCACATTCAATGGTAGATGTAATAAAAGTGGGAAACCAAAGTAAGGGAGGGGTCTATCACCCATTGCAAAATGGTTACTTTTTATCTGCCAGACTATATGCCCTCCTCTTCTGGTGAGATCACACCCCCTCAGTAGTAAATGATCAGGAACAAAAGTCTGTGAACTTAATCAGATGTCTCATTACTTATTTGGGTCCTTGGTAGAGGCCTATTTTCCCTGCTGTAACATGGTCCCTTCTCTCCTTATTTCTGGTGTGGCCCTCCTACCCCATCCCTCCTGTTCATAATCCTTGGAATTACTGTCTCTAGGTGGGCTAGGTGGGTTTGGTACTAGGAGCCACCTATTAGGGAGTACATATGGCTCTTAATTTTCTGGGTCTGGGATACTACACTTAATATAATTGTTTCTAATGACATCCATTTCCCGGCAAATTCCAGTAATTCATCATTTTTGATGGCTGAGTAGTACTCCATTGCATAGATGTACAACAGTTTCCTTATACACTTGTCAACTGTTGGACATTTGGGCTGATTCCATGACTTTGCTATTGTAAACAGTGCTGCTATGAACATGGTCGTGCTTGTGCTATCAAGGTGAACCTCTGCTGTATGGGGGGTTATTCCCAAAAGTGGAATAGCAGGGTCATATGGCAATTCAATCTTTACTCTCTTTAAGAATCTCCAGACGCCCCTTCTTCGCCCCGCCCCCGCTCCGCCGGTCGGGACGCCTGCGCGAGATCCAGCCGGGCCTCAACGCGCGCTCTAGGACCCCCAGGTCAGCCCACGGGGACCCGGCTCCGACTCCCACCATCCAGCCGGAGCCGCGCGGGGGGCCGAGGGACGAGGAGCACCTCCCCCTGCGCCCGGGCCCCGCCCCAGCTGCCCTTGGGTTAAATAGCTCCACGCCAACGCGCCCATCCTTCCCTTCTTCGCCCCGCCCCCGCTCCGCCGGTCGGGACGCCTGAGCGAGATCCAGCCGGGCCTCAACGCGCGCTCTAGGACCCCCAGGTCAGCCCACGGGGACCCGGCTCCGACTCCCACCATCCAGCCGGAGCCGCGCGGGGGCCGAGGGATGAGGAGCACCTCCCCCTGTGCCCGGCCCCGCCCCAGCTGCCCTCGGGTTAAATAGCTCCACGCCGACGCGCCCATCCTCCCTTTTCGCCCCACCCCGCTCCGCCGGTCAGGACACGCGCGCGGTCCACCCGGGCCTCACCCCGCGCCCTAGGTAAGTCCCCGTTCAGGCCCTGCCCACTAGTACCCCAGGCCAAATAATTCAGTTTAGTGAAATTGAGAGATCTTAAGAGTTAAAATGACAATGCCAAAGTCAAAGTGCAAATCTATGAGAAGCAACACTCAAGTAAACAAATTTCCCACTGAAGAAATTAATCCCATAATGTTAGACTCCAACAAGAACAAACCCGCGGAAAAAGGCCAAGAAAGCCCCACCCAGGATAAAGACTTTCAAAATATGATCATTACCATGTTCAATACTATGAAAGAGGAAATCCGGGAGGAATTACATAATCGAATCAATCGCTTTGAAGAGCAACACAACAGACATCTGGAGGAGTTGAGAAAAACAGTGCAAGAAACAAAAAGTGGCATAGAACAGTTAAAACAAACTCAAGCAGAGTTTAAAACTGAGCTAAAAGACAAGTTATCTTCAACCCAGAACGCCACAGAGAGTCTTATCAACAGAACTAATGAAGCAGAAAACAGAATTTCAGACCTTGAAGATAAAGTGGGAGTACTAACCAGCTCAATGGAAGAGGTTGTTAAAGCCAAAAAGATACTTGAGAGAAATATCCAAGAGATATGGGACACCCTGAAGAAGCCTAACATGCGTATTCATGGAATACCGGAGCAAGAATCTCAAAATACCACCCCTGAGGAAATTTTTCAAACGATCATCAAGGAAAACTTTCCTCATCTAAAAAAGAGAGGCCCATTCATATACAAGAGGCATTCCGCACCCCAAACAGATACGACCAAAATAGAAGCACACCGCGGCAAATAATAGTTAAAACACTCCACATTCAAGATAAAGAACTGGTGATGAGAGCTTCAAGGGAGAAAAAACAAGTCACTTTTAAAGGCAAACCTATTAAAATAACTAATGACTTCTCAGTCGAAACAGTAAAAGCAAGAAGAGCTTGGAGAGACATACTTCAAGTATTGAATGAGCAAAAATGTCAACCCAGGCTGATTTACCCTGCAAAACTATCAGTCATGATCGAGGGAGAAAGAAAAATTTTCCAGCACAAAGACAACTTTAAGGGATACATGGCCACCAAACCAGGCCTTCAAAAACTGCTAGAAATGATACTCAAGCGTGAAGAAAAAAACAGGCATATCCAGGAGAACAGAAGGCAAATATAACACCATTAAAAGCGAAGCAATATACTTATAAAAGCTACTAAACATAATAAATGTCTGGAATTAACAATAGTTTCTCCATTATAACACTAAATGTTAATGGACTTAATTCACCGATCAAGAGACACAGATTACAAACTTGGATTAAAAATCACAATCCATCAATCTGTTGCCTGCAGGAAACCCATCTCTCCACAAAAGATAGGCACGCTCTAAAAATAAAAGGCTGGTCAACAATTCTACAAGCAAATGGAAGCAGAAAACAGGCAGGGGTAGCCATTATGCTATCAGACAAAGTGGATTTCAAACCAAAAAAAATTATAAGAGACACGGATAGATACTACATTTTAGTCAGAGGTACAATTCACCAGGAAGATTTCACAATACTGAACATATATGCACCCAATACGGGCCCCCCCACATTCATTAAGAAAACCCTACAGCGTCTAAAGCAAGAAATCAACCCCCAAACGATAATTCTTGGGGACTTCAACACCGCCCTCTCTACATGGGATAGATCAACAGGTCAAAAGCTTAACAGAGACACTTTGGAACTTAATCAAACCCTGAAAGAAATGGACCTCACAGATCTCTATCGAACTTTTCACCCACGCACCAAAGAATACACATTTTTCTCAGCAGCACATGGAACTTTCTCCAAAATAGATCACATATTGGGCCACAAAATGAATCTACACATATACAAGAAAGTTGAAATTCTAACCTGTGCCCTATCAGACCACCACGGCCTAAAGCTGGACATCCACAACACATCAAACAAGAGAAAATGCACTAACTCCTGGAAACTTAACACTATGATGCTGAATGAGAACTGGATTCAGGAAGAAATTAAAAAGGAAATTCAAGATTTCCTGAAAGTGAATGATAACGAAAATACAACTTACCAAAATCTCTGGGACACAATGAAAGCTGTTCTAAGAGGTAAGTTCATAGCTCTTAATGCCCACGTCAAAAAATGGAAACATCAGAAATAAACAACTTAACAATGCAGCTTAAAGCTTTAGAGAAACTAGAGCAATCTGATCCTAAAAGCAGTAGAAGAGAAGAGATTAGCAAAATAAGGGGAGAAATATCTGAAATCGAGACTAAGAAAACGATAGAAAAAATCAACCAATCAAAAAGCTGGTTCTTTGAAAAAATCAACAAGATTGATACACCCCTAGCTAAACTAACCAAAAGCAAGAGAGAGAAAACCCAAATTAACAAAATTAGAAATGAACATGGAGTTATCACTACGGATACCCAAGAAATCCAGAGAATTATAACATCATATTTCAAAAACTTATACTCTGTGAAGTTTGACAACACAAAAGAGATGGATGAATTTCTAAGTAAACACAACTTACCTAAATTGAATCAGGAAGTTGTGAATTATTTAAATAGTCCTATAACATATAAGGAAATTGAGGAAGTAATCTCGAATCTTCCCACCAAAAAATGTCCTGGACCAGATGGATTCAGCACAGAGTTCTACAAGACATTTAAGGAGTTAATAACACCAATACTCCTTAAACTGTTCCATCAAATAGCAAAGGAAGGAACACTACCAAATTCCTTCTATGAAGCTAATATCGTTTTAATCCCAAAACCTAATAAAGATTCACTTAAAAAAGAAAACTATAGGCCGATCTCCCTGATGAACACAGACGCAAAGATTCTCAACAAAGTCTTAGCAAATCGGATTCAAAAACATATTAAAAAGATCATTCATGGGGACCAAGTAGGCTTCATCCCCGGCACACAAGGTTGGTTCAACATACGCAAATCAATAAATGTAATTCATCATGTAAACCAGTCCAAAGTCCAAGACCACATGATACTCTCGATAGATGCAGAAAAAGCTTTTGACAAGATCCAACAGCCTTTTATGATCAAAACGCTAGAGACAGTAGGAATGGAAGGAACCTTTATCAATATAATAAAAGCTGTATACAACAAGCCCACAGCAAGGATTATGCTCAATGGGGAACAATTGGAAGCATTCCCACTTCGATCAGGAACAAGACAAGGCTGTCCACTCTCACCACTTCTATTCAATATTGTACTTGAAGTCTTAGCCGAAGCCATAAGACAAGAAAGGGACATAAGAGGGATTCAAATTGGCAAGGAAGAAGTCAAGCTATCTCTATTTGCAGATGACATGATCTTATACCTGAGTGATCCCAAAAACTCCACCAGGAAGCTCCTGGAACTAATTGAGAAGTTCAGCAGGGTGGCAGGATACAAAATAAATGTGCAAAAATCAGAGGCCTTCCTATATGCCCAGAATGAAAGAAGTGAAAAAGCCTTGAGAGAAACCATGCCATTTACTATAACCCCTAAAAAAATGAAATACCTTGGTATAAACCTAACTAAGGAGGTAAAAGACCTTTACAATGAAAACTTTAAAACCCTAAAGAAAGAAATTGCAGAAGACACCAGAAGGTGGAAAGACCTCCCTTGTTCCTGGATTGGCAGAATCAACATTGTAAAAATGACCATCCTACCAAAGGCAATATACAGATTCAATGCTATACCAATCAAAATCCCAAAGCAATTCTTCAAAGAAGTTGACCAAACAATCTCAAAGTTCATTTGGAGGCACAAAAGACCCAGGATAGCCAAAACAATCCTGAGTAACAAAAACACAGCTGGAGGTATTACCATACCAAACCTAAGTCTATACTACAAATCCATAGTTATAAAGACAGCCTGGTACTGGCTCCAAAATAGACACACAGATCAATGGATAAGGATTGAAGACCCAGATATAAGCCCACAAAGTTACAGCCATTTGGTCTTTGACAAAGGGGCCCAAAGAATCCAATGGAAAAAGAACAGCATCTTCAACAAATGGTGCTGGCAAAACTGGATCTCCACATGCAGAAGATTAAAGCTGGACCCGTACTTGTCACCATGTACAAGACTTAATTCCAAATGGATCAAGGACCTTGATATCAGGCCAGAGACTTTAAAAACCATAGTTGAAAAGATAGGGAACTCCCTCGAGCTGGTTGGGCTAGGCCAACAGTTCCTAAACAGACATCCAATGGCACAGTCACTGCTACCAACTCTCAACAGTTGGGATCTTGTGAAATTAAAGAGCTTCTGTTCAGATAAAGAGATTGTAACACGAGCTCAAAGGCAACCCACAGAATGGGAGAAAATCTTCACTAACCACATATCTGACAGAGCTCTACTGTCCAGAGTGCACAAAGAACTTAGAAAATTAAACTCCAAGGAAAACACTGGCCCAATTAAAAAATGGGCCCTGGAACTTCAAAGAAACTTTACCAGGGATGAAATTAAAATGTCTAACAATTATCTTAAAAAATGCTCCACTTCCTTCGCCATCAGGGAAATGCAAATCAAAACTTCCCTGAGATATCATCTCACCCCGGTCAGGATGGCAAAAATCCACAATACAAACAACGACAAATGCTGGAGAGGATGTGGAGAGAGGGGAACTCTCCTACATTGTTGGTGGGAATGCAGGCTCATACAGCCACTCTGGCGAGCCGTCTGGAGATTCTTAAAGAAATTAAAGATTGAAATGCCATATGACCCTGCTATCCCACTTTTGGGAATAACCCCCCAAGCAGCAAAGGTTCGCCTCGATAGCACAAGCTCGACCATGTTCATAGCAGCACTGTTTACAATAGCAAAGTCATGGAATCAACCTAAATGTCCAACAGTTGACGAGTGGATAAGGAAACTGTGGTACATCTATACAATGGAGTACTACTCAGCCATCAAAAACGATGAATTACTGGAATTTGCTGGGAAATGGATGTCATTAGAAAGAATTATATTAAGTGAAGTATCCCAAACCCAGAAAATTAAGCGCCGTATGTACTCCCTAATAGGTGGCTCCTAGTACCAAACTCACCCAGCCCACATTGGGACACTCAAAAGTAAACCTATGTAACACAGTAATTGCAAGGATTATGAACAAGAGAGATGGGTTAGGAGGGCCACACCAGAAACAAAGAGAGAGGAGACCATGTTACAGCAGAGAAAATAGGCCTCCATGAAGGTCTGCAAGTAAGTAATGAGAAACCTGGTTAAGTTCACAGACGTTCTTTCCTGATCTCACCAGAAGGGGAGGGCATATAGTCTAGCAGATAAAAAGTAATCATTTTGCAAATGGGTGATGGACCCCTCTCTCAGTGAGGTTTCCTACTCTTATTACATCTACCCTTGAATGTGCTATTATAACAAGACTCCAGTTTAACAGCTTTTTGTCTCTGGCCAGGGGGTGACATACAGTGCCCAGCAGAATGGAGTGAAGGGAATTGCAGGAGCAGCAAAACTGCAAAAGAAAATCAACAAACCACAATCCAGAACTTCAGAGACTCTATATCAATCACATAGAACTAGGACAGCCTAATCTCTCCCCATCCTGGAGCTCAGGGACATTTGCGGAAGAGGGGGCGGTAAGATTGTAAGAGCAAAAGGATGGGAGGAGCAACGATTTGCAAGATTCTCAACAATAGTTGGGGCCAAAGCAATCATAATGGAACTTTGCATGCCCTGCGCAATGTCCAGCGCACTGTTGCCCTCATAAAGTCTAGCATCTGATAAGGGCACCGAGACCCCTGGAGGCAAGGGATTGACAGCCATAGTAGTGATCTTATGCTTAAGGGGAACAAGAGAAAGGGCTTATGGAAATGCCACTGGGTCCTTATATGTCATCGGAGAGGAGGACACAGTGGAGAGTTAGGCACACACAATAAAGGACTATCTGGGAATTGGGGGGGAGGCACTGGGGGAAGGGGAGGGGGAAGAGGGGGGAGGGAGGGAATTGGTAAAAAATTTTTAAAATGTATAATTAAATTTTTAATAAAAAAAAAAAAAAAAGAATCTCCAGACGGCTCGCCCAAGTGGCTGTATGAGCCTGCATATCCACCAGCAATGTAGGAGAGTTCCCCTCTCTCCACATCCTCTCCAGCACTTGTTGTTGTTTGTATTGTGGATTTTTGCCATCCTGACCAGGGTGAGATGATATCTCAGGGAAGTTTTGATTTGCATTTCACTGATGACTAAGAAAGTGGAGCATTTTTTCAGATATTTGTTAGACATTTTCATTTCATCCCTGGTAAAGTTTCTTTTAAGTTCCAGGGCCCATTTTTTAATTGGGCCATTGGTTTCCTTGGTGTTTAGTTTTCTAAGTTCTTTGTGCACTCTGGTCAGCAGAGTTCTATCAGATGTGTGGTTAGTGAAGATTTTCTCCCATTCTGTGGGTTGCCTTTGAGCTCGCGTTATAACCTCTTTATCTGAACAGAAGCTCTTTAATTTCACAAGATCCCAACTGTTGAGAGTTGGTAGCAGTGACTGTGCCATTGGATGTCTGTTTAGGAACTGTTGGCCTAGCCCAATCAGCTCGAGGGAGTTCCCTATCCTTTCAACTATGGTTTTTATAGTCTCTGGCCTGATATCAAGGTCCTTGATCCATTTGGAATTAAGTCTTGTACATGGTGACAAGTACGGGTCCTGCTTTAATCTTCTGCATGTGGAGATCCAGTTTTGCCAGCACCATTTGTTGAAGATGCTGTTCTTTTTCCATTGGATTCTTTGGGCCCCTTTGTCAAAGACCAAATGGCTGTAATTTTGTGGGCTTATATCTGGGTCTTCAATCCTTATCCATTGATCTGTGTGTCTATTTTGGAGCCAGTACCAGGCTGTCTTTACAACTATGGATTTGTAGTATAGACTTAAGTTTGGTATAGCAATACTTCCAGCTGTGTTTTTGTTACTCAGGATTGTCTTTGCTATCCTGGGTCTTTTGTGCCTCCATATGAACTTTGAGATTGTTTGGTCAACTTCTTTAAAGAATTGCTTTGGGATTTTGATTGGTATAGCATTGAATCTGTATATTGCCTTTTGTAGGATGGTCATTTTTACGATGTTGATTCTGCTAATCCAGGAACAAGGGAGGTCTTTCCACCTTCTGGTGTCTTCTGCTATTTCTTTCTTTAGGGTTTTAAAGTTTTCATTGTAAAGGTCTTTTACCTCCTTAGTTAGGTTTATACCAAGGTATTTCATTTTTTTAGGGGCTATAGTAAATGGGATTGTTTCTCTCAAGGCTTTTTTGCTTCTTTCATTCTGGGCATATAGGAAGGCCTCTGATTTTGGCACATTTATTTTGTATCCTGCCACCCTGCTGAACTTCTCAATTAGTTCCAGGAGCTTCCTGGTGGAGTTTTTGGGATCACTCGGGTATAAGATCATGTCATCTGCAAATAGGGATAGCTTGATTTCTTCCTTGCCGATTTGAATCCCTCTTATGTCCCTTTCTTGTCTTATGGCTTCAGCTAACACTTCAAGTACATTATTGAATAGAAGTGGTGAGAGTGGACAGCCTTGTCTAGTTCCTGATCGAAGTGGGAATGCTTCCAATTGTTCCCCATTGAGCATAATCCTTGCTGTGGGCTTGTTGTATAGAGCTTTTATTATATTGATAAAGGTTCCTTCCATTCCTACTGTCTCTAGCGTTTTGATCATAAAAGGCTGTTGGATCTTGTCAAAAGCTTTTTCTGCATCTATCGAGAGTATCATGTGGTCTTGGACTTTGGACTGGTTTACATTATAAATTACATTTATTGATTTGCGTATGTTGAACCAACCTTGTGTGCCAGGGATGAAGCCTACTTGGTCCCCGTGAATGATCTTTTTAATATGTTTTTGAATCCGATTTGCTAAGACTTTGTTGAGAATCTTTGCGTCTGTGTTCATCAGAGAAATCGGCCTATAGTTTTGTTTTTTAAGTGAATCTTTATTAAGTTTTGGAATTAAAACGATATTAGCTTCATAGAAGGAATTTGGTAGTGTTCCTTACTTTGCTATTTGATGGAACAGTTTAAGGCGTATTGGTGTTATTAACTCCTTAAATGTCTGGTAGAATTCTGTGCTGAATCCATCTGGCCCAGGACATTTTTTGGTGGGAAGATTCGAGATTACTTCTTCAATTTCCTTGCATGTTATAGGACTATTTAAATAATTCACAACTTCCTGATTCAATTTAGGTAGGTTGTGTTTACTTAGAAATTCATCCATCTCTTTGGTGTTGTCAAACTTCACAGAGTACAAGTTTTTGAAATATGATATTATAATTCTCTGGATTTCTTGGGTATCAGTAGTGATAACTCCATTTTCATTTCTAATTTTGTTAATTTGGGGTTTCTCTCTCCTGCTTTTGGTTAATTTAGCTAGGGGTGTATCAATCTTATTGATTTTTTCAAAGAACCAGCTTTTTGACTGGTTGATTTTTTCTATCGTTTTCTTAATCTCGATTTCAGATATTTCTCACTTTATTTTGCTAATCTCCTCTCTTCTACTCCTTTTGGGATCAGATTGCTCTAGTTTCTCTAAAGCTTTAAGCTGCATTGTTAAGTTGTTTATTTCTGATGTTTCCATTTTTTTTAATGTAGGCATTAAGAGCTATGAACTTACCTCTTAGAACAGCTTTCATTGTGTCCCGGAGATTTTGGTAAGTTGTATTTTCGTTATCATTCACTTTCAGGAAATCTTGAATTTCCTTTTTAATTTCTTCCTGAATCCAGTTCTCATTCAGCATCATATTGTTATGTTTCCAGGAGTTAGTGTATTTTCTCTTGTTTGATGTGTTGTGGATGTCCAGCTTTAGGCCGTGGTGGTCTGACAGGGCACAGGTTAGAATTTCAACTTTTTTGTATATGTGTAGATTCATTTTGTGGCCCAATATGTGATCTATTTTGGAGAAAGTTCCGTGTGCTTCTGAGAAAAATGTGTATTCCTTGGTGCGTGGATGAAAAGTTCGATAGAGATCTGTAAGGTCCATTTCTTTAAGGGTTTGATTAAGTTCCAAAGTGTCTCTGTTAAGCTTTTAACCTGTTGATCTATCCCATGTAGAGAGGGCGGTGTCCCCAAGAATTATCGTTTGGGGGTTGATTTTTTGCTTTAGAGGCTGTAGGGTTTTCTTAATGAATGTGGAGGGGCCCGTACTGCATGCATATATGTTCGGTATTGTGAAGTCTTCCTGGTGAATTGTACCTGTGACTAAAATGTAGTATCCATCCGTGTCTCTTATAATTTTCTTTGTTTTGAAGTCCACTTTGTCTGATAGCATAATGGCTACCCCTGCCTGTTTTCTGCTTCCATTTGCTTGTAGAATTGTTGACCAGCCTTTATTTTTAGAGCGTGCCTATCTTTTGTGGTGAGATGGGTTTCCTGCAGGCAGCAGATTGATGGATTGTGATTTTTAATCCAAGTTTGTAATCTGTGTCTCTTGATCAGTGAATTAATTCCATTAACATTTAGTGTTATAATGGAGAAACTACTGTTAATTCCAGACATTTATTATGTTTAGTAGCTTTTATAAGTATATTGCTTCGCTTTTAATGGTGTTATACTTGCCTTCTGTTCTCCTGGATATGCCTGTTTTTTTCTTCACGCTTGAGTATCATTTCTAGCATTTTTTGAAGGCCTGGTTTGGTGGACATGTATCCCTTCAAGTTGTCTTTGTGCTGGGAAATTTTTCTTTCTCCCTCGATCATGACTGATAGTTTTGCAGGGTAAATCAGCCTGGGTTGACATTTTTGCTCATTCAATACTTGAAGTATGTCTCTCCAAGCTCTTCTTGCTTTTACTGTTTCCATTGAGAAGTCATTTGTTATTGTAATAGATTTACCTTTAAAAGTGACTTGTTTTTTCTCCCTTGAAGCTCTCAGCACCAGTTCTTTATCTTGAATGTGGAGTGTTTTAACTATTATTTGCCGTGGGGTGCTTCTGTTTTGGTCGTATTTGTTTGGGGTGCGGAATGCCTCTTGTATATGAATGGGCCTCTCTTTCTTTAGATGAGGAAAGTTTTCCTTGATGATCATTTGAAAAATTTCCTCAGAAGTGGTATTTTGAGATTCTTGCTCTGTTATTCCATGAATACGCATGTTAGGCTTCTTCAGGGTGTCCCATATCTCTTGGATATTTCTCTCAAGTATCTTTTTGGCTTTAACGACCTCTTCCATTGAGCTGGTTAGTACTCCCACTTTATCTTCAAGGTCTGAAATTCTGTTTTCTGCTTTGTTAGTTCTGTTGATAAGACCCTGTGGCGTTCCGGGTTGAAGATAACTTGTCTTGTAGCTCAGTTTTAAGTTCTGCTTGAGTCTGTTTTAACTGCTCTATGCCAGTTTTTGTTTCTTGCACTGTTTTTCTCAACTCCTCCAAATGTCTGTTGTGTTCCTCTTCAAAGCGATTGATTCGATTATGTAATTCCTCCCTGATTTCCTCTTTCATAGTATTGAACATGGTAATGATCATATTTTGAAAGTCTTTATCCTGGGTCAGGCTTTCTTGGCCTTTTTCCGCGGGTTTGTTCTGGTTGGAGTCTAACATTATGGGATTAATTTCTTTAGTGGGAAATTTGTTTACTTGAGTGTTGCTCTTCATGGATTTGCACTTTGACTTTGGCATTGTCATTTTAACTCTTAAGATCTTTCAATTTCACTAAACTGAATTATTTGGCCTGGGGTCCTGGTGGGCGGTGCGTGGAGCGGAGACTTACCTAGGTCGTGGGGTGAGGCCCGACCGGACCACGCGCGCATCCCGACTGGTGGAGCGGGGTGGGGTGTAAAGGGAGGATGGGGGCGTTGGCGTGGAGTTATTTAACCCGAGGGCAGCTGGGGCGAGGCCGGGCGCAGGGGGGTCCTCCTCAACCCTCGGCCCTGCATGCGGTTCCGGCTGGATGGTGGGAGTCGGAGCCGGGTGCCTGTGGGCTGACCTGGGGTCCTGGTGGGTGGTGCGCAGGGCGGAGACTTACCTAGGGCGCGGGGTGAGGCCCGGCTGGACCGCGCGCGCTTCCTGACCTGTAGAACGGGGTGGGGTGTAAAAGGCTCATGTAATCTTATCATATGTCTGACAGCTTATGTTTATCTGTTTTGTGTTTTAAACTAACTAGTTTATGGCCATTGCAATTTTTTTTCATTTCTGCTGCATGCTACTAATTTTTATATTTTGCATGTTCAATTAAAATACATGTATGCATACTTAAAAATAAATAATTTTGATAACACTAAAGAGTCTAAGTATGTACTGACTTAAACATTAATGTAATTAAATTTTTAAAAGTCTATTGGCAGTGTTCCTAGTAAACTTCAAGATTTCTTTCATGAAAAATTATCTTGTGGCTTTGATTTCAATGAAATTGCAGATAGAAATGACATTGTGCTCCCTTTACCCCACCCCGCTCCGCCGGTTGGGGCTCGCTCGGTCCAGCCGGGCCTCACCCCGCGACCTAGGTAAATCTCCGCCCGCGCCCGCCCGCCAGGACCCCAGGTCAGCCCAAAGGGACCTGTCTCCGACTCCCACCATCCAGCTGGAGCCGTGTCCGCAGGGTCGAGGGACAGAGGAGGACCTCCCCCTCTGCCCGGGCCTGCCCCAGCTGCCCTCGGGTTAAATAGCTCCACCCCAACGCCCCCATCCTCCCATTCCCCACCCCGCTCAGCTGGTCGGGATGCACGGGAGGTCCAGCCGGGCCTCACCCGCGACCTAGGTAAGCTCTGTCCCTGCCCACCCCCAGAACCCCAAGCCAAATAATTCAGTTTAGTGAAATTGAAAGATCTTAAGAGTTAAAACGACAATGCCAAAGTCAAAGTGCAAATCCATGAGAAGCAACACTCAAGTAAACAAATTTCCCACTGAAGAAACTAATCCCATAATGTTAGACTCCAACCAGAACAAACCCGCGGAAAAAGGCCAAGAAAGCCTGACCCAGGATAACGACTTTCAAAATATGATCATTACCATGTTCAATACTATGAAAGAGGAAATCAGGGAGGAATTACATAATCGAATCAATCGCTTTGAAGAGGAACACAACAGACATTTGGAGGAGTTGAGAAAAACAGTGCAAGAAACAAAAACTGGCATAGAGCAGTTAAAACAGACTCAGAGTTTAAAACTGAGCTATAAGACAAGTTATCTTCAACCCGGAACGCCACAGAGAGTCTTATCAACAGAACTAATGAAGCAGAAAACAGAATTTCAGACCTTGAAGATAAAGTGGGAGTACTAACCAGCTCAATGGAAGAGGTCGTTAAAGCCAAAAAGATACTTGAGAGAAATATCCAAGAGATATGGGACACCCTGAAGAAGCCTAACATGCGTATTCATGGAATACCAGAGCAAGAATCTCAAAATACCACCCCTGAGGAAATTTTTCAAACGATCATCAAGGAAAACTTTCCTCAACTAAAGAAAGAGAGGCCCATACATATACAAGAGGCATTCCGCACCCCAAACAAATACGACCAAAACAGAAGCACCCCACGGCAAATAATAGTTAAAACACTCCACATTCAAGATAAAGAACTGGTGCTGAGAGCTTCAAGGGAGAAAAAACAAGTCACTTTTAAAGGTAAATCTATTACAATAACAAATGACTTCTCAATGGAAACAGTAAAAGCAAGAAGAGCTTGGAGAGACATACTTCAAGTATTGAATGAGCAAAAATGTCAACCCAGGCTGATTTACCCTGCAAAACTATCAGTCATGATCGAGGGAGAAAGAAAAATTTTCCAGCACAAAGACAACTTGAAGGGATACATGTCCACCAAACCAGGCCTTCAAAAAATGCTAGAAATGATACTCAAGCGTGAAGAAAAAACAGGCATATCCAGGAGAACAGAAGGCAAGTATAACACCATTAAAAGCAAAGCAATATACTTATAAAAGCTACTAAACATAATAAATGTCTGGAATTAACAGTAGTTTCTCCATTATAACACTAAATGTTAATGGAATTAATTCACTGATCAAGAGACACAGATTACAAACTTGGATTAAAAATCACAATCCATCAATCTGCTGCCTGCAGGAAACCCATCTCACCACAAAAGATAGGCACGCTCTAAAAATAAAAGGCTGGTCAACAATTCTACAAGCAAATGGAAGCAGAAAACAGGCAGGGGTAGCCATTATGCTATCAGACAAAGTGGACTTCAAAACAAAGAAAATTATAAGAGACACGGATGGATACTACATTTTAGTCACAGGTACAATTCACCAGGAAGACTTCACAATACTGAACATATATGCACGCAGTACGGGCCCCTCCACATTCATTAAGATAACCCTACAGCGTCTAAAGCAAGAAATCAACCCCCAA
The DNA here is from genome assembly GCA_023101885.1 of Typhlomys cinereus. NCBI lineage: Eukaryota > Metazoa > Chordata > Mammalia > Rodentia > Platacanthomyidae > Typhlomys > Typhlomys cinereus. Next base: position 19,323,848 of record JALPQD010000001.1, read on the forward strand.
ACGATAATTCTTGGGGACTTCAACACTGCCCTCTCAACATGGGATCGATCAACAGGTCAAAAGCTTAACAGAGACACTTTGGAACTTAATCAAAGCCTGAAAGAAATGGACCTTACAGATCTCTATCGAACTTTTCACCCACGCACCAAAGAATACACATATTTTTTCAGCAGCACACGGAACTTTCTCCAAAATAGATCACATATTGGGCCACAAAACGAATCTACACATATACAAAAATGTTGAAATTCTAATCTGTGCCCGATCACACCACCACGGCCTAAAGCTGGACATCCACAACACAACAAACAGCAGAAAATACACTAACTCCTGGAAACTTAACAATATCATGCTGCATGAGAATTGGATTCAGGAAGAAATTAAAAAGGAAATTCAAGATTACCTGAAAGTGAATGATAACGAAAATACAACTTACCAAAATCTCCGGGACACAATGAAAGCTGTTCTAAGAGGTAAGTTCATACCTCTTAATGCCTACATCAAAAAAATGGAAACATCAGAAATAAACAACTTAACAATGCAGCTTAAAGCTTTAGAGAAACTAGAGCAATCTGATCCCAAAGTAGTAGAAGAGAGGAGATTAGCAAAATAAGGGGAGAAATATCTGAAATCGAGATTAAGAAAACGATAGAAAAAATCAACCAGTGAAAAACCTGGTTCTTTGAAAAACTCAATAAGATTGATACACCCCTAGCTAAGTTAACCAAAAGCAGGAGAGAGACCCCAAATTAACAAAATCAGAAATGAACATGGAGTTATCACTACTGATACCCAAGAAATCCAGAAAATTATAACATCATATTTCAAAAACTTATACTCTGTGAAGTTTGACAACACAAAAGAGATGGATGAATTTCTAAGTAAACACAAATTACCTAAATTGAATCAGGAAGTTGTGAATTATTTAAATAGTCCTATAACATATAAGGAAATTGAGGGAGTAATCTCGAATCTTCCCACCAAAAAATGTCCTGGGCCAGATGGATTCAGCACAGAATTCTACCAGACATTTAAGGAGTTGATAATACCAATACTCATTAAACTGTTCCATCAAATAGCAAAGGAAGGAACACTACCAAATTCCTTCTATGAAGCTAATATCGTTTTAATCCCAAAACCTAATAAAGATTCACTTAAAAAAGAAAACTATATGCCGATCTCTCTGATGAACACAGACGCAAAGATTCTCAACAAAGTCTTAGCAAATCGGATTCAAAAACATATCAAAAAGATCATTCACGGGGACCAAGTAGGCTTCATCCCTGGCACACAAGGTTGGTTCAACATACGCAAATCAATAAACGTAATTCACCATATAAACAAGTCCAAAATTCAAGACCACATGATACTCTCGATAGATGCAGAAAAAGCTTTTGACAAGATCCAACAGCCTTTTATGATCAAAACGCTAGAGACAGTAGGAATGGAAGGAACCTTTATCAATATAAAAGCTCTATACAACAAGCCCACAGCAAGGATTATGCTCAATGGGGAACAATTGGAAGCATTCCCACTTCGATCAGGAACTAGACAAGGCTGTCCACTCTCACCACTTCTATTCAATATTGTACTTGAAGTCTTAGCTGAAGCCATAAGACAAGAAAGGGACATAAGAGGGATTCAAATCGGCAAGGAAGAAATCAAGCTATCCCTATTTGCAGATGACATGATCTTATACCCGAGTGATCCCAAAAACTCCACCAGGAAGCTCCTGGAACTAATTGAGAAGTTCAGCAGGGTGGCAAGATACAAAATAAATGTGCCAAAATCAGAGGCCTTCGTATATGCCCAGAATGAAAGAAGCGAAAAAGCCTTGAGAGAAACAATCCCATTTACTATAGCCCCTAAAAAAATGAAATACCTTGGTATAAACCTAACTAAGGAGGTAAAAGACTTTTACAATGAAAACGTTAAAACCCTGAAGAAAGAAATAGCAGAAGACACCAGAAGGTGGAAAGATCTCCCTTGTTCCTGGATTGGCAGAATCAACATTGTAAAAATGACCATCCTACCAAAGGCAATATACAGATTCAATGCTATACCAATCAAAATCCCAAAGCAATTCTTCAAAGAAGTTGACCAAACAATCTCAAAGTTCATATGGAGGCACAAAAGACCCAGGATAGCAAAGACAATCCTGAGTAACAAAAACACAGCTGGAAGTATTGCCATACCAAACCTAAGTCCATACTACAAATCCATAGTTATAAAGACAGCCTGGTACTGGCTCCAAAATAGACACACAGATCAATGGATAAGGATTGAAGACCCAGATATAAGCCCACAAATTTACAGCCATTTGGTCTTTGACAAAGGGGCCCAAAGTATCCAATGGAAAAAGAACAGCATCTTCAACAAATGGTGCTGGCAAAACTGGATCTCCACATGCAGAAGATTAAAGCTGGACCCGTACTTGTCACCATGTACAAGACTTAATTCCAAATGGATCAAGGACCTTGATATCAGGCCAGAGACTATAAAAACCATAGTTGAAAGGATAGGGAACTCCCTCGAGCTGATTGGGCTAGGCCAACAGTTCCTAAACAGACATCCAATGGCAGAGTCACTGCTACCAACTCTCAACAGTTGGGATCTTGTGAAATTAAAGAGCTTCTGTTCAGATAAAGAGATTGTAATATGAGCTCAAAGGCAACCCACAGAATGGGAGAAAATCTTCACTAACCACATATCTGACAGAGCTCTACTGTCCAAGGTGCACAAAGAACTTAGAAAACTAAACTCCAAGGAAAACAATGGCCCAATTAAAAAATGGGCCCTGGAACTTAAAAAAAACTTTACCAGGGATGAAATTAAAATGTCTAACAAATATCTGAAAAAATACTCCACTTTCTTAGTCATCAGTGAAATGCAAATCAAAACTTCTCTGAGATATCATCTCACCCTGGTCAGGATGGCAAAAATCCACAATACAAACAACGACAAATGCTGGAGAGGATGTGGAGAGAGGGGAACTCTCCTACATTGCTGGTGGGAATGCAGGCTCATATAGCCACTTGGGTGAGCCATCTGGAGATTTTTAAAGAAATTAAAGATTGAAATGCCATATGACCCTGCTATCCCACTTTTGGGAATAACCCCCCATGCAGCAGAGGTTCGCCTCGATAGCACAAGCTCGACCATGTTCATAGCAGCACTGTTTACAATAGCAAAGTCATGGAATCAACCTAAATGTCCAACAGTTGACGAGTGGATAAGGAAACTGTGGTACATCTATACAATGGAGTACTACTCAGCCATCAAAAATGATGAATTACTGGAATTTGCTGGGAAATGGATGTCATTAGAAGCAATTATATTAAGTGAAGTATCCCAAACCCAGAAAATTAAGCGCCGTATGTACTCCCTAATAGGTGGTTCCTAGTACCAAACTCACCCAGCCCACATTGAGACACTCAAAAGTAAACCTATGTAACACAGTATTTGCAAGGATTATGAACAGGAGGGATGGGGTAGGAGGGCCACACCAGAAACAAGGAGAGAGGGGACCATGTTACAGCAGAGAAAATAAGCCTCCATTAAGGTTTGCAAGTAAGTAATGAGAAACCTGGTTAGGTTCACAGACGTTCTTTCCTGATCTCACCAGAAGGGGAGGGCATATAGTCTAGCAGATTAAAAGTAATCATTTTGCAAAGGGGTGATGGACCCCTCCCTCACTGAGGTTTCCTATTTTTATTACATCTACCCTTGAATGTGCTATTATAACAAGACTCCAGTTTAATAGCTTTTTGTCTCTGGCCAGAGGGTGACATACAGTGCCCAGCAGGATGGAGTGAAGGGCATTGCAGGAGCAGCAAAACTGCAAAAGAAAATCAACAAACCACAATCCAGAACTTCAGAGACTCTATATCAATCACATAGAACTAGGCCAGCCTAATCTCTCCCCATCCTGGAGCTCAGGGACATTTGCGGAAGAGGGGGTGGTAAGATTGTTAGAGCAAAAGGATGGGAGGAACAACGATTTGCAAGATTCTCAACAATAGTTGGGGCCAAAGCAATCATAATAGGACTTTGCATGCCCTGCGCAATGTCCAGCGCACTGTTGCCCTCATAAAGTCTAGCATCTGTTAAGGGCACCGAGATCCCTGGAGGCAAGGGATTGACAGCCATAGTAGTGCTCCTATGCTTAAGGAGAACAAGAGAAAGGGCTTATGGAAATGCCACTGGGTCCTTATATGTCATCGGAGAGCAGGACCCAGTGGAGAGTTAGGCGTACACAATAAAGGACTCTCTGGGAATTGGGGGGGAGGCACTGGGGGATGGGGAGGGAGAGGAGGGGGAGGAGAGGGTTCGGGGGCAGGAGGGGGGAGGGAGGGAACTGGTAAGAAATTTAAAATGTATAATTACATTTTTAATAATAATAAAAAAAAGTCCTTTCTGACAATTGAGGAACTACTCAGGATAACCAGTGCAATGCGGACATCTAGTGGTTATCAAGAGCACTGCAAGGACAGTTATTATGCTCTGACCTTTAAATTCACATTTACTTTTTCTCTTATGAATGACTGGGTGAAAAAAAATAAATCACATCCTCAGGGGGGTTGAGCCTGGCCTGCAAGAGGGCTTCCTCTGTTGCCCTACCACAGCATAGTCCATCTTCAGGCCCATGTGCACCAGGGTAAATAGGTATGTGACCCAACCAAAAAAAAAAAAAAAAAAAAAAAAAAAGCATGGAATATGCTGTTTTGTTCTTGTTCGGGTTTAGTTCTTGCTTTGGGTATTTTCAGACTTACTCTTATTTTTATTCATTCACACATATAATTTGTCCATGTCATTTGTAGACCCTGTCCCTTTTCAAAACATTACCATATCATTCAAAATTACTTTCATGGATCATGGTCTTCAATATTACTGCTTAGTGCCTGTATTAGTTACTTTTATTTATTGCTGTGAGAGAAAATCCAAAGTCAGGCAATTTAAGAGAAAAAAGAAGATTTGTTTAGTTTACAGTTCCAGAGGGGAGGTACCCTCCTTCATGGTGGACACAGTATGGCTGGAGGCAGAAGCTGGAGGAGGCCTAGGTCACCCATCCATCTTGGAAGCTGAGAGATACAAGATTCCTGCTGCAAAAGCTGACTAATCCAGGAGATAGAGTAGGACTAATCCACCACAAGGCCTACCACCTGTGACTGCATTCCTCCAGCAAGACTCCACCTCTCAAAGGTGCCATGACCTTCTCAAACACATGATGCTGTGGAGGACACATTTCAGACCATGGCATTCCACCCCAGTCTCCACAAGCATCTCATTACAAAAAACTATACTCAGTCTGACTTTGAAAATTCTCATAGACTATATCAGTAGTCCCAACAAAGTCCAAATGTGCAAAGTCCAAAGCCTTCTGTAAAATCAAAAAACAAGTTATATACTTCCAATGTACAATGACATAGAATAAACATTCCCATTTTGAAATGAAGGAATGGGGCAGATGCAGAAAATGCCAGTCCATAAAAAGACTGAAAACAGCAGGACAAACTCCAAATCCTGTAGCTCCATATCTAACAGTTGAGGGTCTCATTGAAATCATCTCTGTTCCACCTTTTCAAATCAGCTGCCCATAGAACACATTACTGTCTTGGGCTGGCTCCTCCAAGGGTACCAGCTCTCCTTGGCAGATGTCCCATGTTGTCAGTGGAATCTCTAATATCTTCACTTCTCAATGGCAAATCAGGTTTTAACTCCACAGCACAAATTGCCTTTCTTGGGCCTCTAAACTACAGGCTATCTTCTGCATGCTCCCTGGATTTTGCCATTCTCTGAAACCTTGAAGGAGGGATCCACAACCTCCTTCCTCTTGCATCTCTGATGTTTCTAAAACAAGAACCATGTGACTGACTTTACCAAGTTCTGATGTAGCCTTGGGTTAGAGATTAGCCCCCTCAAACCACAACTGATACAGCTTCTCTGTGCTGATTGTAGGAAAAAAATCTCTTTCTTTCCTGGGCAGTTGTTTTAGGGGAGAAACAGAACCTTGCTTTAGAATGCCACACTTTACTCATTCCTTCAAAATTGGAGATGCAGGTTGGGGAGAGATGGAGGTCAGGCAGGAAAGCCTGCTTTATGGACACCTCTGACAGGGAGGAATACTCAGCCACTCCTCGTTGAGGACTCTTCATGTAGCCAGGGTGACTTCCAACTACCAAAGGCTCTGAGGAAGACTTTGAACTATTGATTCGCCATACCTAAGTTTTAGAATTACATTTGTCCAACACCACAAGGTTCTAGAGATCAAATCCAGGGCTTCTCTCATCCTGGGCACCCACTTTACCACTGAGCCACATCCCCAGTCTTGTTCCCAAAAGCTGACTTTGGAGAGCATTGCATTCCCTCAAATACTCCAATCAGGTTTGCAGAAACTCTGTAAATACCTATTATTTTACCCATAGATTAGAACAGCACCCAGCACTAAACCAAAAGTTGTCTTCTATAGCAGAAGTAGAAGATCTAAACACCCTAATAGAAAGAAGCCTAGGACAGTGGAAGAGCAATGAAGTGGACAACAATGGCCAGCCAGATGCAAAATACCCTAGACCCTGTAATGCCCATCAGGAATCAGGCCAACCAAACTTAGTCCTAAGGTTCAGGGAATCTTGAGAAAAGGGGTGCAGTAAGATTGTAAGTGTCTAAAAGAAAGGCCCACCATTGGACAAGACATTCTGAAGGCAGAACTCCTGCATTCAGGAACTCACTGCAATGAGTCTTGTCCTTACCAAACCTGCATTATGACTGACATACCAAAATGCTCCCATAAACTAGCAAAGATCTTAGGAGAAATAATTATGTACACTTAAAACTTTGGGGGCTACATGTAATACAGTAATTGCAAGGATTATGAACAGGAGAGATGGGGTTGGAGGGCCACACCAGTCACAAGGAGAGAGGGGACCATGTTACAGCAGAGAAAATAGGCCTCCAAGGAATGTAAGTAAGTAATGTGACACCTGGTTAAGTTCACAGACCTTCGTTCCTGATCATGTACAACTGAGGGGGTATGATCTCACCAGAAGGGGAGGGCATATAGTCTGGCAGATGAAAGGTGTTCATTTTTCAAATGGGTGACTGACCCCTCCCTCACCGAGGTTTCCTGCTTTTCTTACATCTACCCTTGAATGTGCTATTATAACAAACTCCAGTTTAACAGCTTTTTGTCTCTGGCCAGGGGGTGACATACAGTGCCCAGCAGGATGGAGTGAAGGGCATTGCAGGAGCAGCAAAACTGAAAAAGAAAATCAACAAACCACAATCCAGAACTTCAAAGACTCTATATCAACCACATAGAACTAGGCCAGCCTAATCTCCCCCCATCCTGAAGCTCAGGGACATTTGCGGAAGAGGGGGCGGTAAGACTGTAAGATCAAAAGGACGGGAAGAGCAATGATTTGCAAGATTCTCCACACTATTTAGGGCCCAAGCAATCATAATAGGACTTTGCATGCCCTGCGCAGTGTCCAGCACACTGTTGACCTCACAAAGTCTAGCATCAGCTAAAGGCACCAAGATCCTTGGAGGCAAGGGATTGACAGCCACAATAGTGTTCCTATGCTTAAGGGGAATACGAGAAAGGGTTCAGGGAAATGCCACTGGGTCCTTGTACATCATCGGAGAGGAGGACCCAGAGGAGAATTAGGCATACACAATAAAGGACTCTCTGGGAATTGGGGGGGAGGCGCTAGGGGATGGGAAAGGAGGGAGGGGGAGCAGGGGGTTCGGGGGGAGGAGGAGGGAGGGAGGGAACTGGTCTACCTATTAAGTTTGTATGAGCGGAAATAATAAAAAATGTATTAAAAAAAAACTTTGGGAGCTAGGGCTAGACGGGTTAAGGGGAATGTCCCTACCAGTGGGACAGTCCAATTAGGGGTCACTTGATCTGCCACAGAGGCCTAAACCCCGATTTAGAGTAGACAATCCAGAAAGAACCTTGGAATCCATAAAGCAGACAGGCAGAAGGGTGGGAAGGAGTGAGACAGACTGGTAAAGCGAAGTTGTAGGGCTGGCTCCACCCCATCAGCTAGACAATCTTCTTCAGGTTTGTTGTGGACTTAACTCAAACACTAATTCTCTACAAATGTGTCCAGAGCTCAAACCCTCAACTGTCAAGTTTGACACGTCTCAAGTTTGACATACACACACACACACACACACACACACACACACACACACACAGACTCATGAGTTAGAATCTTTAGTTGTATGGGAAGGTCATGGCAACTTTAAGAGATGGAGTCTTGTTGGAGGAAGTCAGTCACAGGGGTTATGCCTTGAGATTGATGAGTCTACCCTACTTCATAGAATGATCGGCTCTTGCAACTGGTAGTTTTGCAGCTCTCATCCTCCATGAAGGATATAACTTAGACCTCCTCCAGCTTCTTCCAGCCAGCCATGCCTTTTCTGACATGAAAGACTACATCTCCCTTCTGGAACTCTAAGTGAAATAAATCTCCCTTTCTCCCTTTAAGTTTCTTGAGTTTAGGAGTTCTCTCACAGCAACAATGAAAAGTAACTAATACAGAAATTGGTGCCAGAGAAGTTATTGTTGTGTAAGACTAAGAGGATCTGGGACTAGAAAGAAAAGTAATTGTGAAGCTGATTGAGAAGCATGACTATAACTGTGATGTGGCTTGTTAGCCTTTGGAAATGTTTGCTGGGAGAAACAGAAAACTTTGGGACTTTGCACTGGGAAAATTTTTGCATATTGGAGACACAGCCAAAAGGGCTATTCTTGTGAGAGTTTGGAAAATAATAATGCTATAAGAGATGTGGGAAATGGAAGCCCAGCTTGTTATGCTCCAGAGAAGAAGAGAGACTGTGTTTGGAACTACATGAGGGGCAAATGGAGTGATGCATTGACAGGGAGCATGATTAAGGTTTGCCCTTGTCCTGCAAGCTTGCCTGAAGTTAAATTTGAGTGCTTGGTGGAAGAACTGCAAGGCAATGTAGTCTTGACACTGTAACATTGATACCTTTTAGCACTCTTGTTCAGAGTACATTGAAAAAGAGCAAAGAAAGAGACAAAAAGAAGTGAAAGCTGTGAAGTTTCAAGAAAAATGTGAGGTTAAGTCTACAGAGAATGCAGACAGCAAAATGACAGCTAATGTAAAAGAATTATCTCCTTTTTTTAAACAGGTAATGGTAAGCATCACCATTTTATAAGCGTTCCACTTGAATTTTTAATTTATTTTTTCCACTCATACAAATTTGAGAGTTACCCCATTCCCCACCCTCCCTCCACCCTGCCTCGATCCCCTTGCTCCTTCCCCCATTTTCACCTTCCTTTCCCCCCTCCCTCCCTTTCTCCCAGTGCTCCACCCCCACACACACACACTCCTGGAGCATCCTTTAGTGTGCATGTCAAACTTCTGCTAGAAAAACAACAGACAAACATATCCAATTCCAAGGTAAACACTAGTAATGACTGCCTGAGTAGTAATACCAACTAAATCAGTTAAATCAAAAACACATAGAAACTGAAAGGTCTTAAGAGACAAAACAGCAATGCCCAAGTCAAAGTGCAGATCCATGAGAAACAAAACCCAAAATGACAAATCTCCCACCGAAAGAATTAACCCCATAATGGTGGATTTCAACCAGAACAAATTCACAGATAATAGCCAAGAAAGCCAGACCCAAGATAATGACTTTAAAAGTATGATCATTACTATATACTATATTACTATGAAAAAGGAAATCCAGGAGGAGTTAAACAACCGCATCAACCACTTTGAACAGGAACAGAACAGGCATGTGCAGGAGTTGAGAAAAACAGCCCCCAAAACAAAAATAGCCCAGGCTGCCGCAGCAACCCACGCCCACCTGCCTGCCCGGTCCCAGGTCTCAGGTGAGTGAGTGAGCCCGCCCAGCCCCCCAGCCCCCCAGCCAGTGCCCCGGTCTCCCAGCGGCACCCAGGTGGCCTCCAACTTTGCCTGGGCCCCGCCCCAGACCCCAGCCCCTTGCCTCCTCCCGCCCCCAGCACCACCACCACCGCAGCCCCCCACCTACCCCTCCGGTCCCAGGTCCCAGGTGAGTGAGTGAGCCCGCCCAGCTCCCCAGCCCCCCAGCCGGTGCCCCCGTCTCCCAGGTGAGTGAGTGAGCCCGCCCAGCTCCCCAGCCCCCCAGCCAGTGCCCCGTCTCCCAGCGGCACCCAGGCAGCTTCTGGCTTTGCCTGGGCCCCTCCCTGGACCACAGCCCCTTTCTTCCTACCACCCGCATCTCTGCCAGACAGGACTTGCTCACATTCCTCCATCCCTGGAGCTTGGGTGGGCCCTAAGCCAATTCCCAGGTCCCAGGTGAAGAATTCTGCCATCAACATCAGACCCTCTGGCTCTCCGGCCCACCAGGGACCTACCCACGTGGTCCAGGGAAGACACACTGCTAGTCAGAATTCAATAGAGTCCAAAGGAAACTCAAGCAAAGCTCTGGGGGACAAAGGTCATACATCTGGAGTCCTCTACAGTCATCCTATTGCGTGGGAGAGATTCTTCACATGCAGCCCAAAGATAAGTAAACCTTTCTTTTTTTCACCTTACTGATCCTTTCTAGTATCAATTGCTGTAGATCAACTTTTCCATTCAGCCACCCCAAAAACATATACAACTCCAGGGAGTACACCACTCACCCTCACATATCAACAAGATACTGAATCGCAAGGGTGCACTACCATACTAATATTCACCCCTTGTCTCCTTAACCTGACTTAACTGATGTACTAACAGCCTAATAGCCTCATTTAAGAAATTACAATAACAATAGGCAGACATACCCTATCCATGGCAGGCACTAGTAATACCTGGCAAAGGTAATAATACCAACTAAATCAGTACAGTGAAAAACACACAGAAACTGAAAGGTCCTAAGAAACAAAACAACAATGACCAGGTCAAAGTGCAGACTCATGAGAAACAAAACCCAAGAAGACCAATCAAACACCGAAAGAACTAACCCCATAATGATGGATTCCGACCAGAACAAATTCACAGAAAATAGCCAAGAAAGCCAGAACTAAGATAACGACTTTCAGAGTATGATCATTACCATGATTAATACTATGAAAGAGGAAATCCGAGAAGAGTTAAACAACCAAATCAACCACTTTGAACAGGAACACAACAAGCAATTGGAGGAGTTCAGAAAAACAGTTCAAGAAACAAAAAGTGGCATAGAGCAGTTAAAACAGTCTCAGGCAGAGTTAAAAGTTGAACTAAAAGACAAGTTATCTGCAACCCAAAATTCAACAGGGAGTCTTATCAGCAGAACAAATGAAGCAGAAAATAGAATTTCAGATCTTGAAGACAAGGTGGAAGAATTAACCAGATCAATGGAAGAGATTGTTAAAGCCAAAAAGGTACTTGAGAGGAACATTCAAGAGATATGGGACACCCTCAAGAAGCCTAACATGAGCATTCATGGAATTCTAGAACAAAAATCCCAAAATACCACACCTGAGGAAAAATTTCAAATCAACATAAATGAAAACTTCCCACAACTAAAAATGAGAGGCCCATCCAAATACAAGAGGCATATCACACTCCAAACAGATATGACCAAAATAGAAAATCGCCACGGTAAATAATAGTCAAAACACTCCACATTCAAGACAAAGAAAAGGTGCTGAGAGCTTCAATAGAAAAAAAAAACAACTCACTTTTAAAGGTAAACCTATTAGAATAACAAATGAATATGCAATGGAAACAGTAAAAGCAAGAAGAGTTTGGAGAGACGTACTTCAAGTATTAAATGAGTAAAAATGCCAACCCAGACTGATATACCTGGTGAAACTATCTGTCATGATTGAGGGAGAAAGAAAAGTTTTCCAGCACAAAGACAACTTGAAGGGATACATGTCTACCAAACCAGGCCTTCAAAAAATCCTAGAAATGATACTCAAACTTGAAGAAAAGAACAAGCATATCCAGGAGGAGAGAAGGGAAGTATAATATCACCAAAATATAAATATCAAGCAATACGCTTACAAAATCCACTAAACATAAAAAATGTCCAAAATTAAAAATAATTTCTCCATTATAACATTAAATGTCAATGGTATTAACTCTCCAATTAAGAGACACAGATGACAAATGTGGATTAAAAACCACAATCCAACAATCTGCTGCCTTCAGGAAACTCATCTCACCACAAAAGATAGGCACATCCAAAAATTAAAGGCTGGTCCAAAATTTTGCAAGGTAATGGAACCAGGAAAAAGGCAAGAGTAGCAATTATGCTTTCGGACAACGTGGACTTCAAACCAAAGAAAATCATAAGAGACACAGATGGATATTACATTTTAGTCACAGATACAATTCACCAGGAAAACTTCACAATACTGAACTTTTATTTTTTTTCTTTTTTTTATTAAAAATTTAATTATACATTTAAAAATTTTTTTTACCAGTTCCCTCCCTTCCCCCTCCCCCCCTCCCCCCTCCTCCCCTTCCTCTCCCTCACCATCCCCCAATGCCTCCCCCCAATTCCCAGAGTCCTTTATTGTGTACGCCTAACTCTCCACTGGGTCCTGCTCTCCGATGACATATAAGGACCCAGTGGCATTTCCATAAGCCCTTTCTCTTGTTCCCCTTAAGCATAGGATCACTACTATGGCTGTCAATCCCTTGCCTCCAGGGATCTCGGTGCCCTTAACAGATGCTAGACTTTATGAGGGCAACAGTGCACTGGACATTGCGCAGGGCATGCAAAGTCCCATTATGATTGCTTTGGCCCCAACTATTGTTGAGAATCTTGCAAATCGTTGCTCCTCCCATCCTTTTGCTCTTACAATCTTACCGCCCCCTCTTCCACAAATGTCCTTGAGTTCCAGGATGGGGACACAATACTGAACTTATATGCACACAATACAGTCCCCTCCACATTCATTAAGAAAACCATACAGCATCTAAAGCAAGAAATCAATGCTCAAATGATAATTCTTGGGGACTTCAACACGGCCCTCTCAACATGGGATAGATCAACAGGTCAAAAGCTTAACAGAGACACTTTGGAACTTAATCAAACCCTTAAAGAAATGGACCTTACAGATCTCTATCGAACTTTTCATCCACGCACCAAGGAATACACATTTTTCTCAGCAGCACACGGAACTTCCTCCAAAATAGATCACATACTGGGCCACAAAATAAATCTACACATATACAAAAAAGTCGAAATTCTAACCTGTGCCCTATCAGACCACCATGGCCTAAACCTGGACATCCACAACACAACAAACAACAGAAAATATACCAACTCCTGGAAACTTAACAATATGATGCTGAATGAGAACTGGATTCAGGAAGAAATTAAAAAGGAAATTCAAGATTTCCTGAAAGTGAACAATAATGAAAATACAACTTACCACAATCTCTGGGACACAATGAAAGCTGTCCTGAGAAGTAAGTTCATAGCTCTTAATATCTACATCAAAAAAATGGAAACATTATGAATAAATAACTTAACAATACAGCTTAAAGCTTTAGAGAAACTAGAGCAATCTGATCCCAAAAGCAGTAGAAGAGAGGAGATTAGCAAAATAAGGGGAGAAATATCTGAAATTGAGATTAGGAAAACAATAGAAAAAATCAACTGGTCAAAAAGCTGGTTCTTCGAAAAAATCAATAAGATTGATACCCCCCTAGCTAAATTAACCAAAAGCAAGAGAGAAAACCCAAATTAACAAAATTAGAAATGAAAATGGAGTTATCCCTACTGATACCAAAGAAATCCAGAGAAGTATAACATCATATTTCAAAAAATTATACTCTGTGAAGTTTGACAACACAAAAGAGATGGATGAATTTCTAAGTAAACACAACCTACCTAAATTGAATCAGGAAGTTGTGAATTATTTAAATAGTCATACAACATATGAGGAAATTGAAGAAGTAATCTCGAATCTTCCCACCAAAAAATGTCTGGGACCAGATGGATTCAGCACAGAATTCTACCAGACATTTAAGGAGTTAATAACACCAATACTCCTTAAATTGTTCCATCAAATAGCAAAGGAAGGAACACTACCAAATTCCTTCTATGAAGCTAATATCGTTTTAATCCCAAAAGCTAATAAAGATTCACTTAAAAAAGAAAACTATAGGCCAAACTGTTCGATGAACACTGATGCAAAGATTCTCAACAAAGTCTTAGCAAATTAAATTCAAAAACTTAAAAAACATAGTTGAAACGATAGAAAATGCCCTCGAGCTGATTGGGCTAGGCCAACATTTCCTAAACAGACATCCAATGGCACAGTCACTGCTACCAACTCTCAACAGTTGGGATCTTATGAAATTAAAGAGCTTCTGTTTAGATAAAGAGATTGTAACGCGAGCTCAAAGGCAACCCACAGAATGGGAGAAAATCTTCACTATCCATATATCTGATAGAGCTCTACTGTCCAGAGTGCACAAAAACTTAGAAAACTAAACACCAAGGAAACCAATGGCCCAATTAAAAAATGGGCCCTTGAATTTAAAAGAATTTTTACCAGGCATGTAATTAAAATATCTAACAAATATCTTAAAAAATGCTCCACTTCTTTAGCCATCAGGGAAATGCAAATCAAAACTTCCCTGAGATATCATCTCACCCCAGTCAGGATGGCAAAAATCCACAATACAAACACCACCAAATGCTGGAGAGGATGTGGAGAGAGGGGAACTCCTACATTGCTGGTGGGAATGCAGGCTCATACAGCCACTTGGGCGAGCCGTCTGGAGATTTTTAAAGAAAATAAAGATTGAAATGCCATATGTCCCTGCTATTCCACTTTTGGGAATAACCCCCCATACAGCAGAGGTTCACCTCGATAGCACAAGCACGACCATGTTCATAGCAGCGCTGTTTACAATAGCAAAGTCATGGAATCAACCCAAATGTCCAACAGTTGACGAGTGGATAAGGAAACCGTGGTACATCTATACAATGGAGTACTACTCAGCCATCAAAAATGATGAATTACTGGAATTGCTGGGAAATGGATGTCATTAGAAACAATTATATTAAGTGAAGTATCCCAAACCCAGAAAATTAAGCACCGTATGTACTCCCTAATAGGTGGCTCCTAGTACCAAATACACCCAGCCCACCTTGAGACACTCATAGGTAAATCTATGTATTACTTACAGTAATTGCAAGGATTATGAACAGGAGGGATGGGGTTGGAGGGCCACACCAGAAACAAAGAGGGAAGTGACCATGTTACAGTAGAGAAAATAGGCCTCCATCAAGGACTGCAAGTAAATAATGTGACACCTGGTTAAGTTCACAGATGTTCACTTTTGATCATTTACAACTAAGGGGGTATTATCTCACCAGAAAGGGGAGGGCATATAGTCTGGCAGATAAAAAGTAACCATTTTGCAAATGGGTGGTTGACCCCTACCTCACTGACGTTTCCTACATTTATTACATCTACCCTTGAATGTGCTCTTATAATAAGACTCCAGTTTAACAGCTTTTTGTCTCTGACCAGAGGGTGACATACAGTGCCCAGCAGGATGGAGTGAAGGGCATCGCAGGAGCAGCAAAACTGCAAAAGAAAATCAACAAACCACAATCCAGAACTTCAGAGACCCTATATCAACCACCTAGAACTAGCCCAGCCTAATCTCTCCCCATCCTGAAGCTCAGGGAAATTTGCGGAAGAGGAGGCGGTAAGAGTGTAAGAGCAAAAGGATGGGAGGAGCAATGTTTTGCAAGATACTCCAAACAAGTTAGGGCCGAAGCAATCATAATTGGACTTTGCATGCCCTGCACAATGTCCAACACACTATTGACCTCACAAAGTTTAGCATCTGCTAAAGGCACCAAGATCCTTGGAGGCAAGGGATTGGCAGCCACAGTAGTGTTCCTATGCTTAAGGGGAACACAGGAAAGAGTTCAGGGAAATGCCACTGGGTCCTTATACGTCATCGGAGAGGAGGGCCAAGAGGAGAGTCAGGCATGCACAAGAAAGGACTCTCTGGGAATTGGGGCAGGAGGCACTGGGGATGGGGAGGGTAGGGTGAGGGAAGGGGGGAGCAGGGGTTTCGGGGGGAGGAGGAAGGAGGAGGGAACTGGTGTACCTATTAAGTTTGTATGAGCTGAAATAATAATAAAAATGTATTAAAAATAAAACTATAGGCCAATCTCTTTGATGAACACAGATGCAAAGATTCTTAACAAAGTCTTAACACATCGGATTCAGAAATATATCAAAAAGATCATTCACGGGGATCAAATAGGCTTTATCCCAGGCACACAAGGTTGGTTCAACATACGCACATCAATAAATGTAATTCACCATATAAACCACTTCCAAATTCAAGACCACATGATACTCTCAATGCATGTAGAAAAAGCTTTTGACAAGATCCAACAGCCTTTTATGGTCAAAATCCTAGAGATAGTTGGAATGGAAGGAAGCTTTGTCAATATAATAAAAGCTGTATATAACCATCAAACAGCAAGGATTATACTCAATGGGGAAAAACTTGAAGCATTCCTGCTTTGATCAGGAACTAGAAAAGACTGTTCACTCTCACCACTTCTATTCAATATTGTACTTGAAGTCTTAGCTGAAGCCATAAGACAAGAAAGGGAGATTAAAGGAATTCAAATCAGCAAGGAAAAAGTCAAATTATCTCTATTTGCTGATGACATGATCATATACCTGAATGATCCCAAAAACTCCACCAAGAAGCTCCTGGAACTAATACAGAAGTTCAGCAGGGTGGCAGAATACAAAATAAATATTCAAAAATCAGTGGCCTTCCTATATGCCCAGAATGAAAGGAGTGAAAAAGCCCTGAGAGAAACAATCCCATTAACTATAGCCGCTAAAAAAAAATAAAAGAAATACCTTGGCATAAAGCTAACCAAGGAAGTAAGTGACCTTTACAATGAAAACTTTAAAGCCCTAAAGAAAGAAATTACAGAAGACACTAGAAGGTGGAAAGACTTTCCATGTTCCTGGATTGGGAGAATCAACACCATAAAAATGACCATCTTTACAAAGGCAATACACAGATTCAATGCTATACCAATTAAAGTCTCAAAGCAATTCTTTAAAGAGGTTCACCAAACAATCTCAACATTCATATGGAGGCACAAAAGACCCCAGGATAGCAAAAACAATACAGAGTAACAAAAACACTGCTGGAGGTATCACCATACCAAACCTTAGTTTATACTACAAATCCATAGTTATAAAAACAGCCTGGTACTGGCTTCAAAATAGACACACAGATCAATAGATAAGGGTTGAAGACCCAGTTATAAGCTACACAACTACAGCCATTTGACCTTTGACAAAGGGGCCCAAAAATCCAATGGAAAAAGAATAGCGTGTTCAACAAATGGTGCTGACAAAACTGGATATCTACATACAGAAGATTAAAATTGGACCCGTACTTGTCACTATGTACAAGACTTAATTCCAAATGGATCAAGGACCTTGATATCAGGCCAGAGACTATAAAAACCTTAGTTGAAAGGGTAGGGAACTCCTGGAGCTGATTGGACTAGGCCAACAATACCTAATTGGATATCCAATAGTGCAATCAATATAACCAACACTCAACAGATGGGATCTTTATGAAATTAAAGAGCTTCTGTTCAAATAAAGAGATTGTAACTCGAGGAAAGGCAACCCACAGAATGGGAGAAAATCTTCACTAAACACATATCTGATAGAGCTCTATTATCCAGAGTGCACAAAGAACTTGGAAAACTAAACACCAAGGAAACAAATGGACCAATTAAAAAACGGGCCTTGGAACTTAAAAGAAACTTTACCAAGGACGAAATTAAAAATGTCTAACAAATACCTTTAAAAATCTCCACATCCTTAGCCATCAGGGAAATTCAAATCAAAACCTCCCTGAGATATCATCTCACCCTAGTCAGGATGGCAAAAATCCACAATACAAACAACACCAAATGCTGGAGAGGATGTGGAGAGAAGGGAACTCTCCTACATTGCTGGTGGGAATGCAGGCTCATACAACCACTCTGTCGAGCCATCTGGTGATTCTTAGAGAAGTTAAAGATTGAAATGCCATATGACCCTGCTATTCCACTTTTGGAAATAACCCCCCATACAGCAGAGGTTCACCTCGATAGCACAAGCACGACCATGTTCATAGCAGCACTGTTTACAATAGCAAAGTCATGGAATCAGCCCAAATGTCCAACAGTTGACGAGTGGATAAGGAAAAGGTGGTACATCTATACAATGGAGTACTACTCAGCCATCAAAAATGATGAATTACTGGAATTTGCCAGGAAATGGATGTCATTAGAAACAATTATATTAAGTGAAGTATCCCAGACCCAGAAAATTAAGCGCCGTATGTACTCCCTAATAGGTGGCTCCTAGTACCAAACCCACCCAGCCCACCTAGAGACAGTAATTCCAAGGATTATGAACAGGAGGGATTGGATAGTAGGGCCATACCAGAAACAAGGAGAGAAGGGACCATGTTACAGCAGAGAAAATAGGCCTCCATCAAGGACTCAAATTAGTAATGAGACATCTGATTAAGTTCACAGATTTTTTGTTCCTGATCATTTACTACTGAGGGGGTATGATCTCACCAGAAGAGGAGGGCATATAGTCTGACAGATAAAAAGTAACCATTTTGCAAATGGGTGATAGACACCTCCTGCACTGTGGTTTCCCACTTTTATTACATCTACCTTTGAATGTGCTTTTATCACAAGACTCTAGTTTAACAGCTTTTTGTCTCTGGCCAGGGGGTAACATACAATGCCCACCAGGATGGAGTGAAGGGCATTGCAGGAGCATCAAAACTGCAAAAGAAAATCAACAAACCACCATCCAGAACTTCAGAGACTCTATATCAACCACCTAGAACTAGGCCAACTTAATCTCTCCCTATCTTGAAGCTCAGGGAAATTTGCGGAAGAGGGGGCAGTAAGAGTGTAAGAGCAAAAGGATGGGGGGAGCAATGATATGTAAGATACTCCATACAAGTTAGGGCTGAAGCAATCATAATTGGACTTTGCATGCCCTGCGCATTGTCCAACACACTGTTGACCTCACAAAGTCTAGCATCTGCTAAAGGCACCAAGATCCTTGGAGGCAAAGAATTGGCAGCCACAGTAGTGTTCCTATGCTTAAGGGGACCACAGGGAAGGGTTCAGGGAAAGGCCACTGGGTCCTTGTACTTCATCGGAGAGGAGGGCCCAGAGGAAAATCAGGTATGCACAAGAAAGGACTCTCTGGGAATTGGGGCAGGAGGCACTAGGGGATGGGGAGGGAAGGGAGTGGGGAGGGGGAGCAGGGGGTATGGGGGAAGGAGGAGGGAGGGAGGGAACTGGTGTACCTATTAAGTTTGTATGAGCTGAAATAATAATAAAAATATTAATAAAAAAAAGAAAAAAAAAAGAAATGACATTGTGTTATTGACAAGGTCTTAATGACTCCTTCAGACTTCTGCCCTACTGTTCCTTTGCAGGTTTCTGGCATCACTTTTGTAACTCCTTTGAAGTCTTTCCACATTTCCAATTCTTTGCTCCAATATGCTTCCTTAATTGTATGTCCTCCATTTGTACTTTAGCCATTTATTATAACCATGGTAGCCTAATACAGATATGATTTCTAAGTTTCTTTACTACTATGTAATAAGTTTATTCTCTTAATTTTTGGTGCCATTTTATATAATATGCATAAAGAAAATTTGAAAGATTTTTCTGTAACTACGTGCTATTGTTCATATGATGCTTGAAAGTGTTTTGGTAAGCAAAGTCAAAGAAACTTTCGCTAACTTATGTTTGAACTCATCGTACATTGTCTCTAAAAGCTATTTAAGGCATTACAATCAGACATAAGGTTTTTATGAATGTGAAATGATAGATGAGTAAGTTTTTGCTAATGTTAAATTCTTTTCCAAATGGGGACCTAAAAGACACAATCCTATCAAGGACCTCAATATAAGGGAGAGACTATAAAAACCTTAGTTGAAAGGGTAGGGAACTCTCTAGAGCTGATAGGACCAGGCCAACAGTTCCTAAACAGAAATCCAATAGCACAGTCACTACAACCAACACTCAACAGATGGGATCTTATGAAATTAAAGCGCTTCTGTTCAGATAAAGAGATTGTAACTTGAGCATAAAAGCAACCCACGGAATGGGAGAAGATCTTCACTAACCACATATCTGATAGTCCTCTATTACCCAGAGTGCACAAAGAATTTAGAAAACTAAACACCAACTAAACAAATGGACCAAATAAAAAATGGGCCTTGGAACTTAAAAGAAACTTTACCAAGGACAAAATTAAAATGTCTAACAAATACCTTAAAAAATCTCCACATCCTTAGCCATCAGGGAAATCCAAATCAAAACCTCCCTGAGATATCATCTCACCCCGGTCAGGATGGCAAAAATCCACAATACAAACAACAACAAATTCTGGAGAGGATGTGTGGAGAAGGGAACTCTCCTACATTGCTGGTGGGAATGCAGGCTCATACAACCACTTCGACGAGCCATCTGGTGATTCTTTAAAAAGTTAAAGATTGAAATGCTGCTATTCCACTTTTGGGAATAACCCCCCATACAGCAGAGGTTCACCTCGATAGCACAAACACGACCATGTTCAAAATATTGCTGTTTACAATAGCAAAGTCATGGAATCAACCCAAATGCCCAACAGTTGACAAGTGGATAAGGAAATTGTGGTACATTTATACAATGGAATACTACTCAGCCATCAAAATGACGAATTAATGAAATTTGATGGGAAATGGATGGAACTAGAAAAATTTTATCGAGTGACCTATCCCAAACACAGAATTTTTTTTTTTTTTTTTTTTTGGTTCTTGTGCTTTTCAACTTTTTTTTTTTTAACATTTTTTATTATCTCTGCTCATACAAACTTAATAGGCACACTGGTTCCCTCCCTCCCTCCTCCTCCCCCGACCCCTCTGCTCACCCTCCCCTCACCCCTCCCTCCCCACCCCCCAGTGCCTCCCCTTCCCCAATCCCCGGAGAATCCTTTAATGTGCATGCCAAACTCTCCTCTGGGTCCTCCTCTCCGATGACATACAAGGACCCAGCGGCATTTCCCTGAACCCTTTCCTGTGTTCCCCTTAAGCATAGAAACACTATTTTGGCTGTCAATCCCTTGCCTCCAAGGATCTTGTTGTCTTTAGCAAATGCTAGACTTTGTGGGGTCAATAGTGTGTTGGACATTGCGCAGGGCATGCAAAGTCCTATTATGATTGCTTTGGCCCTAACTTGCCAAACACAGAAAATTAAGCATTGTATGTACTCCCTAATAGGTTCATCCTAGTACAAAACCCACTCAAAGATAAATCACTCAAAAATAAATCACTGTAATACCTACAGTAATTGCAAAGATTATAAACAGAAGGGAAGGGGAAGGAGAGCACCGCCAGAAACAAGGAGAGAGGGGATCATGCTACAGCAGAGAATACAGGCCACCATCAAGTACTGAAAATAAGTAATGAGACATCTGGTTAAGCTCACAGATTTTCTTTTTTTTTTAATACATTTTTTATTATTTCCGCTCATACATACTTAATAGGTAGACCAGTTCCCTCCCTCCCTCCTCCTCCCCCCGAATCTCCTACTCCCCCTCCCTTCCTCCCTATCCCCCAGTGTCTCCCCCCCTCCAATTCCCAGAGAGTCCTTAATTGTGTATGCCTAACTCTCCTCTGGGTCCTCCTCTCCGATGACGAACAAGGACCTAGTAGCATTTCTCTGAACACTTTCTCGTGTTCCCTTTAAGCATAGGAACACTATTGTGGCTGTCAATTCCTTGCCTCCAAGGATCTTGGTGCCTTTAGCTGATGCTAGACTTTGTGAGGTCAACAGTGTGTTGGACATTGCACAGGGTATGCAAAGTCCTATTATGATTGCTTTGGCCCTAACTAGTGTGGAGAATCTTGCAAATCATTGCTCCTCCCATCCTTTTGCTCTTACAATCTTACCGCCCCCTCTTCTGCAAATGTCCCTGAGCTTCAGGATGGGGGGAGATTAGGCTGGCCTAGTTCTATGAGCTCACAGATTTTCCTTCCTGGTCACTTGCAACTGATGGGGTTTTATCTCAACAGAAAGGGAAAGCATAGATTCTGGCAGATAGAAGGTAATCATCCTGAAAGTGGGAGACTGACTCCCCTCACCACAGTCTCCTACTCTTATTCCATCTACCTTTGAATCTACTCTTATATTATAATAAGACTCTATTTTAACAGCCTTTTATCTCTGGCTAGGAAGTGACATCCAATACCCATCAGGATGGAGCCAAGGGCAGTGCAGGAACAGCAAAACTGGAAGAAGAAGAAGAAAATAACTATAATTCAGAACATCAGAGACCCTACATTAATCACTAAGAACCAGGCTAGCCTAATCTCTCCCCATCCCAAAGTTCAGGGAAATTTGCGGTAGAGGGGGTGGTAAGATTGTAAGAGCCTAAAGATGGGGAGGAGCAATGATATGCGAGATACTCCACACAAGTTAGGGCCGAAGCAATCATAATAGGACTTTGCATGCCCTGCGCAATGTCCAACACACTATTGACCCCACAAAGTCTAGCATTTGCTAAAGGCAACAAGATCCTTGGAGGCAAGGAATTGACAGCCATAATAGTGTTCCTATGCTTAAGGGGAAAACAGGAAAGCATTCAGGGAAATGCCACTGGGTTCTTGTATGTTATCAGAGAGGAGGGCCCAGAGGAGAGTCTGGCATGCACATTAAAGGATTCTCTGGGGATTGGGGGGGAGGCACTGGGGGATGGGGAGGGAAGGGTGAGGGGAGGGGGAGCAGGGGGTAGGGGGGAGGGAGGGAACCGGTGTACCTATTAAGTTTGTATGAGCAGAAATAATAATAAAAATGTTTTAAAAAAAGAAATTAAACATAACTTTATCATATAAAAAAGATACTCCACACACATTAGGGCCAAAGTAATCATGATAGGTCTTTGCATGACGTGCACAATGACTAACATGTCATTGACCCCCCAAAGTCTAGCATGGATCACAGGTTCTAAGATCCTTAGAGGTAAGGGATTAACAGCCACAATAGTGTTCCTATACTAAAGGGGAACACAAAAAAGAGCTCTAGGCAGTGCTACTGAGTCCTTACACCTCATCAAGAGAGGAGGACCCAGAGGGAAGTTTGACATGCACACTAAGGGATGCTCCAGGAATGGGGGGGCAGTGGGAGAAAGGGAGGGAGGGGGAAAGGAAGGGGAAAAGGAGGAAGGGAGCATGGGGATCCAGGGAGGGGTGGAGGGAGGGAGGGGAATGGAGAACCTATCAAGTTTGTATGAGTGCAAAAAATAAATTAAAAAAATTAAAAAAAAGACACAATCCTAGCAATTAACATTAAAATTTAAGGTTCTTACCTTGAGCAATTCTAACTTTAAACTTTGTGCTCAGCCTGCTTTGCCTTAGTCACCTTATGCTCTAGATCTTAAATCCAAAGGCTTCTACTATATTTATATCGGAGGTCATCTTTTAAAGGTACAAAATGTGAGGATTGCTTAATGTTAGAATAAATAGATTTATATTAACATTCTGACTAATTGAGAAATTTTAAGGCTGGATGAGAGGTACAAGATCTTAGATTCTTAAGTGTATATTTATAAATGACTATGTATAGACATGTCCTGTCTACATAGGATTGAATGATTGATATCATTTGCATGACCCCAAATTAATTTGCAATTTCCAAATTAAGCCCATATCTTTATTCCTTCTAAAGATGAAATTTCCTTTCAAAAGACATGTTTTTCAGGTATCTAAATATGATAAAACAGAAGAGTACTATCAAGGAATTTGAGATATATTGTTGATTAAAAAATGCTTTCAGATGAGAAATAATTCTGGTTGGTAAGGTAAAGCTTGTTCCAAAATGAGCATAGAAGGATAAGGTATGTTGTAGAAAATTGAGCATTAGAAACATATCTGCTAAGATCTGACCTTTATATTTTAGTAGTCAAATCTTTTTCAACTGTTTTTGTAAATTGTGTCATTAATTTAAGTATAATATAGATAATGAATAACAATTTGCATGCTGTTTCATACATTAAGAACTAATGCCCTTTCCACCTTCCCAGGATGCTCACAGTCCAGCGACACACTGCACCCCAGGTAAACAACCCCTGCTCACTCCCAAACCCCAGGTCACCCACTCGTCCCAGCTCCTCCCACCAACCAGTTGGAGCAGGCTCTGCTCCAGGCTGCAGAGGGCTCTGATGCCACACCCCAGTTCCCCAGATTAACTGCACCGCCACCAACACCTCTACCCTTTCCACTCGCCGGGGACAGCTCCCAGTTCAGGGAGGACACAGTGCTCATCAGAATTCAACAGAGTCCAAAGAACACCCTAGCAAAGCTCTAGGGGACAAAGGCCACACATCTGAAGTCCTCTAAATTCATCCTATCACATGGGAGACATTCTTCACATCTAGCTCAAAGATAAGTCAACCCCCTTTTTAACCATACTGTTCCTTTCAATTATTATTTACTGTAGAGTAACTTTTCCATATAGCCACCCCCAAAACATATACAACTTCAGGGACTATACCACTCACCCTCACATGTCACCAAGGTACTAAATCGTAAAAGTGCACTACCATAATAATATTCACCCCCTGTTCTCTAAACCTGACTTAGTTGACAGTCTAATATCCTCATCTAGGAAATAACAATAACAACAAGCATAACCAACACCAGGGCAAATACTAGTAATAACTGCCCAAGAGTAGTGATACCAACTAATTAAGTTCAGAAAAACAAACAGAAATTTTTTAACAAGCAGAAATTGAAAGGTCTTAAGAGATAAAACAACAATGCCCAAGTCAAAGTGCAAATCCATGAGAAACAAAACACAAGAAAACAAATCTCCCACCAAAAGAATTAACCCCATAATGATAGTCTCCAACCAGAAAAAATTCACAGAAAATAGCCAAGAATGCCTGACCCAAGATAATGACATTCAAAGCATGATCATTACAATGATCAATACTATGAAAGAGGAAATTGGAAGGAGTTAAACAATCACATCAACCACTTTGAACAGGAACACAACAGACACTTGGAAGAGTTGAGAAAAACAGTTCAAGAAACAAAAATAGGCATAGAACAGTTAAAACAGACTCAAGCAGAGTTTAAAACTGAACTAAAAGACAAGTTATCCTAAACCAGAACTCAACAGAGAGTCTTATTAGCAGAACTAATGAAGGAGAAAATAGAATTTCAGATCTTGAAGACAAAGTGGGAGTATTAACCAGCTCAATGGAAGAGGTTGTTAAAGCCAAAAAGATACTTGAGAGGAATATTCAAGAGTTATGGGACATCCTGAAGAAGCCTAATATGCACTTTCATGGAATACCAGAGCAAGAATCCCAAAATACCACACCTGAGAAAATTTTTCAAATTATCATAAATGAAAACTTCTCTCATCTAAAGAATGAGAGGCCCATCCAAATACAAGAGGCATTCCGCACCCCAAAATAGAAAATCACCACTGCAAATGATAGTTAAAACACTCTACATTCAAGATAAAGAAAGGTGCTGAGAGCTTTAAGGGAAAAAAAAAAAACAAGTCACTTCTAAAAGTAAACCTATTAAAATAACAAACGACTTCTCAATGGAAATAGTAAAAGCAAGAAGAGCTTGGAGAGACATACTTCAATTATTAAATGAGCAAAATGTCAACCCAGGGTGACATACCCGGCCAAACTATCCATCATGATCAAGGGAGAAAGAAAAGTTTTCAGCACAAAGACAACTTGAAGGCTTACATGTCTACCAAACCAGGCTTCAAAAATGCTAGAAAAGATACTCAAGCTTTGAAGAAAAAAAACAGGCATATTCAGGAGGACAGAAGGGAAGTATAATACCACCAAAACCTAAAAGCCAAATAATAAACCTACAAAAGCCAGTAAATATAAAAAATGTCGGGAATTAAGGGCCTGGAGAGTTGGCTCAGGGGTTAAGCCTCTGCCTTGCAGGACAAAGGTCCTGAGTTTGGATCCTAGACCCCATGTATAGACACCAGGCGAAAGTGGGGTGGCCTGTAGGGCAGAGCCTGTGAATCCTGGCACAGAGTAAACAAGGAGGAGGTGGAGGTGGTCCATGGTGGTTCCTGAATTCACCTGTGGTTCTACACACACACACACACACACACACACACACACACACACTCACACACAAACACACATGCACACATGCACAATTGAATAAATAATAATAATAATAAAATATCTGGAATTAAAATAATTTCTCTATTATAACATTAAATGTTAATGGAAATTAACTCACCATCAAGAGACACAGATTACAGACTTTGATTAAAAATCACAACCCATCAATCTGCTGCATTCAGGAACTCATCTCACCACAAAAGACAAGCATATCCTAAAAATAAAAGGCTGGTCCAAAATTCTGCAAGCTAATGGAACCAGGAAACAGGCAGGAGTAGCTATTATGCTATCAGACAAAGTGGACTTCAAACCAAAAAAAACATAAGTGACACAGATGGATGCTACATTTTAGTTGATACTATATTTTAGTAACAGGTGCAATTCACCAGGAAGACTTCATAATATTGAACATATATGCACCTAATATGGACTCCTCCATATTCATTATGCAAACCCTACAGTGTCTACAGTGAGAAAGTAACCCCCAAATATAATTCTTGGGGATTAAAACACCACCCTCTCAACATGGGATAGATCAACAGGTTAAAAGCTTAACAGAGACACATTAGAACTTAATCAAACTCTTACTGAAATGGACCTTACAGATCTCTATCGAGCTTTTCATCCTCACACCAAAGAATACACATTTTCTCAGCAGCACACGGAACTTTCTCCAAAATAGATTACATATTGGGCCACAAAATAAATCTACACATATACAGGAAAGTTGAAATTCTAGCCTGTACCCTATCAGACCACCATGGTCTAAAGCTTGACATCCATAACACAACAAACAGCAGAAAATACACTAACTCCTGGAAACCTAACATTATGATGCTGAATGAGAATTGGATTCAGGAAGAAATTAAAAAGGAAATTCAAGATTTCCTGGAAGTGAACGATGATGAAAATACAACTTATCAAAATCTTTGGGACACAATGAAAGCTGTTCTAAGAGGTAAGTTCATAGCTCTTAATGCCTAAATCAAAAAAATGGAAACATCAGAAATAAATAACTTAACAATGCAGCTTAAAGCTTTAGAGATACTAGAGCAATCTGATCCCAAAAGGAGTAAAAGAGAGGAGATTAGCAAAATCAGGGGAGAAATATCTGAAATTGAGATAAGGAAAATGATACAGAGAATCAACCAGTCAAAAAGCTGGTTCTTTGAAAAAATCAATAAGATAGATACACCCTGTCATGGTTTGAAATGTGTCCCCCCACTGTCTCATGTGTTTAGCAAGATCATGGCACCTTGAGATGTGGAGCCTTGCTGGAAAGGTAGTCACAAGGGGTGGGCCTTGAGGTGGATTAGTCCCACCCTACCTCTAGGAGAAGTCAGTCTTTTCTGCAAGCAGTCTTCAGCTCTCAGCTTCCAAGATGTCTGCAGTGACTTAGACTCCTCCAGCTTTGGCCAGCCAGCCATGCCACTCTGCTTTGAGACAGTACCTCCCCTCTGAAACCGTAAGCTGAATAAACCTCCTTTTCTCCCTTAAATTGATTGACTTTGAGTATTCTCTCACAGCAATAGTTAAGAGTAACTGTTATACACCCCTAGCTAAATTAACCAAAAGGAAGAGAAAGATAACCCAAATTAACAAAATTAAAAATGAAAATGGAGTTATCACTACTGATACCCAAGAAATCCAGACAATTATAATGTCATATTCCCAAAAAATTATACTCTGTAAAATTAGACAACACAAAAGACATGGATGAATTTCCTAAGTCTGCACAGCTTACCTAAATTGAATCAGGATGTTGTGAATAGTTTAAATAGTCCTATAACATGAGGAAATTGATGAAGTAATCTCGAATCTTCCCACCAAAAACTGTCCTGGACCAGATGGATCAGCACAGAGTTCTACCAGATTTTAAGGAGCTAATAACACCAATACTCCTTAATCTGTTCCATCAAATAGCAAAGGAAGGAACACTACCGAATTCTGAAGGAAGGAACACTACCAAATTCTGAAGCGAATATCATGTTAACCCAAAACCTAATAAAAATACACTTAAAAAAGAAAACTATAGGCCAATCTCTTTGATGAACACAGATGCAAAGATTCTCAACAAAATCTTAGCAAATCGGATTCAAAAACATATCAAAAAGATCATTCACGGAGATCAAGTAGGCTTTATCCCAGACACACAAGGTTGGTTCAACATAGGCAAAGTAATAAATGTGTGGAAGAAAAGAAATTTTTAAAAAAACAGACCCAAAGGCAGACAGACAAATAATGAGAAAGAAAAGAAATGTTCATGTCCTTGGGTCAGGAAAAGCCACGACTAACAGCTTGGTGGTCAGCAGTTTTCAGAGTTCTAAAAACAAAAGGCTAATATGGGCGGCTAGATACTGAAAACATCTCCACTCTCAAGGTACCTGTGAGAAGGCCAGATGCCAAACCACCCAGATCCAGATACTAGGCCCCCCCCAAAGTTGGTTCCAGGAATCTTCCTCCTTCAAGGTCTCGAGAAATGTTTTCAGTACGTGCAGATGCCGCCGAAGCCCACTTGCCCCCTCCCCACACAGAACTCCGTGAAATGCTCCCCCTCTCAAGGTCTAATATGCCAAATACCGCCAAAGCCTTTGTACTATTATTGTAATTAATATGATAGCCAATAATTCTGTAACATTACGTAACCTCCCTGTAAGGAGGGTATAAAAAGTGTATGCTTCTGAGCTCAGGGGTCGTCTCTCCACCTCGTATATGGGACGACCCCTGCCGTGAGTATTCTGTGGGGGTCCGCTTCCTGGTGTGGGGCCATTAGTCTAACAAATGTAATTCACCATATTAACCACTCCAAAATCCAAGACCACATGATACTCTGGATAGATGCAGAAGAGCTTTTAACAAGATCCAACTGCCCTTTTACTATCAAAACCCTAGAGCCAGTTGGAATGGAAGAAACCTTGATCAATATACTAAAAAATAATAAAAAATAAATTAAAAAAGAGCTAATGCACATTACTTATTAAGCAATATTTGGTTTTACTCACAAGGTTTATAAAGTCCTAATTCATTTTTTTTTCATTTTTTAAATTTATTTTTTCCACTCATACCAACTTGATAGGTACCCCATTCCCTCCCTCCCTCCATACCTCCCTGAATCTCTTGCTTCCTCCCCCTTTTTCCCTTTCCTTCCCCTCTCCCTTTCTCCCAGTGTCCTCCCATCCTGGATCATCCTTTATTGTGCTAGTGAGCTCTTACACCTCATCAGAAGAGGAGGACCCAGAGGGAAGTTTGATATAAAGTTCTAATTCTTAATTAAACCTAACCAGTTGCTTTGTGGGACAATACTGCTAAAGGGTTTAATACAATGCTGTGGATTATAACAAATAATAATTATTTTAACTAGCAGCCATATATAAGACAGAACATGTGGCATTTATCTTTCTGTGTCTGTGATAAGTTATGTGACATTATATTTCCTAGATCCATCCATTTTATGCTGTGATTCAGAGATAAGGTTCAGTATGCTGGTATTATCACAGTAGAGATGGTTGTTGTTGCAATTTTTCTGCTCTGTTGAAAGATTTGTGCAGTGGTGTGATACAACCGAGAAACTGTGCATTTGGCTGGTTTTTTGGATGTTGTGAGGTCCCATTGATTTTCTGGTTTTTTTTTTTTTTTTGTGTGTGTGTGTGTGTGTGTGGTGTGTCTGTGTGTTGTGATATACACTGTGATCTTGTATTATTACGGTATTGGGATTTTGTTTTCTATAGAATGTTGTGCTATTTGCTCCTATTCAAAATTTCTTTGAAATAATAAAGTTAAAACATAAAAAGTTGCAAGATACTCCACACAAGTTAGGGCCAAGCAATCATAATTGGACATTGCATGCCCGGCGCAATGTCCAACCACACTATTGACCTCACAAAGTCTAGCATCGGCTAAAGGCACCAAGATCCTTGGAGGCAAGGGATTGACAGCCAAGCAGTGTTCCTATGCTTAAGGGGAACACAGGAAAGGGTTCAGGGAAATGCACTGGGTCCTTGTACGTCATCGGAGAGGAGGGCCCAGAGGAGAGTCAGGCATGCACAAGAAAGGACTCTGGGAATTGGGGCGGGAGGCACGGGGAACGGGGCGGGAAGGGTGAGGGGAAGGGGAGCAGGGGGTTGGGGGGAGGAGGAGGGAGGGAGGGAACCGATGTACCTACTATTAAGGTTGTATGAGCGGAAATAATAATAAAAAATGTATTATAAAAATAAAAAAAAAATAAAGAAGCAAAAATCCATGATCAGCATCTGAGTCCTTAAGTAGGTTTAAGCCAGGGTAAGATTGCCTTCTAGTTTGGTCAGCACAAGAATGTTGCTTTTTATTTATTATTTATTATTTTAGTATCTATTTATTTATTATTTATTTATTTATTTATTGCTAGGCATCAGTCCTTGTTCAGCCAAATGTTCTAGACCATGACTGGGCATTTAGCCTCCAGGAAGTGAGAAAAACTGCTGTTCATGATAAACTCTGGCCAGCATTATCCATCTTCAGGTTGACTAAAATTATGGACCCTTCAAGCACATAGCCACTTTCACACTAACCAAAGGTAGCAGCTGGAGAAAGTTGAATGGAAAGAAGGTGCAGTTACTTTGTGAACAATGGGATCAATATCAGGCCATTGCTCTTCAGTGACCTTGGACAATGATGAACAGAAACAAAGTGTTTTGAATCCTTCCAGTTAAGCTTGCATGCACAAAAAACTAGATGGGGCCTAGATAGGTTGCTTCTCTTAGATCCGCATCCTTGATAACTCATTGCTGTGACCACAGGCACAAGTTGAAGGGTTTTTTCCTCATTAGGGATGAATCCTCACACCCCTGCTTGGCAATCATTATGAGAACCAGCTCAAAACCATATATTGGCAACATCTTTAGTATATTGAGCTTTTTTAAACAGTAAGGTACTAGGCAAACATCTTCCCACACCTCTTCCACATCTTCCAAAGTGCTATTTTGCTACTTATCAGAATCTCACTAGAATCTCACACAGAATCTACATGTAACTAGGGATGAAAAAAGAACTTTTTAAAAAAAATTTACTTTCCTCCCGTGTTATCTTTAATCATACAAGCTCAATAAGTGACCATCCTCTCCCTCCCCTCTCCCCTCCCCAGTCATCCCCCATTGCACTCTCCCCTCTTTCTCCTTACTTTGACTACCCTCCCTCCCCCTCTCCCTCCCTCTCCCTCCTCCCCCCTCCCTCCCTTCCCTTTTCCTATGCCTCCCCTTCCTCCCTCCCATCCCCTGTAAGGAGAATCCATTTATATGAACGCCAAACCTCCCTCTGTGTCCTCTATCCTAGCGAGGGTTCAGGACTCAGTGGCATAGCCCGAAGCCCTTTCTTGGGCTCCCCGTTAGCATGGGAACTCTGTTATGACTGTTTAATCCCTTGACTCTAAGGATTCTACTGTCTGGAGCCTTCTCCCCTATGATCCATGCTAGACTTTAGGGGGTTGTTGACATGTCAGTCATTATGCAGGTCAAGCAAAGTCCAATTATGGCTACTGCAGCCCTAACCTGTGTGGAGTACCTGGCCTTAAGGTCACGGGATCTAAAGCAGCCACTTCTCTGAGAGCAACCCCAGGACCACCAGGGGCCTTCAATGGGACCCCAGAGGGCTTCCTGCCCCTCATGGGCAGCCTTGTTGTCCTCACCCAGTACCTGCTCTTGAGAGAAGCCCCATTGGTCCTCCCCATCTTTAGGCTCTTAGAATCTTTTTATTTTTTTTATTTTTTATCTCTTCCACTCATACAAAGTTGATAAGTACCCCCCATTCCCTCCCTCCCTCCACTGCTCCTTGGATCCCCTTGCTCCCTCCCCACATTTTCCCTTTCCTTTTCCCCTCTCTCCTTTTCTCCCAGTGCCCCCTCCGCCCCCCAATCCTGGGGCATCCTTTAGTGTGCCTGTCAAACTTCCCTCTGGGTCCTCCTCTCTGATGAGGTGTAATGACTCAGTGGCATTGCCTAGAGCTCTTTGTGTGTGTGTGTGTTCCCCTTTAATATAGGAACACTATTGTGGCTGTTACTCCCTTGCCTCTAAGGATCCTAGTGCCTGTGGTCCATTCTAGACTTTGGGAGGGTCAATGATATGTTGGTCATTGCGCAGGTCATACAAAGTCCTATTATGATTACTTTGGCCCTAACTTGTATGGAGTGTCTTGAATATCGTTGCCCCTCCCCAGCTTTAGGCTCTTACAATCTTACGGCCCCCCCCCTTCCGCAAATTTCCCTGAGGCTCTTACAATCTTGCCGCACCCTCTTTAGCAAGTTTCCCTGAGCTTTAGGGTGGGGCAGATTTGGCTGATCTGGTTCCAGGTAAGTAATGTAGGGTCTTTGGTGTTCTGAATTATGGTTTGTTGTTTCCAGTTTTGCTTTTCCTGCACTGCCTTTGGCTGCATCCTGATTGGTATGGAAAATCATCTCCTAACCAAAGATAAAAGACTGTTTAAACAAAGATCTTAATATAAGAGGAGACTCAAAGGTAGATGGAAGAATAGGAATAGGACACAGCAGTGGGGGAGGGGGATCAATGTCCCATTTGCCAGATGGTTACTGCCCATCTGCTGGTCCCTATATCCTCCCTGATTGGTATATCAAACCTGTTCAGGCCCAAGTGACCAGGAAGGGAAGTGAGAGTGAGCTGCACCAGATGTCTTGATACTTACACGCAATACTTGATGGCGGCCTATTTTCTCTACCGACGTGTGATCCCCATCAAACGGCCAAGAGGAACTCTGAGAAAAATAGTACCTGGCCTTAAGGTCATAGAATCCAAAGCATCCACTTTGAGAGCAACCGGAGAACCACCAGGGGCCTTCAATGGGACCCTAGAGGATTTCCTGCCCCTCCTGGGTAACCTCGTGGTCTGCACCCAGTACCTGCTCTTGAGAGAAGCCCCTGGACTTTGACTTTGGAGGCACTCTGTTAGTATCCATAATCTTGTCCTGGCCTCCTAGGTAACAAACTGTTACTGGGTTATGTTCTTGCTCCAGCATCATAGATCCCCTACCTAGATCCAGAGACCACTGCTTAGTACAGAAGACGCTACATGACCACAC
The DNA here is from genome assembly GCA_023101885.1 of Typhlomys cinereus. Classification (NCBI taxonomy): domain Eukaryota; kingdom Metazoa; phylum Chordata; class Mammalia; order Rodentia; family Platacanthomyidae; genus Typhlomys; species Typhlomys cinereus. The sequence goes on from JALPQD010000001.1 coordinate 19,357,119, forward strand.
TGTGGGTGGCAAGAAAGCTTCTGCTCTCCCGCTGTAGCTAGAAACCCTCTCTTCCCCAGAAACCAACAGCAAAGTCAAGGAAGAAGGCTAGAGAGCAACCGTGGGCCAGAGGAGCAGAGCCTTGGAATGTGTGAGATTAGGCACCACCCACTTAGGGTGGATCTTCCTACTTCAGTCCAGGCCTGGGATTGACACAGCCCACACATAGGGTGGGCCCTCTCGATTTAATCCAGTCTGTGCAGCAGGTCAGACACACCCAGACTCCTTTCTTTCTAGCTGATTTGAATTCCTCTCCCATGCTGACGCTACCACCCCAGGGCTTAAAAATGACATCCACAGAACAGAACGTCGGTTTTACTGTGTGAGGGCTCAGGAGTCGGAATATTGTCTGCGCAATTCCCTTTTTTTAAAAAAAAATTTTTTTTATCTATTTATTTTACAGTGTGCGTGTCTCAGAGGGCACAGTGTGTTCCTGTGGAGGACCAAGCATGACTTCCAGAATCATCTTGGATTGCTTCTACATCCTTTCTGCTTCCTTCTGGGATTTCCCAGGCTCCATATTCCAGGGCCAGAAGTGCAGGCTGCCTACCTTTTCTGCATGTCGTTTTTACATGGGACCTAGATTCCAAACTCAGGACCTTCTGCTTGCCAGACAGTTTTAATCCCTGAGCCATCTCTTCAGTCCTGTCTATGATTACCTTTTGTGTTGAAAAATTGGCATATCAGCATGTGACCGTGTTCCATTATACTATCCGTGTTTACTACTGAGATACTTTGACCTAGACTCAAGATAAGCCTTTTTTTTTTCATGTTTCTAAGTACACAATATATAAAAAAGCTAGTAGTGTTCATGTGAGTTTCTCGTAAATTAGTCACCTGAAACAAAAGATCAGCTACCTAGAATTAGGCCAATTAAATTGCAAAATCCTTGGACTTCATGCCCCAATTCTAATTAAAAACACCCATTCCTATCATGATGATATGAATCATCATTAAGACTAGGAAAGGAAATGTTTACAATGATCAGCATGGTAGGACACAAGATGCTGAAATTGGCAATCTTGTTTCTTCTGTGGGGGTGGGTCACCTTCTGACCCTCTGAGCCCAATTACTAGGCTGAGAAATCATTCTGTGTATTTTCTAGACCTAACTGCCTAATTGAATGTGATCCATCCTTTTATGATGACAAAAATCAAAAATCAAAGATCTATAAGCTCTATAATCAAGTTGCAAAAAAATACAAAAATAAACAAATACCAAACCAAACTAAAAATCTCAAAGCATGTCGTTTCAAGGGATTATTTTTTTCAATTTCACATTTGGATTTTATTCAAGGGTTTACTCACAGACAGTAGTTTAAAGTCAGGCTTTTTAAATTAAAGGCCAAATTAAAAAAAATGTTATTTTGCAAACATGGCATTGACACAAGACTGATGGTCTTAATAATTGATTCCTTCATCCACCTTGGGCATTTGAGTCTTTTAACACAAGGTGGAAGATTGATATCATGTCAAATAAACAACCAAAAAACCTCTGACGGTAGGGAAATTTGTCAATGAAGATAAATATCTATCATAGTTAGTTACAGGTGTCGACTTGACGTTGAGGGCTTGAGCTCTGGACACATTTGAAGAGAATTAGTTGTTGAGTTAGGCCCAGAACAAACGTGCAGGAGATTGTCTAGCTAATGGGGAAGGCCCAGCCCATGGTGGGTGGGATTAGGCCATGGAATAAAATACGGACAACTGGTTGAGAGAGTTGTCATCCTTTTGTACACTTGGCCAGACATGCTGGTCTAGCAAATAAGGATTGTCCCTCTCTCAGTCACTAGGTGGAGATGGTGCGGCCATTCCCTTGGCCTTGGTGTTGGTGAATGCTCTCCTGTCAAACCGGACTATGAACTGTAGCCAGTTTATTGTAAGAGAATAAACCTCTTGTTTCCTTAAATCGTTTGATGGTGATTTATCAGCAACTGTGCAGGCAAACTGCAACAACATCCATTTCAGCCTCACAGAGTATGAAAACAAGCAATTAATTTGTCTCCTGACAGAATGCTACTGTGTTCCAGGACTTTGTCTACAATGAGGGGAGGAGGGGAGAGAAAGGAAGAAGGAAGGGAGAAGGAAAAGAAGGAAGAGGAGAAAGAAGAAGAAGAGGATAAGGGGAGGGGGAGGGGGGAGTAAAAGGAGGAAGAAGAGGAGAAGAGGAGGAGAAGGGGGAGGAGGAGGAAGAGGAGGAAGAAGGAGGAGGAGAAAGAGGAAGAAGAGGATAAGAGGGAGGAGGAGGAAGAATAAGAGGAGGAAAAAGGAGAGGAGGAGGAGGGGAAAAGGGAGGAGGGGAGGAGGAAGGAGGGGGGGAGGAGGAGGAGGGGGAGGAGGAGGAGGGGGAAGGAGGAGGAGGGGGAAGGAGGAGGAGGGGGAAGGAGGAGGGGGGAGAAAGAAAGAAGGAGGAGGGAGGAGGGGGAGGAGGAGGAGGGGGGAAGGAGGCGGAGGGGGAAGGAGGAGGAGGGGAAGGAGGAGGAGGGGGAAGGGGAGGAGGGGGGGAAGGAGGAGGAGGGGGAACGGAGGAGGAAGGGGGAGGAGGGAGGAGGAGGGGGAAGGAGGAGGGGGGGAAGGAGGAGGAGGGGGAAGGAGGGGGAGGGGAAGGAGGGAGGGGAAGGAGGAGGAGGAGTCTCCTGGAGAAAGCTTCAAGTGAATCCTGGACTTGTTCCTTTCTAGCTTTGTGACATGAGTC
>JALPQD010000001.1:19362158-19399576 GCA_023101885.1 Typhlomys cinereus
GACTCAGTCACAGAGCTAGAAAGGGACAAAGTCAGGATTCACTTGAAGCTTTCTCCAGGAGACTCCTCCTCCTCCTTCCCCTCTCCTCCTTCCCCCTCCTCCTCCTTCCCCCTCCTCCTCCTTCCCCCTCCTCCTCCTTCCCCCTCCTCCTCCTTCCCCCTCCTCCTCCTTCCCCCTCCTCCTCCTTCCCCCCCTCCTCCCCTTCCCCCTCCTCCTCCTTCCCCTCCTCCTCCTTCCCCCTCCGCCTCCTTCCCCCCTCCTCCTCCTCCCCCTCCTCCCTCCTCCTTCTTTCTTTCTCCCCCCTCCTCCTTCCCCCTCCTCCTCCTTCCCCCTCCTCCTCCTTCCCCCTCCTCCTCCTTCTCCCTCCTCCTCCTCCTCCCCCCTCCTTCCTCCTCCCCTCCTCCCTTTTCCCCTCCTCCTCCTCTTCTTTTTCCTCCTCTTATTCTTCCTCCTCCTCCCTCTTATCCTCTTCTTCCTCTTTCTCCTCCTCCTTCTTCCTCCTCTTCCTCCTCCTCCCCCTTCTCCTCCTCTTCTCCTCTTCTTCCTCCTTTTACTCCCCCCTCCCCCTCCCCTTATCCTCTTCTTCTTCTTTCTCCTCTTCCTTCTTTTCCTTCTCCCTTCCTTCTTCCTTTCTCTCCCCTCCTCCTCCTCATCCTCTTTCTCTTCCTTCTCCTTTTCCTCCTTTTCCTCCTCCTCCTTTTCCTTCTCCTCTTCCTTTCCCTCCTCTCTCCTCCTCCTGCTTTCTCCTCTGCTCTTCCCTACCCTTCCCTCTCCTTCTCCTCCTCCTTTGTCTTTTCCTCCTCCCCTTCCTCCTCTTCCTTCCTCTCCTTGGACCATGTCAATTCAATGTCTTCCTTCAGCATATCAAGCTTCTCTTCTGATTAAGGTCATCAATATCTCAAAAACAAGTAAGAACGGTATCTCATTTTAGGAAAACCCATCCGTTAGTCCCTCAAGGTTGAAAACATGTGTAGAAAAGAGAATAAAGATTCCCGAATCAGATGGTCTGAGTTTCAATCTCCTCCTTGCTGTGCAACATTGTGAAAGTTACTTAACTTCTCTGGGTTTAATCCCTGTCTGCATGATATAGTAAATGTCTATGACTATCATGTATTTTCAATGACAATTTTTAATATGGTCCAGGTACATTTCTTTGTCTTCAAAATACCTCTTATTTTGGTTACAGCATTTTGCGCCCTCAAAAGAAAACTAGTGTTTGAAGGTCCAACATAAACAACAGGAAAAAAAATGAGTATTTCCTGGAGCCCAGAAACGTGACTTGATATAAATTTGGCTTTCAAGAAAACTCAGCTGAAAAAGAAAGTTTAAAAATACAAAGAAACAAAACGGCCTAGGAGTCTGAGCATACTTGTTTATCAGGAGAATGCTTCTCAGAAAGCAGCATTTGATTCATATCTGCATGTTTACTTTGTCCCTCTTATCTGCAAGAATCAGTGCTTGACGACATGAAAAATGAAAAATGAAATGACTTACTAAGCTCATTCATAACCAAGTGTAGAGGATTGACTGACTGACTGACAGAAACACACGCATGCACGCGCGCACACACACACACACACACACACACACACACACACACACACACACAGAGTTTTCTTACCCCCTAACACCATGGGATGTGGTCAAAGAAAATTCCAGATTGTCCTTGATGAAGACTATGTGTCATAAAGTCATTTACACTATGAAAATGAAATTGGGGGGGATGGAGGGAAGGAAGGGGCTAGTGAGAGGAAGAAGGGGAAATCAGAGTGTATAGGGGGTAGCTGTGTGATCGAAGTTCATGAAATTCTTATAAAAATGCATTTGTGAAGGATATTACTGGGTACAGTAAAGGTGGCCAAATAAAAACATAAAAAGAAAACAACATTGGGATGCTTTTCAAAAGACAAGTCGGGGTACAGAGGAAGGGGAATAGGTGGAGGAAATGACTTAGCTGTAAAGCTGGAAATGTGCTGAGGCATGGGAGGGGGCCATACTGAAAGGGCTCGTGTTCCCTCCGAAGATGTTCATTGGGTTTGCTCTATTGCAATGGACAGGAAACTTGGAAGTAAAAAAAGTGGTGGTTGTAGAAGATAGGAGGGGGGAAGGAGGAGGAAGAAGAGAGAGAGGAAGAAAAGAAGGTAGAAAAGAAGGTAGAAGAATAGGAGGAGGAAGAACAAGCAGAAGAGGAAAAGGAGGAAGAAAAGATGGAGCAGGAGGTGGAAGAGGCTGTTAGAATAAACCATGATCACTCTTCCGCCTTTTTTTTGAGACAAGGTCTCTAATCAAACCCAGAGCTCACCAATATGGCTAGTCCAACTAACTAAGCTGGAGAGGCCATTGCTTGCTAATATCACTGGAAGCAAGAGCATTCTGAGGTGTTAAATCACGACGTGTCTCTCTCCACATTTCAGCTCTTGCTTCCTCTGAGCTTCGCTCCTAGAGGAGTTCTGTTCATGTAAATAGAGAGTCCCTGTGTCGACTTGGTCTCAGCACTCAGTGCCTGCCTTGGGTCATTTGCTTTTTCCAAGCAGGAGGATGGAATGGTTTGGGTGATCAACCTGGGGCCACTGGATGGAAAGTGAAAGGCCGCAACTTTCATTGTCCAGCCAGCTGCATGGAGTGTAGGAGTCACCTGATGTATAAATGGGACATGTACAGCCTGTATTCACCAGGTAACACGGGTTACACTGCCTCAAGACCCAAGTAACTTGAGACCGCTCGGTTCTATTTCTTGTCTCACCACATATCTACCATGACCAGGAATGGTGGTGGGAGGAGCTGATTCCCATCGTCTATCTCCCAAGTCACATAGGAAGATGTGCATCTAACACCCCCAACCAATAAGCAAATTTCACACTTGACTTAGAAAGTGTCTTATTGAACCTGCACAAACACATCTCCCTTTAGCTTTCTCTCCAAGGTGAGACTTCCAGACACACCTTACACTGTAGGGTTGAAAAGCTAGTTCTTACCATATGGTTGGAACTGAGGAAGACCGCAAATACTTTTGCTGAACAGCATTAAATGAATACAGGCAAATAAAAATGACATATTCTGCTGTAGGAATACAGTAGGATATATTTATGTAGGCCTCATGCTTCTGACTATGATTAAGAGTGTGTCTACATATTTGTGGTAGAGACTGAGAAATCATGAAAAGCCCATATATCCAGTTCACTCAGGTTTGAACCATTCCTCTATGAGATAATCCTGTCTTCTCTTTCAGTGCATTCATGCACTGACAGTGTGGGTTTATTGATCGTGTAGACATCTGTCAAATGATCGGAACTTTTGACAAACTTTATTTCTGAGATGCAAAAATATTGTGCCAATGCTTCATGACAAAGCAATCAGCAAGGAAAATAATAACATGAATAATAGTGGTGGTGGCTCCTTTCACTTTCTTAACCACAAAAATCACTCATAAACAAACCAGTAAACAAAAAAATTGACTAGAGACACAAATATCATTTGACACTTGGTTTTTGAAATTTTTTTACTTTTCTTCCCTTCCAAAACTATCGAAATTCCAACCTCATCTTCTCTTCTCCTGCTGACTACAGCCAAAACAGAGAATATGGGACATTCACTTGGAAGATTATGACATGCTTGGGAGGTAGATCGATAGTTTAAAGTGATTGCTTAAATCTTGAGATCCCAGACAGAATGCCAGGAGGATGTGGTAGCCTGCCCTTAATTCCAGTCTAGGAAGGCAAAGACTGGGAATCCTGAATCTAGTTAGCCAGGCAAGTCACATTGGTGAGTTCTAGGTTTGATTACAGACCCTGCTTTGAAAATAAAGTGAAAGAGTGATCAAAGATGACTCCCAGTAACAATCTTGAGCCTCCACACATACAGACATATATACATACATGCATGTGCCATCACACACACAAAAATCAGAAATTGAACTACATAGCAAATCTTGTATATGTATTGTGTAATAGTATGTGTTTGATGTGTGTCTGTGGTATATGAACTTGTATGTGCAAATGCATACCTATGCGTATGTGGAGGCTAGAGAAGAATGTGGGATATTCCTGGTCTGTCACTCCCTGCCTTATTCTTTTGAGATGGGGTCTCCCACTAAACCCAGAGCTGCATTGGCAAGCAGCAAATCCCGGCCATCTTTCAGTCTCAGTGTCCTCACAGTGTTGGAGTTACAGGTGTGTATACAGCCACACCCAGCTTTTCATATGGATTCTGAGAACTTGAGCTCAGCTCTTCAGACTTAAACAACAAATCCCGTGAGCTCTGTACACCCAGCCCACAGCAAGTTTTAATAGCAAATAAAAATATACCTTCCTATTAACCTGTTTATGACTCTGTGATGTAAAAACTGATACTGAGTACTGAAATAACTCCTTGATATGCATCTGTGCTAGTTAGATATATGGATGCCAAACTGACCACTGGGCACATCCGTGAAGAGTTGGTAGTTAAGGCAAGCCCTGAGCAATCCTGCAGGAGAGACTCTGATTGATGTGGGAAGATCCAGCCCATGCTGGGTGGGACCGTCCCTGGGCAGGTGGGTGAGATGGTGGGGGCTGGGTCAATATTTTGGCAGACTCGCACAGACTTGCAGTCCAGAGGTTTGCGCCTCTCTCAGTGACCTCTGCAGATGGCGTGGCCAGTTCCCTTGACCTCTGGTGTTGGTATGAACTCTCCTGCCAAGCTGGACTGTGAACTGTATCCGGGAGTTGTAAGAAAGAATAATATCCCTTGTTCCCTTGAGTTGTTCGGTCTCGAGTTCACCAGCAACATGCAGACAAACTGTAGCCCATGCCTAGCACACAGTAAGAACCAGATGGAGGTATATGGATGGCATGTTTTCTTTTCTGCCAGTTGACGAACTGAGACGGGTCTTCATTCACTCTGATGGGGACTCGTTCCACTCAAAGACTTTAGAGATGTGTATCAGGCCCACCAGGCAGACCCCGCTTCTCGTGCGTGTCCAGCTGTTGCAGTATGCTTCACTATCTTGCAGCTGCTCAGGAACTCCCTGGGTAATACTAGAAAATCAAAAATGGCGACCAGCCTTATCCCTGAGACTCTTTACTGCCATCTTCTGGAAAGTCCTTGCAATAACCACAAATCTGTATCCATCCATGGGGGGGGGGAAGACACCTGAGGTTAAGGAAGCTTAATTGGTCCAACCAAAGACAAACATTCCTGAGGCTACCCTAAGTCTACTTCTGATGGGATGGAAAAGTGCTTCCCAGGAATAAGGAAGTGCTCCCCAGGAATAGGGACGTGCTCCCCAGGAATAGGGACGTGCTCCCCAGCAGTCCTCTCATGGGAACCATGTTCCCATAACTTTGTAACATAGCCAACTAGTGTGTGTACTTGTGGCTATGTAGATATATGCATGTGTATGCTTTTATGTCTATGTGTGTATATGGGTATGTCTGCATATATGTATGTCTATGTGTACATGTACATGTGTATATGCCTATGTGTATATATGTGTTTGTGCATGTGTGTATGTTTACATATATGTGTATGTGTATGTGTGTGCACATGTGTGTATGTGCCTACGTGTATATGTCTACATGGGTGTACATCTACATGTGCATGTGTATATGTGGGATATATGTGTGCATGTGTATGTCTGTGTGCATATGTGTCTGCATATGTGTATGTATGGGTGTATATGTCTACATGTGTGGTTGTATACATATGTATGTGTGCCCATGTGTGTGCATATGTGTATATGTGTGCATATGTCTGTGTGTGTATGTGTGTATATGTTTATGTATGCATCTCTGTGTGTGCATGTGTGTATGCACCTGTATACATACATATATGTCTATGTGAGTGTGTATATGTGCATGTGTATGTATGCATGTGTGTACATGTGTATATGTGTGCATTTGTGTGTTATAGCTATGTGTGTGTCTATATGTGTATGTCTGAATGTATGTGTGTGTATGTGTGTATGTATATATGTGTACGTGCATGTGTATGTCTGTGTGTGTATATATATGTGTGTGTATGTCTGTGTTTGTATTATCTGTGTGTATGTCTGTGTGTATGTCTATGTGTTTATGTCTATGTGTATGTGTATGTCTGTGTGTATGTCTATGTGTTTATGTCTATGTGTGTATGTCTGTGTGTATGTCTGTGTGTTTATGTCTGTGCATATATGGCTATGTGTGCATGTATGTGCATGTGTATGTCATCTGGTACCCCTTCTTGGCATCTGATTCGCCTCCCAGTTTTGACTTTGACATCAAACCCATTCGTCCCGTGTCTTCTTCAGATTCCACACCCAGGGGATAGTTTCTACTGGCTTTGTCCTCAAAAAAAGGGTGACTTGGAAAGTGTTTGCTGGAGTGAATGAGCAGAAGTGAGTGAACAGACGCATTGGTAAGAGCATGTGTCTGCAAGCAGGAGATTTGCTGCACCAAGTTCGAAACTTCCCAAACACTCCAACTTCATTTCTTAGCCCACTTGCTTCCGCCCTGGTTCTATGACTTCCGTCTTTGCTCCTGCTTTCCTGGGGAAACTGCTTTCTGCCTGGACTCCTGAGCAATGCTGAAAGCTTTGGTCAGGCTGCATGCTGCCCCTCTCTGTTAGAAGCTGGTACTGCAAGCTTTCTCCAACTTAACATCTTACTGAGTTAAGGACTCTTGAGTGTCTCTGGTATTAGTGGTTGACGTACTCAAGATTCATACTTGACGAAGAGGAGAGGACCCAAATGGAGATGCAGACAAGCCCTGTTTCCCTGAGGTCTAGCATGGATAAATAAAATCAATAAAAGCTAACTCATGTGAACAAACAGGGGACAATTATGGGTCCTTCACACAGATGATATTTCAAAGAAACTGAACAGGTTATCTGACTCACAACTCTATTCATTCTAATTTTGTATCATTTTATTTTAAAATTTACTTATTTGTTTTGGTTTTCTTTTCTTTTCACGGTGGGGTGCTGGTGTATGTGCACACATATGTAGAAGTACACACGTGTGCAGAGGCAGAGAAGAATGTCAGATGTCAGGTGGCTTGCTCTATCACACACTCAACTTGGAGCTAAGCTGTCAGTCACACAGCTCAGTTGATCCTCCTGCGTGCAGCCCCCAGCACTGAAGTTCAAAATGAGTGCATAGTCATACCCAACTTTTTACATGGATGCCGGCGATCTGAACTTAGGTCCTCATCCGTGCACAACTAGTGCCCTTACCAGCTGGACCATCCCCCATTTCCTTTTTCCTGAGACAAGGTCCCATGTAACCCATAATCTGCTAGCCTGTAATTATTAGAAACTTTCAAACTGATTTAAACAGCCTATGGAATCTCATGATCCCACCCTTATAGAGATTTTTTTTGCTTTTTGCTTTTTGTTGAAAATTGGATCAGCATCAATGAAAGGCCTATTGCAAAGACCAAAACACTGCGTTCCTTCCAGAAATATAAGCTTCACATTCGCACATAAAGAAGATATCACGGGAAGAGTGGAATTGAGGGGAAATCCTCTGAAAAGGACCTTGTGTTTAGAAATCATGCTCACTTGCTGTTTTATATTTAAATATCTACTTCTTGGCTTCAGAGGAAGAAGAGATACTTTTAAAAAAATTCTCCCCACATAAAGTGAATAAAGATTCTGATCATCAACTTCAAACTCACAATTTGTATCCTGGCCAATGTAGTGAATAGGGATATATATATATCCCTATATATATCCATATATATATATATATATATCCCTATATATCCCTATATATGTCCCTATATATCCATATATATATATATATATATATATATATCCCTGTGTATATCTACCACTTCCTGAAGAGTTACGAGGTTTTTAAAATAGGGTTTCCACTCGGAACTGTGGCATTGCCTTAGTGAGGTATGCAGGAAAACATTCTGGGTTTGGACTACACCTGTCCAAGGCAGACTAAGGGCTGATAGTCAGTGCTTAGCAGAGTCTCTGTTGACAGTGAGGAGATACTAAGGTCGTGCTTTATCTTCCTCTTGACTGTGGAACTATAACTTAAAGAAACACAATCCCCTCCAAAACGGGGAAACTTCTTTCTGGGACAGACCTTGCAAACAAACCCTTGTGCTTACTTGCAGTACCCAATACTCACATTGAAGATAATCAGCAAATGTCTCGTTCTAAGAATAGGGAACTCTCAGTCAGTTTCTTCCGAATAAGAGTCTGGCTTAAGAAATGATTTTTTGAGGGGGGCAACATGGAAGTAAGCAAAACCCAAACTCAGGGGAAAAACAAGGTTGACTTCTGTCTTGGGCATTTGATAAATCTCATTGATATTGAGCAGGGTCTGGCCAGCATATGGTCTCAGTGTGAATCTGTGCAGGTTCTGATTTTAATATTCGGAAACTTAGTAGGACTCTTCCTGTCTATGCATTTGATCTGAGGAGCTGGTTTCCAGCTCTGGGTTTATGCACCAGAGGTGTCTGGGATGCTTTCCCACTGTTTTCTGACACCACAGCCTTTTTTACAATCTAATTGATTGACTGATGGTCCATCGACTCACTACACTGGTTCTTTCCTAGATGTTGCTCATCCAGGATTTATTTCTTGTTGCAACAAATATAATCTAGAGACCGACCTAGGAAATTAAAGACAAAACACACACACACACACACACACACACACACACACACACACACACACACAAGGCCTTTGGGTTTTGTTTTAGTTGCTGTCAGTTGTAGAAGCAGATTCGGGGGTCTGAAAGAAGAGACTGGAACGTAAACAGACCTCACCTTTGACTCTTCAAGAAAGTTCAAAAGGAATGTTGTCTGGTATGATAAGACTTGAATTTATATATCTGATCTTTCTTTTTATTTTCTTACTTTTGATTTGTGTCGAGAAAGTGATATTAGACTTACCCTATCTCTGGGCTATAGTCAGCAGACATTTGCTACACTTTCCTCTCTAAAATCTATACCGAAAGATTTAGAATTCTGTTCCCAGCCAACCATCCCATTTTTCTAGAAGGAAGTATGATCTAATTCACTGGAAATGCTTCGTTTTACTATAGGAGGAAAGGAAGAAAAAAGAAATAGAATCTTGCCAGTGTTTACTTCCTAATTCCAGCTGTATCCCATGGAGCCACCAGAAAACAAACAATCCAAACAATTTAGAAATCTATGCACCCTGCCTCTGACCTAATTCAATCATTCCCCATTCCCCAGCTTTATCTTTTTCACCCTGAGAATCTTCGGTGCCTTCCACCATGAAAACAAACGACCACTAAATCTACTGGTTCCCTAGAATTCACTTAGACTTCATTTGCTTCTTTTGAGACAGTGTAAAATTCCAATTTTATCTTTGTTTTTTGTGAGGTGTAAGGACTTGGGCGAGTGAAGCCAACATCTTGGAGTTTCCTGTGAAACGGGTATAAACAGTACTGTTGTAAACACTGAAAGCTCAGATGTTAACGTGGCTGGAATTACACTGCATCAATAATTGGTAGCTAAATTAGTCAAGCCTGGCTAACCGCTGTTACAGAACAATCCCAAAATGTCAATGAGTTAACACAATTAAAGTTTAATGCTTTTTCGCATATTGACCTTACTGTTTCTGACTGGGCAGCTCTCTCCACCACACACTGATTTGGGCACCCAGGCTCCCTCTATCTCTCATGGCCCTTTGCATCGTTAGAGTTTACTCTATAAGGTTTCCAATAGAGAAAAAGGATGGATGAACTATGGGTGATTTTATAGATTGGGCACTAGAGCAGCCATAATCCTGACACCCTCCTTTGACCCTATCTACTAACACCATGTGTCCATGAAACAAGAACTGGCTGGTGTCAACAACCACATTTCTCTATGTGAGGTCTTTCTTTTTTTAACATTTTATTTATTTATTTATTTATTTACTTATTTATTTATTTATTTATTTATTGCTGTGTGTGTGTGTGTAGGTGCGTGTGTTGTGTGCATACGTGTGTCCCTGTAGAGGACCAAGAGTCACTTTGGGAATCATCTTGGATTGCTTCTACCTCCTTTTTGCTTTGTTGTGGGATTTCCCAGGCTCCGCCCACCAGGGCTGAAACTGTAGGCATTTTACCTGGTGTTTTGTTTTGTTTTATTTTGTTTTGTTTTACATGGAACCTGAGATACAAACTCAGGACCTTCTGCTTGTAAGGTAGAGTCTCAATCCCTGAGTCATCTGTCTAATCCCGTGAGCTCTTTCTTGATGTGATTCTGTTGTTCTAGATCTTCCCATCAGTTAGGCTGGCTGGTCTATTGTCATCTAACAACAGATTAAACTCCCTTTCACTAGTGAGGTAAGGTGATAATCATACGTGAGCTTACTACACCAGCCACAATGGGCTCAGTGAGTTTACAGCCTACTCTGCTAGTGTAATGGTTTCTCTTTAGTTGCTGTGATAAAATACCTGGTAAAAGCAGCTCAGGGGGGAGAAGGATTTATGCAGGTTCACTGTTCTAGTCACACACCACCACTGTGGGGAGGTCACAGCAACAGGAGCTTCAACCAGCTAATCCCACAGCATCCATAACAAAATCAGAGATCAAGGAACCAACATATGCATAACGGATGGTATCCAGCTCATTTTTACTGGTTTATACATCCCAGGCTGCCAAGCCCAGGGCATAATGATACCTTTTAGTCTAGATCTGTCACATCAATTATGCAATCAAGACAATCTCTCACAGGCATGCCCAACCTTAATCTAGAGAATCCCTTTCAGAAGGGCCTCTAGGTCTACCTCCCAGGTATTAAGTTGACAATTAATACTAATCTTCACAGACAGTAAAACCCAATGAATGAAGTAAGTAAAGATCATTGACACTGAGCCACAGGCCCCTCGCTCTGTGCATATTAAAAGCCTGGAAGGAAAGAAAGAGATTCCTGTAGTCTGAGTGATCAAGCTTTGAAAGATTCATCCTCTAAAAGACACTAAGCAGAATCTTAAGAGCCATGCAGGTAAAGGAGAAATAAATAGAGAGAGAGAGAGAGAGATTTCAAATGGCCCAAGAGGTGATCACAGCATACAAATGAATATGACCCCTGGCCATGACCCTAAGTCCGATAGATTTGGTTCCTTCAGGCCTTTCTTGATCTAGTAAACACCATTCTTTGTTTGTTCCAAGACTCCATGTTGATTGCCTGAAGCAGATTGGGCTAACAGAACAAAGTACCACTGACTGAGTGACATTAATGATGGACATCTGTTTCCTGAGGTAACAGAGATTCAAATGTCAAGATCAAGGTGCCAATATGGTCAGGTTCTGATGGGGGCTCTCCTGACTTACACACCACCTCTTGTCTTCTCGCTGTAGCCTTGCACAGATGAATGTTAGGGAGAAAGTTCACTCTCTTTCTCTATGTATATCTGTCTCTCTCTTTCGCCCTTTCTCTCTCTCTCCTTCCCTCCTTCCCTTCTTCCCTCCTTCCCTCCGTCCCTCCCTCCCTCTCTCTTTCTCCTTTTCCCTCTTCTTCTAAGGTTCCAAATCCTATTACATATCCTACTGGATTAAGACCCCAGTGTTATAACAACTATTTATCTTAATTATCTCTCTAAGTGTCATGGATTGAAATGTGTCCCCCACAGATTCATGTGTTTGGGAATGTCATGGTACTTTTAAGAGATGGAAGGCTTGCTGGAAAAAGGCAGTCACAGAGGGTGGGTCTTGAGGTGGATTAGTCCCACCCTACTTCCAAGAGAAGTCTGCTCTTGCAGTTGGTAGTTTATTAGCTCTCAGTCTCCATGAAGAACGTGACTTAGTCCACCTCCAGTTTCTGCTGCCAACCACACCTTTTCTGCCATAAGGATTGTATCTCCCCTCTGGAACCATAAACTGAATAAATCTGCCTTTCTCCCTTTAAGTTGTTTGGATTTGGTTGTTCTCTCACAGCAACAGAAAAGAATAACTAGTATGAAAATTGGTACCAAGAAGTTGGGTTATTGCTGTGAGACTAAGAGCATCTGGTACCACAACATGAAGAGTTTTTGGAGTGGAAAGAAAGTTGGTACCAGACAAGTGGAGTGTTGCTGTGTGAAACTAAGAGAACACAGTGTTAAAAACTGAAGTTGTTTTTGAAGCTGAAAAAAGTTGGTACCCAATAGTATGTCAGTTGCTGTGATGTGGCTAATATGCCTTTGGAATTGTTTGTTGGGAGAAATGCAGAGAAATTTGGGACTTTGTGCTGGAAAAGCCTATGTGTCTTGGAGACTGAGCCAAATGGGCCATTCTTGTAAGAGCATAAAAGATAGTATAGTAATGCTATGAGAAATGCAGGCAGTGGAAGCCCAACTTGCAATAGTCTAAAGGGGAACAGTGGCTGTGTTGGAAACTTGACAAGGGGCAAATGGTGTGATGTGTTGGCAGAGAATTTAATCATATTTTTGTCCTGAAAGCTTGCCTGAAGTTAAACTTGAGTGCTTGGCAGAGGAAATTTCAAGGCAATGTCTTGAAAATGGGGCATGGCTACTTTTTAGTGCTCAGAGGCATCACAGATGCAAGAGAGGGGAGGTCATGGAACTCTCCTCTAAGGTTTCAGAGAATGACAGAAGTCAGACAACATGTGGTAAGAAGCCTGCAGTTTAGAGGCCTAAGAAGGTCAAATTGTGCTGTTGAGTTACAACCTGGCTTGCCTTTGAGAAGGAAGATGTTAGAGATGCCAGAACCAATGTGAAACATCTGCCACTGAGGAATCATGTGAATGATGTGCTATATGGGCAGCTTTGCTGGAGGGGTGGAACCTAAGCCCTTTGGAACGGAGACAATTTAAACAAGAAGCTTATCTATTAGACATGGGGCTGTAGGATTTGGAGTTTGTCCTGCTGGTTTTTATCTTATTATGGACTTATCATTCCTGGATATACCCACATTCCTCCCTTTTGGAATGGGAATGTTTATTCTGTGCCACTGTTTGTTGTATGTAATTTGTCTTTTCATTTTACAGGAGGCTTTTGATTTTGGATTTTTAGACTGTGTTGGGACTACTGATATAGTTGTGTTGAAACTTTTAAAGTTAGACTGAGTATGATTTGTATAATTGGATGGCAATGAGCCTGTGGGGGCCAAGGGTGAAATGTCATGGTTTGAAATGTGTCCCCCACAAACTCATATGTTTGGGAACGTCATAGCACTTTTAAGAAGTGTATCCTTACTGAAGAAAGCAGAGGGTGGGTCTTGGGGTATATTAGTCCCACCCTACTTCCAGGAGACATCTGTTCTTGCAGCTGGTAATCTAGCAACTCTTAATCTCCATGAAGAATGTGTCTTAACCCATCCACATCTTCTGCCACGAGCTATGCCTTTTCCACCATAAAGGACTGTATCTCACCTCTGGAACCATAAGCTGAATAAATCTCTTTTGCTCCTTTTAAGTTGCTTGACTTTGGGTATTTTCTCACCACAGCCCAAACAATAACCAGTACACTAAGCAAAGTGACAGCTGAGGTATTTGATCCATCACTATCTTGACAAGAGGGTAAGTTCCCTCTTACCCCTGAGATAAGATGTCACACATGTGGTCACTATGCTAACCTTGGAGATTGGGGTTTCACATCTGTGCACAAGCATCTATGTACAAGTCAGTCTCTGTAACTTTAGATCTTCAAACACACCAGCACTCTCTAATCTTGGTGCGTGTGTGTGTGTGTGTGTGTGTGTGTGTGTGTGTGTGTGCATTTACTCAGCTTTCAATTATGTGAACTAGATTACCAAAAGCCTTGTGTGTCCAGGGTTTTAAATACAAGGTCTCACTGTATAGCCTAGGAGGACATGGCATGTATTATGAAGCTCAGGCTGGTCTTGATCTTGTGATCTCCCTTCTGGAAATTATAGTTCAATCACTGGAATTACAGGAAGATTGGATGGTTGAAGAAATAACTCACAAGTGTCCAAAACCCTTGTAGATTTGATTCCTCACTTTTGAGGACGTATGCTTAAAACCACAAGGT
The DNA here is from genome assembly GCA_023101885.1 of Typhlomys cinereus. NCBI lineage: Eukaryota > Metazoa > Chordata > Mammalia > Rodentia > Platacanthomyidae > Typhlomys > Typhlomys cinereus. The sequence continues at coordinate 19,376,080 of JALPQD010000001.1, forward strand.
TCTGGACATTTCTACAATATTCTTTGTTGCTTTTTTTGTCCTTTTTCCTCTGAGAGATGAGCCAGGAGTCACTATATTGACTCCTTCTCTGTGGGTCTAATTACCTGCTCATTGGCATGCAAGGACCGCCCCATCCCGGCTCCTGGGAGGGAGTGGGAACAGAATCGTGCCCATTAAGTCCTTTTACGATCGCCATTATGTAATAAACAGCATCTGGAGCCTGAGAAATCATCACAAGCTCTTATTTTGCTCTAAGTGTAACTGTTTCCTCACACCCTTCCTCCCCTGGATGACGGCAACCAGAGCACTGTAACTCCTCTCTGTCTGCCAGGCCAGAGCGTGGGCGGGAAGTGTCCCTCCCACTCCCGTCTCACTGGGTCCCAAGGCTGTTGTGGTTTAGGACTCTCTCCACAAGCAGCATGTGCCTCCTCCCAAGCTGACCCCACTCCAGCCTCAGACGGGTCTCAATGGTCTGAGGTTACTTTGTCCTCTGAGGAATTGGTTACAGCACTAGGAGGTCTAACGATGGGGAATGGGAAGTCTGGGAAGTAGGCTGAGTTCTCTGAGTAAATCGTCCTCTCCTCTAAGACAGTCTCCTGCAAGAGAAGGTCTTTGCTTTCTCTTGTCTTCGGAGGTTGCCTGGAGCTGCTGAGTCATGTGACCACCAGTTCGTGATGAAGGCTGAGGAAGCAGAGAGGTGACCGGAACCTCACTGAATACTGACTGGCCACCATGCTCTAACTCTGAACCTCCTGCCGATGGGAGACAGCACGTTTCTGTGCTACTTAGATCAGTTACATCTCAGTTTCTTATAGGTGTTACTAAAAATATTGAAATTCTCCTCCTCTTTTTTCTCTTTCCTTCATCTTCTTCTTCCTTCTTTTCTCTTTCTCCCTCTCCTCCTGCTCTTCCTCTCCTCCTCTCATTCCTCCTCCTCCCCTCCTTTTCCTCCTACACTCTTCTTTCTCTTCCTCATCATCCATCTCCTCTTCCTCCTTCTTATTCTCCTCTTAATCACCGTCTTTCTCCTCCTCCTTATTCTTTTCCACCCTTTCCTCCTCTTCTTTCTCCTTCTTCACTTTTGCTTGTTGACCACGGTCTGTGTAGCCCATCTCTGAAGGAAGGTCTGCAGAGTGGGACTTCACTTATCACCCCCATAGCAATTGAGAGAGGTAGGGGATTACTACTATCCCCATTTGACCAAGGAGGAAACTTTGGCCCAAGCAAACTAAAACAGGAGTCTGGGAGAGAGTGGGGGAGGGCGGGAATGAAGAGGAGGAAAAGGGACACACAGCTCTCCTCCTTAGGCATGCAAGGAGAATTTGCTGGTGAGGGCTTCCTGAATCTGAGGTTTGTATGCATTCTTCTCCTGCTTTTCATTTTTCACCTTTCATATTTGCTATGTAGAGTCTCCCTTGCCTCTTCCTTCCCAAATATATCTGTTACCTGTAAATATCTATATGCTTTCTTTGTTGGTGGGTTCTTTTTCCCAGAAACAACCAAAAACATGAAGTTATCATCATGGTTAGTGGTAAAATAAAAATTCTCTAAGTTTTGCACTAATTATACACTCATATTGGGAAGGTCAAGACCATAAGCATTTCCTTAAAGGAGATGTGTGTGTTGTTAGAATGACAGTGATATCCTACTACAAATGCAAGAGAAACCCAGTTCTAGAAAATGCTCTTAGACTGCTACCATCAAGAGAAGGCAAATCTAAAAATCTCTGAAAGTTAAATTTCCTGAATCATGTGGGATGAAGCTCTGTCTGACTTTCTAACAGCTTAGGCTTCTGGCCACATACACCCCAGTGGAATATCTACATGGTGTTGGGTAACAATGCCTTGTCAGGACGTCTTCCTTACTTTACTGTGGATATATGACGTAGTATATGAATCCTGTCAGTATCATGAGTATAATAGGATTTTAATAGGAGCTTGAGCTTGAAACGGAGGTGACTTTTGCAGAACCGACAAAAGGTCGAACTCTTCCTTAATTCCAGACTCATATTTTCCTAGATGCCCAGCCCCATCACTATCTGTCATCTTCTCCTCCAGGATCTCCTACTCCACCCATAGTCATCTATGCTTTGTTAGTGAAATGTCTCAGTTATTTTGTGATGGTGACATGAAGCTGACTTAGGACACCGGTCAGGAGGAATAACAGCAGTTGAAGAAGATGAAGGAAGGAAACAGGAAGGAGATGAAGGAAGGACAGGGGAAGTGACGGCCGCTGTTGGCTTCTGGGCGCGGATGGCAATGCTGTGACTTAAATCGGGATACCCTCTTGGACTTCTGCAGGCTTAACCTGACCAGGACCAGAGACAAAGACTAAGTGTCTTGTCTGACATTCTCTGAGCATTGTCTCTACAACAAATGGCCCAGTGCCATTTCTAACACCTATGTCCTGTGACTGCCCTAGCAAGCGATTACTTCCTAAGATGCTTAACTGTTGCAGTCTCAGGTACTGCAAGGCCTGGGGGTGGGGGTGAGGAGGTGCGGAGTCAAGGACACAGACCCCAGGAGTCAGGCGAGTGGCGAAGCAGGCTCGTTTACTTCAAATGTCCCATGAGTTCCAGTGGGCGCTTTGACTGTGTCGTCCTGTCCGAGCGGCTCCTCTCAGTTGGGCAGTATGACATCAGCATCAGGCATGGCGGCAGGTTCTAGCTTGGGGAAGTTGTATTTGCACATGCACAACCCATTAGCCAATACAGGCCTGTGATCATGTTCCTCCTACACTTAACACAAAGGAAATCCAGGCCTTCTCAGCTCTGGGGGCCAGTTGTCACCAGGGTCATGTTCTCTCCAAATACTGATGGGAAGAATGTGTCCTCCCCTTACCCAGCATCTGGTGACTCCTCACATTCCTTGGCTTGTGGTTGCACTTGAGTCTCTGTCTTCCTTGACTTCTTCCTTGTATCTCTCTTCAGTATGTCTATAATCTCTTTTCTTGCAAGCCTTTGAGCCAACTCTCCAGCTCATCTCTTCTTTCATTCAGACACCAACTATAGCAGGTGCTTGATTTTGAACCCATCCTAAATCTAGCATAATATCATCTTAAGATCCTTAAATATATATAAATATTATTTTATGAAATATAAATGTGAATTGGGGCTGGAGAGGTGGCTCAGAGGTTAAGCCTCTGCCTTGCAGGCAGAAGGTCCTGAGTTTGGATCTTAGACCCCATGTATAGACACCAGGCAGAAGCGGGGGTGGCCTGCGTTTCTGGTCCTGGTAGGGCAGAGCCTGTGAATCCTGGGGCAGAGTAAACAAGGAGGAGGTGGAGGTGGTCCATGGTGGTTCCTGAATTTGCCCGTGGTTCTACACACACACACACACACATACATACACACATGCGCACACGCACAATTGAATAAAGAATAAATAATAAAAAGAAATATAAATGTAAATTGTCTCCCGCAGGCTCATGTGCTTGCATTCTTGGCTATTGCTAATATTTGGGAAGGCTGTGATAGCTTTAGGAGGTGGAGCTTTGCTGGAGGAAGGCGTGTCACAGGGGGAAAGCCCCTAGAGGTTTTCACAGGCCTGCCCTGCGTCTGCTAGTAGTCTGTTCCTGCAACCTACCGTTTGCTCTCTTAGCCTTCATCATGCTGTCTGCAGTGACCTAAGCCTCCTCCAGCTTCTGAGGCACAATGCCTTTTATACCACCATGAGCTGTATCTCCCCTATGGAACCATCACCAAATAAATCTCCCTTTTTCTCTCAAGTTGATTGCGTTTGAATGCTGTCTCCAAGAGCAGAAAGAATAACTATAATTATAAGTATCTACAAAGACATGTTTTCAATTAAGGTCACATCCCAAGTTGGGTAACCATGGGGAGAATGCCATGCACCCCACCACGCAACAGATAAGCAATGCACCACAGAATGGATACTTCGTGCTTAGACAGAGTCTCTTAGCATTTGCTCAGACCTGTCCATGGTCTTATCTTTCAGAGCACTTATTTCTATTTGTAAACAATGGGTGAACATTTGTTATCTCAGTTTGTCTTCTGTTGCTGTGATTAAAGCAAAGCATCCCCTGACAAAACAGCTTAAGGAGAGAGGGCTTGTTTCAACTCAAGGTTATGGTCTCTCCTGGCAGAGAAGTTATGGTAGGAGGAATCTGAGAGAGCTGGTCACGTTTCACTACAGTCGAGAGCAGAGAGCAATGCGTTAAGGCATGCTGTCGCTCAGTTTCCTTTGCCTTTTTATTCAGACCAAGAGCCCCCTCCCATGGGAATGGTGACCTCACAGTGCACAGCTTTTCCCACCTTAATCCCCCTGGTCAAGAGAATCCTCCAGAGGGACACCCAAAGGCTCCCTTCACTAGTGATTCTAGGTCTCATCAGGTCGACAACCAAGACTAATAATCTTCACTTGTTGTACCCGTCCACTAGACCAAAGCAAACCTCATGGGACTAGGGACCATGGCAGATGCCAATCATCATTTTATCCCACTTACACAGCTCCCACTGTATGATGCTCAGTAAGCGATTGTCAAGTGGATAAGTGTGTTGACTGAATTAGTGAGGGTACAAGTGCATAAGGATGACAGAACCGCGCTGTCCATCAATTCAGCCCTGAGCTGGGATGTCACAGCCACAGCCTCACCAGCTCTGTCCGCGGCTCCAGGCTCCGCCCTCCATTCCAAAGGCTCTCTCTGGAGCTGCTGGGTTTGTTTAATCATATTATACAGTGTGCGTGTTTTACATGATCAATGTATGTCTCCCTAAGTGAACATGTCACCCAGCCTAATGGCTTCTGCAGGCACAGTTTATTGGGGCTGGCATTCTCCTCTTTAGATGCTTGCTCCGACGAGGGTGGCAGCATTGGTTCTGGGACCCTCGCCGCCGCTTGCCTCCCACCTGCAGCTTTGTGCTAAATGAAATATGACAAGAGAGCAGTTTTGGGTAATTACAGTAATTGATGGTGGAAGGTCCATGATTATGTCATTAGCTCCTTTCTGGGCAGCTCGTTATGATTGTGACCATATTTCCCTGCTTTGGGGACCAATGCCCTTCCCTCTTCTCCCCATCACACCCAGCTTTTCTCCTCCAAGAGATGTCTTTTAAGAAGAAGAATCTGAAGGAAGAAGATTTCTGAGACTTCTGTTATGCTATGAGAGAGTTATGCCTCTATTGCTATGAGGGAGTATTCTGACACAGGCAAGTTTCAGGGAGACAAGGTAACTTATCTGGCATGCAGTTGCAGAGGCGACTGAGTCTGTCATGACAGGAAATGCCACATGGAAGAGTAACATGGGGATGATTCCCAATATCAACCTTGGGCTCCTGCATGCATGTGTGCTCATGTGAATAAGCACCTGCACACATGAGTGCCTATACACACACAAAACATACATACATGCATTCATGCCCTCCCCATACACACACACACACACACACACACACACACACACACACACACACACACATTGAAATGGGGGAAACTTAGGAGAAACTATAAGAGTGCCAATGTGTAGTAGAAGATAAAAGTCATCTGGTCAGAAGTGGTAAATATGTATTTGTCAGTCTTTCCGTCTTCCTGAGGCCTTGGTAGGTTGGAAGCAAACAACTGTGTAGCAATGGGTAGTGTTATGGGAAATGTTTAGTAATCCTCTCCTAATGGGAACAAGCTGAACCCTAGTTTGTAACATCTCCAGATACCACAGTACCAACACCCCACCATGGGTGGGGAGCTGCCACCATGTGTCACTCCAAAGGCAGCTGGAGAGCCAAAGTGTGTATCAGCCCTCGCCAGCCCGTGGGAGCGCCTCTCCCTCACCAGATACACTTCTCCACCCACAGCCCAGAGATCCACATCCAGCCAGAACGGGCAGGAAAAAGTGAAACCTTTCTGCTCCTAACTTAACCCTCTGACTTCGCAGATGAATAAACAGAGTTCCAGAAAGAGAAAGCAATACGCAAAGCCATACACAAATTAGGAAGCTGGAGTTCCGGTCTGCAGCATCCTTATTCTTGGCTCTGCTCAGCACCTCCCCAGAGGCTCCACAGGAGTGGATGACTCTTCTGTGGTGGCTTAGGCCAGGCAGCCTGCACCACGGGCAGGTGCCCAGCATCTCTTTATGTGTCTAGTATTAATAACTTTCTGCAAGGCTGGTATTATTCTTATAGGGAGCTGGGCAGAAACTAAAACAGAAGTAGAAATGCTGCATAGTTCTGAGGTTGCAGGGAGCTAAAGGGGAGCTACAGTAAGTGGGATAAGATGGTAACTGACATATGCCCTTGTCCCTGCTCCCATGAGTCTTGCTGTGGTCTAGTGGAGGGACATGGGGGTTAACAAGTGATGGTTAGTCTTGGTTGTCAACTTGATGAGAAACTGTAAAATCTTTACCCCAAATCCCACCCTGTGAACATGCACCATTATCAGCTTCTGACGTGCATCCAGTAATTCCCACCTCCCTGTATGCGTAAGTGCTGTGGTTTGAATAGTGAACTTCCTTTAAAGCTGTATATGCAGGCGCTTGGTCCTTGTATGGTGGGAGGAAGAAGAGTCTGGTAGGAGATGTCTGCTCTTAAAAGATGGTTCTCTTGGAACTTCTCCATAGCGCTGCTGAGTGGGCGAGTGCACTAGCTGGAGTTGGCCCCACCCTCTCTCTGCGCCTGTTCCAGATATGAGGGAGTGCTCTTATACATGCTCCTATACATGCTTCTATACATGCTCCTATACATGTTCTCTATACATGCTCTTATACATGCTCCTATACATGCTCTTATACATGTTCTCTATACATGCTCTTATACATGCTCCTATACATGTTCTCTATACATGCTCCTATACATGCTCCTATACATGCTCCTATACATGCTTTTATACATGTTCTCTATACATGCTCTTATACATGCTCCTATACATGCTCCTATACATGCTCCTATACATGCTCCTATACATGCTCTTATACATGTTCTCTATACATGCTCCTATACATGCTCCTATACATGCTCTTATACATGTTCTCTATACATGCTCCTATACATGCTCTTATACATGCTCCTATACATGTTCTCTATACATGCTCTTATACATGCTCCTATACATGCTCCTATACATGCTCCTATACATGCTCTTATACATGCTCCTATACATGCTCTTATACATGCTCCTATACATGCTCCTATACATGCTCTTATACATGCTCCTATACATGCTCCTATACATGCTCCTATACATGCTCCTATACATGCTCTTATACATGCTCCTATACATGTTCTCTATACATGCTCTTATACATGCTCCTATACATGCTCCTATACATGCTCCTATACATGCTCTTATACATGCTCCTATACATGCTCCTATACATGCTCCTATACATGCTCCTATACATGCTCTTATACATGTTCTCTATACATGCTCCTATACATGCTCCTATACATGCTCCTATACATGCTCCTATACATGCTCTTATACATGCTCCTATACATGCTCCTATACATGCTCCTATACATGCTCCTATACATGCTCTTATACATGTTCTCTATACATGCTCCTATACATGCTTTTATACATGTTCTCTATACATGCTCTTATACATGCTCCTATACATGCTCCTATACATGCTCCTATACATGCTCTTATACATGTTCTCTATACATGCTCCTATACATGCTCCTATACATGCTCTTATACATGTTCTCTATACATGCTCCTATACATGCTCTTATACATGCTCCTATACATGCTCTTATACATGCTCCTATACATGTTCTCTATACATGCTCTTATACATGCTCCTATACATGCTCTTATACATGCTCCTATACATGCTCTTATACATGCTCCTATACATGTTCTCTATACATGCTCTTATACATGCTCCTATACATGCTCCTATACATGCTCCTATACATGCTCTTATACATGCTCCTATACATACTCCTATACATGTTCTCTATACATGCTCTTATACATGCTCCTATACATGCTCCTATACATGCTCTTATACATGTTCTCTATACATGCTCTTATACATGCTCCTATACATGCTCCTATACATGCTCCTATACATGCTCCTATACATGCTCTTATACATGTTCTCTATACATGCTCCTATACATGCTTTTATACATGTTCTCTATACATGCTCTTATACATGCTCCTATACATGCTCCTATGCATGCTCCTATACATGCTCTTATACATGTTCTCTATACATGCTCCTATACATGCTCCTATACATGTTCTCTATACATGCTCTTATACATGCTCCTATACATGCTCTTATACATGCTCCTATACATGCTCTTATACATGCTCCTATACATGTTCTCTATACATGCTCTTATACATGCTCCTATACATGCTCCTATACATGCTCTTATACATGTTCTCTATACATGCTCTTATACATGCTCCTATACATGTTCTCTATACATGCTCTTATACATGCTCCTATACATGCTCCTATACATGCTCTTATACATGTTCTCTATACATGCTCTTATACATGCTCCTATACATGCTCCTATACATGCTCCTATACATGCTCCTATGCATGCTCCTATACATGCTCTTATACATGTTCTCTATACATGCTCCTATACATGCTCCTATACATGCTCTTATACATGTTCTCTATACATGCTCCTATACATGCTCTTATACATGCTCCTATACATGCTCTTATACATGCTCCTATACATGTTCTCTATACATGCTCTTATACATGCTCCTATACATGCTCCTATACATGCTCTTATACATGTTCTCTATACACTCTTATACATGCTCCTATACATGTTCTCTATACATGCTCTTATACATGCTCCTATACATGCTCCTATACATGCTCTTATACATGTTCTCTATACATGCTCTTATACATGCTCCTATACATGCTCCTATACATGCTCCTATACATGCTCTTATACATGTTCTCTATACATGCTCCTATACATGCTCCCAATACATGCTCCTTATACATTGCTCCTATACATGCTCCTTATACATGCTCCTATAATGTCTCTATACATGCTCTTATACATGCTCTTATACATGCTCCTATACATTGATCTTTATACATGTTTCTACTATATATGCTCTTATACATGCTCCTCACACCATGTGCTATCTTCTATCTGCCTACTGCCACACAAAGGAAGGCTGACCAAAGGCCCTGGATCCTCACACAACCCTTTTTTATAAGTTAAATAATTTGGATACTTGGCTATAATGAGAAACACACTTTATACAGTGGTCTTTTTTTTCCACTCATACAAACTTAATAGGTACAATGGTTTCCCTCCTCCCTCCCTCCTCCTCCCCCACCCCCCTGTTCACCCTCCCCTCACCCCTTCCTCCCCCATCCCCCAGTGCCTCCCCCCCAATCCCGGAGAATCCTTTAATGTGCATGCCAGACTCTCCTCTGGGCCCTCTTCTCCGATGACATACAAGGACCTAGTGGCATTTCCCAGAACCCTTTCCTGTGTTCCCCTTAAGCATAGGAACATTACTGTGGCTGTCAATCCCTTGCCTCCAAGGATCTTGGTGCCTTTAGCAAATGCTAGACTTTGGAGGGTCAATAGTGTGTTGGACATTGTGCAGGGCATGCAAAGTCCAATTATGATTGCTTCGGCCCTAACTTGTGTGGAGTATCTTGCATATCATTGCTCCTCCCATCCTTGTGCTCTTACAATCTTACTATACAGCGGTCTTGTGTGACATCTTCCCTTAGATGTAGAATGAAGCAAGGGGCCCAGTAGAAGATGCCGCTTATGTGATTAAATCATGTACTGTGGCTTCAACTTGACCACATCCTCCCTCCCATCTTCTTTCCTACTTTCTCTGATGAAGTGAGCCACTGTGTTGCCAGAGTCTCTATGGACTGTCTTCATGGTCAGGAATGGAGGAAAGGCTCACACCAGCTACTCTTGAGGGCCTAAGGGTTCTTTCTAGCAGCCAAAGGAGCTGGACTGCCAGCAATCTCAGGAATGAACCGAGAATCAGGTCATCTCCAATCCAACCTCCAGATGAGACTTCAACTTCAGTCAACACCTAGATTCCTAACTCTGGAGACTCCCTATGACAAGAGTACCTGCTAGCTCCTGCCAGGATTCAAGACTGACTAAAAGCAAGTGACAGAAGATGCTATTTAAGCTACTGCATGCTGAGATACCTGTAAGCAACCGATGATGAGAAAGACATGGCAGAATGGATCACCCAGTAGGCTGGTCTGGGTCATCAAACCACTTAATCCCAAAACTCATCCATCCATCCTGCTCAGTGGAGACAGCGAAGTCATAGTGGATCCTGCCATGCAGGTGCAAGATCGTTGGGAACCAAGATGAGGTGATCCAAAGATCGAAGACAAACATATCAAAACATGCCCAGAGCTTCTTTTCTATTCCATTGATCCACATGTCTGCTTTGTGCCAATACAATGTTTGGTTCATTGCTATGTCTCTGTAGGATGGTGTGCAGTTGGGTCTGGTGATAACTCCAGCATGGTTCTCTTGTTCAGGATGACTCTCTCTATTTCGGGCCATTTGTGATTCCATGTAGGTTTTAGGATTGTTTCCTGTTGGTTTTTCTATTTCTGTAGGGTATGCATAGAATTTTGATGGAAACTGTATTGAATCTGTAGATTGCTTTTGTGGCATAGTCACTTTCATGGGACTGATCCTGTTGATCCACAGGCATGGGAGGTTGCACTATTACTCATGATAGCTAAGCTAGTTGTTTGTCGAAGGAGGAATACATAAGGAAAATGTGATACCTATGCACAATGGAATGTTATTTACCATAAAAAAGAACAAATTTATTCTGTATTCAGAAAAATGGGTGCAATAGAGATCATCATATTAAGTGAACTAAGACTCCAAAAGACAAATATCACATTTTCTCTCATTTGTAGATCTTAGCGGTTACTGTGATGCATAAAAGCACATGTGTATGCATGACATGAGAGTAGAAATTAAAATATCTGGAGAATGGAGAAGACTAGCAGCAAAGTGGAGGTTATGAGAGTTATGTGGTGAAGACATTCAAAGCACAATGTGTACTTGTGTGCAATTTCCTTAGGAAACAAAGTACTGTGTATGATGATTGGATGCCAAGAGAAAATATGCCTGGAACCAGTTTGGTCTGGTTCCAAATCCTTGAATTCTGTACTCCACTGTACTCTGAGCAGAATGGGAAGAGAAGAGGAGAGAAGCAGACATGAGACCAAAGGAGCAAAGAGAGGTGTCTCATCATGAACAGGACAGTGGTGAGTGATGATTGGCAAGGGGGTGTAGCAGCTCTTGAGAGTCCCATTCCAAGGTAGAATGCTGACAGGCAAATCTTGTGCAGGTCTTGTGAAAGTAGATACCACTGCATCAAGTGAGCTCTGTAGTGGACTCAGAGTTCACAGGCGCAGCAATCCTGTCATGACCAGAAGACTTTGTCTATCAGCAGCATCCTCCCCACCCTGAGAGCCTTAAAAATAGAAAAGTCTCAGCAGGCTCTGTAACATCCCCTCAAAGCACAACCACCCTTGAAAAAGGACGTGATTGTTCGTCCCACAGAACCTTGGGATGTTATCCGCTGGCCATACTTGTCCTCCCCCCACATACACACACAGCAACTACAGGGCACATGAGAATTGTTCATCTTACCAAGTTGGCATGAAGTTCCAGATCCTTCTTTTTGGATCTGGATGAATATGCATGTTCATATATATGTGTGTGTGTGCACATGAATTTGTGTGTTCATGTGTGGGGACCCAGAGGACAACTTTGAGTTGGAAGGAGTGAGAGGAAGGGAGGAATAGAGGAAGAGGAGGAAAGAAATGAGAGGGAGGGAGGAAGGAAATAAGAGTTAAGGAAAGAAAATGGGAGGAAGGAGGGAGGGAGGGAGGGAGGGAGGGAGGGAAAGAAGAGTGGCTGGTTCTATAATGAACCATGTTTTTAAAGAATTAAAGATGCCAGAAGAACGGAATTTTTAAGAAATATTTATGAATGAAGAACAAATATTCTTTTAGTTTCTTTCTTTTAACAATGCAAGTCTGAGAGGGAGCTGGGAAAAGGGAAAGTTTGCAATGTTTTCTGTTTTTGTTTTTGTTTTTGTTTCTTTAATGCAAAACTGCTTGAGGAGATTCACATGTGAGCCCCTCACTGTGAATATGTGACCCACACACATCATCCTCTAGAAATTTTGCTCATTAGGGCAAATGAGCCAGAGCAGCAAGTGAACTTTAGTGTGAGGTTTGTCTGATGCCCTCTTACAGTCCTGTGAAGGCTGGCTGCATCTGAGACGCCCACACATTCTGTTTTTACCAGATCTTCCTCCAGCCCTGCTTCAAGAAAGTTCATTGAGTTTTTTTTTCCACTTTGAGGTTTGCATTTCTTTCCCTTTGTAATGATCCCTCTGCTACTTCACCAACTCTGCTCCAACTTCATACCAAGATTCTAAGTGCAAAAACAGGAAATTGCTCTGGCTTCTGGCTTAGGCACAAAGAACCTTTGCCTTTCCAGTTTCCACTCTGATGTAATAATTGCAATGAAAACTGAAACAATCCCAAAAGCTTCAACCCAGGAGGAGCGCTCCACTTCAGCACTTTGGACAGCGGATCTCACAAGGACGCGGAGGGTAGAAGAGGGCAAAATTACTTTGGTATCTTCTTTTACACGCTGGGTTTATTTGATTATTTATTTTAATTTGTCCATTTGCCTCGGTGTTTCATAAATACAATGAATTTATTCTCCTTCCCTTTCCCACTGTAAACCTTCTTCCCCATCTGTCTCCCTCCTCTTTTTACGTCTTTCTTTGCATGTGTGACCCACAGAATCTCATCTGGTTTGTCTTACTGGCATGTGGCCTGAGAAATTTCTGGAGCGTGGATGATATATCACTGGGTAAGTCATTGAGGAAAGTGGGTACACACACACACTACACACACACACACAACACACACACACACACACACCACATCTAGCATTGACCCTCCATGGTCTCTCAGGGAGATGTGTGGCCTCTTGAGATTTTCCCCTTTTATGGTGAACGTTGATAGGCCAAGTCTTGTGCAGGTTTTGTGGCCGTGGGTACAGCTGCAGTGAGCTCACAGGTTCAGTAGCCCAGCCATGTCCAGAAGATTCTGCCTGCCCACGACTCCTATCCATCCTTAGACTGTTATGTTCTTGATGCTCCTTCTTCCCTGCCGTGCCGCTGAACATTGGGTGGGGGGTTACTTAGGTGTTCCATTTAGAGCTGAGCAGAGGACTGTGTTAGTTCTCGCGTGAAAGAATGGGGATCACTCGTTCTCCTATCCAGATGTCAGTCCTTCCTCAGTAAGATGGAGAAGTCAAGGGTGTCAGGGATGGCCACAGACACCTCAACGACTCCCACGTGGAACGACCTGAACCCATGACACACCCATGCCTGCCACAGCCTCACATTCCCTTGCGTTTGGCCTGAAGCCTTCATTCTGTGCATCGTGACCTGCGGAGTTTTCCCAGACCTTCTCGCAGCAGACTGTTGCTAATCCCTGGAAGTGTTTAAGCTGCTCACTTGAGTGTAAACTGATAAAAAAAAAAAAAAGATGCCAGCTAAACAGACTAAACATTATCAGTGAATTGTGTGCTCTAGATAGGGGGCCGTCAGATAAGCCTTAAAACCTCCAAATAAAGCTGTAATTGTTGCAAAGAAGAGAAGAGAGAGAGGAGAGTTGAAGTAGCAGTTCCGCCATCCCGTTCCTGGACGCACATCCTCACACCAGGAGCGTGGCACACCACGAGCGAAACACGTCAGGCACTGCGTTGGTCCAAGACATGCAGTGGTGAGTGAAGCAGGCATTGGGGAATCCTGCCATTGGGCGCTGCTTCGACTGCTTATAAATGACAAGAATGTTGTGACGGGACAACAGCTGAAAAAAACGAAGGATGACCTGGTATAGAACCAGAGCCAAGGACCACCTACTGAGGAACATTCCAGAAAGTAAGAAGTGGGGCCACAGATGTAGGCCTTGGTACAGCTCACCTTGCATACGCAAAGCCCTGAGTTCAATCCCCAGCACTGCATAAAACAGACATGGTGGTGCATGACTATAACTTCACCACTTGATGGATGGAGGCAGTAGGATCAGAAATTCAAGGCTATCCTTGGCTACATAGAGGGTTTGAGGCTAGTGCATTCTGTGTGAGACCCTCCCAATTGAATGCATATGATGCTGTTTCACTGCACTTTTTATTTTCAGAACACACCCTATAATATGTATCAAAGTTATTTGACCTTTATTGTGTGGACAGAAATACAAAATGATAATTTTCTAAAAAGAAAAGGAATAAGGAACTTTAAAGAAACTTAGAAAGGGAACATTTCAGCAAAACAAGGCATTCTGAAATGTGCCAAAGACAGAAAGAGTTTGGTAGGCTGAAGGAATGGAGAGAAACCAGCAAGGGAGAAGTACCACATGAGGAAGTATCAGTTCTCCACTGGCACAAACATGGCTTCATAGCAAGCAATATACATAGTGGCGTTGGGCAATGCGTGTTCTGTTTATGAATGTGGCCTGGGAACCCGCTCTAAATTCAGCTCCTCTCTCCCTTGCCAGCAAATCCAGCCACAGCAAAAACCACACATATGCACAAAAGCATCAACGGCCCCAAGAACACTGTACCATCATCATGTCTTGCAATCACAGTCTGAGCTAAGCATCAGACAGGGGGTGCCATGCATTCACATTCCCCACACAGACTTCTGCAACATTCCACAAGTAGAGACAAGGAGATAAAAACTCTATCAGTGGAGTCTTTGAAGGCTGATCTCTGCAGCTTAGAGCTTATTGTACTCCAGGAGCCATTGAGCTGACCTTCTATTGACCACACAAACCTTGGACAAATCACTCATCCTCTGGAGTATCTGTATCCTCAACTACACAATATGTGTTGACGAGGATGATTAGAAAGGATGATATTTAGTAAGGAATTAACTCTTCAGCAAGGAGAGATGGCCCCATAGGTGGAGTGTCTGCATTATAAGCAGAACGATCTGAGTTTGAGTCCAGGGAACCATGAGAAAGAGAGAGAGAGATAGAGAGAGAGAGAGAGAGAGTCAGGCACAGTGGCAAATGCCTATAATCCTAGAACTGGAAAGTTGAAACATGAGGGTTCCTTCAACTCACTGTCCAGCAATCTAGGTGAAGTAATCTAATAATGACCTGTGGCTCCATCTAAAGTACACATATGCACAAGCTCACATACACACATGCCACACAACACACACACAAAGAAATGAACTTTTGATTCTTTGTGCTATACACATATGCAAAAGTCAATTATATGAACATTAATGTGTGTACATACAATATGCAACTGTAGGTACATTGTAGAAGTATATATACAACATGTGATTGGGTTGCCATGGAACTTAACCAAGAATAATAGAAAGTTCTCTGTAACCTGTGAAATGCCTAAAGTCATAACTTTCAAGGAAATCCCAAGCCTCTTTAACAGGATATTATATAGACTAGGATGCCAACACCTAAGGATATTAAATGTTTTGCATCTTGCTACACAGTAAGAGAGAGAGAGAAGAGGAGGAGGAAGAGGAGGAGGAGGAGCCAGGAGAGAGTCCATCATCCATCTGACTCCAGAGCTCCAAGCCTTCAATTAACTATAAATTAAATAATTGCTTCCCCAGGTGAAGAATTGGCCGTGGTCGCACCTTTAACAGAGATGACTGGCTTTGTGAGGGAGCGATGCGTTTGATTTAGATCTTTCTCCAGCTTGCCGCTGAGCTCAGCAGCCGCTTCTTACCCCAGGCAGGCCACTGGCCAGGAGCTAATTCACCAGGGGCATCCCTGCTGATTGGTTCATCAATAACCCTTATCTCTGCCATTGTAAATATCTCAGAATGTGACTTTCCGTGAGAATGCCCAAGCACACCCAGGCTGCCGCCTGTCCGCAGTCGGATTCCCCTAGAAAGAAGAAAAAAGCAAGCCTTTGCAGCAAGGCATGGCGAAAGTTCACAGTCATGCACTCCATGGTCCCTGACGGGGGCCGGGGGCTGATGGAGCTGTGTGAGGACAGGGTCCTTCCATTGGGGTGTGTCACAGTTGGCACCTATAGGCCCTGGGGAGTTAAA
The DNA here is from genome assembly GCA_023101885.1 of Typhlomys cinereus. Classification (NCBI taxonomy): domain Eukaryota; kingdom Metazoa; phylum Chordata; class Mammalia; order Rodentia; family Platacanthomyidae; genus Typhlomys; species Typhlomys cinereus. The sequence goes on from JALPQD010000001.1 coordinate 19,392,162, forward strand.
GAGGATGGGCTAGAGGGATGTGCTCTGAACCCAAGGACACAGCTCAGAATGCATAAACACCATCCGTAGCCTTGTCTGAAGGGCCCATCTCAGGACCAGAGATTTCAGCTGAGCAGATTTGGATTTGAGCCTAGGAGTGCACGCTTTTTCTTGAACCCAGCAATTCTTTCTTCTGCCGTGAGCTAGGGTTTGAAGATCATGGAAGAATGTGATGTTTTCCATGTGATGTTTTCCTGAGGATGTTGGTGAGCAAGCCACAGCTTTCAGTGGAGTGCTGATGGGATTCACAGGGTCACAGCAGCCTCTGACCCCAAGGGTCTGAGACATTAGTTGGGAAGACAGATACAGCGGCATAGCAATGTGGTAACATGTGACAAGAAGTCACGTGAGCCATGTAGAGTCTTTACGCCAAGAAGAAACCCCTGGCTATACGGAAGTCACCTTGGCCACGTATCCCAACCTACTGAAGATCCAAGATCATTGTTTGCTTCTTTCTCTACAGTTCACCTCCACCCCCGACTTCTCTGGTTCTGACAATAGGCTCTCACTTCAGTACCAAGTGGAAATTTCTACTCTCTATCTCATTTTGGCTGGCTAGGACAGACATTCTGCTCAAACATACTCAAGACGTGAGCTCTCCTATCCCCCCACCCCCATGATACACAAGGCGCTGTTGTGTATGGGTGGAGAAATCCAGGTCATCTTCATGTGGGAGTAAATGTCACAGAAGCACCGTGTAGGAGCAGCTCATCCCTCTTACCTGTGCGCACAGAAAGACTCTAACCCTCCTTCGCAGAAGAACAGTGCAGACTCTCACCGAGGAGTCGGAAAGCGGGTGGCGAGGATGATTCAGCTTGTTAAGCACAGAGAACCTCTGCTGTGTCCAGGATGGTGGAGGATTTGGGAGAGAGACTGAAACATTTCTTTGGAGCTCAATGAACTTCCATCTGGGGCATTCAAGGTTGCCAGAGGCAAAGCTCTTTGCAGTTAGATCTGTAAGCGGACTGTCACCACCGTGACTCATGTGGCTTCCCTCGCTACTTCTCCCCAGGAAGTCTGAAGGCCCCGTCCTCCCACCTCAGGGGAAGAAGGGTCCACAGAACTAGACTCTAGCAATAAAGGAACGGAAGTAAAAGGATGGGAAATGTAATCTTGGACCAGAGAGATGACTCAGCAGGTAAAGGAGCTTGGCACACAAGCCAGGAGAACCTGAGTTCAGTCCCAGAGATAACTACTCCCACAAAAACTGTTCTTGGATCTCCACATACACACTACTGTGATGTATGTGCACCACACACACGCTATGAATAAATCAATGTAAGAGAAGTTTCAAATTGCAGTCTTTTCTTGCAGATAGGCCACACGTCTCCCTTGGAGGATCCTGAATCTTTCTCGCTCTTTTTTTCTTTTGAAATATTCAATTGAGTTTTATTTGATTTTTACAAACTTAACTATATAGTGCTTACAGAAGGCAGCTACACTGGAAAGCGATTGCTGCAATATGTACCCGTACCAAAGCTTGTTTCAGATGCATTCTGGCACAGAGCACTGTAGAAAAAGGACACCAAATTGTATTATTATTGTGGTTCAACTGTTTCTGAAATAAAGGATGTTGTCTAGAACCTGGAGCTTTCTCTTTTTTATCATTTTTATACATTTTTATGAATAGGTAGACCAGTTCCCTCCCTCCCTCCTCCTCCCCCCGAACCCTCTGCTCCCCCTCCTCCCTCCCCATCCCCCAGTGCCTCCCCCCCCCAATTCCCAGAGAGTCCTTTATTGTGCATGCCTGACTCTCCTCTGGGTCTTCCTCTCCGATGACGTACAAGGACCCAGTGGCATTTCCTTGAACGCTTTCTCGTGTTCCCCTAAGCATAGGAACACTACTGTGGCTGTCAATCCCTTGCCTCCAAGGATCTTGGTGCCTTTAGCCGATGTTAGACTTTGTGAGGTCAATAGTGTGTTGGACATTACACAGGGCATGCAAAGTCCTATTTATGATTGCTTCGGCCCAACTAGTGTGGAGAATCTTGCAAATCATTGCTCCTCCATCCTTTTGCTCTTACAATCTTACCGCCTCCTCTTCCGCAAATGTCCCTGAGCTTCATAGAACCTGAAGCTTTTCTAATGAAGGAGTCTCATGGGTAAAGACTGCAGGAGCTAAGCTTAAGATAAGTAGAAATCCATCAGAAGGTTACATTTGGACTAGGGAGAGAGCTTCAGTGGGTGGAGTACTTGCCTTGCAAGCAAAAGACATGAGTTCAACCCCCAAATGCCCTTGCGGAAAAGCTGGGTATGGCGGTGCAGGCTTATAATGCCAACACCAGGAAGTCCATGGGCTGTTGGCCAGCCTGCCGGCTTGATGTGGCTCCAAGCCAGCGAGAGGACCATTCTCAAAGAAAAAAATAGGATGATGCCTGAGAAAACAACACCTGAGACTGAACCTGCTTCACAAGCATATGCAAACACACATGCATGCAAATCAAATATACTCGTGCATGTGTGCACATAAGTCATACTCATGCATATACATATAAGAACACTTGCATGTGTTCATGCACATCAACAGAAACACATGCATCCACACCCACATGAACACACATTATATGTGCATGCATTACCAGCACACACACACACACATTGTACCACTGGCACACATATGCACGCACCCTTGCACACATACACATGCATCTTCACACACACATGTGCATGCACCTAAACACACACGCACAGCACAGCACATTCATGGAAAGGGACGGGGGGAATGCAGAGCACAACGACCCAACTGGAGTTACAGTGGCAGCTGCTAACACTCCAACGTGTGTCATTAGCTGGTACCACCCTTAGCTACTGAATCATTTTATTTAGTGTCCTCTTCTGATTAAGTACTTATGACCACTGTACAGACTGACAAACCAGGCTGCAGAGGCAAACAACATTCTCTGAGGAAGAAGGAGGCTGGAGTGGTTCTTGTGTTGATACTGCTCTGCAGAGCAGGACGCATGCAGAAGTGTGAGACATGATTCTTCAGAGGGACAACGGCACCCTGGCCATCACTGTCAGGAGCACGGAGTCGGCCCGTGTCATTCTGTGCGGCATCTCACCAGCCTGGTACTTCTTGATTAGCATGCAAGCTAAAGTCATCTTACTTCCCGACACAAGGAAAAGACAGGACATGGACCCCTGCTCTGGGTCTCACATGCGTCGGCTGGGGTGATTCGAGCTTTCTAGCAGATAGATTGACTTCGTGAGCCGGGAAAGCTGAGAAAGTTCAATACATCAGCTGTCAGCTCAGGGTCCCTCGAAGGCTCAGGAATTTCAATTTCAAAGTACAAGAGATTGAAGTCGGGAAACACAAGATCATCAAACGCTAATGATTCCTGAAATCGGCTAGGGCGTGGAAGCAGGTGGGGGAAGCGTGGCTTCGGGGAGAGAGCAGGGGGCTGAGAGCAGTTCTTTCAGTGGATTAATTCTGTGGGTGTTTGAAGGACAGGAGAGAGCGTGAGTGAGAGGGAGTGGGCCCCTGGGAGATTTCAAAGGCTTGGGAAGGGCTTCACGTCCACTCTGGTCTGTGTTGTTCCCTGGGAGAATAGGTGAGTCTCTACAAGGCAGAATCTCTGAAAAGGCAGGTGACCTTCAGTGGGAAGAGAAATCATACTGTCTGTCAAAGAACAAAGGGGACTGGAGAGTTGGCTCAGTCAATGAAGGGCTTGCCTTGCACGTATGAGGACCTGAGTTCAATCCCTGCACTCACATTAAAAACAAAAAAGGTCAGGTGTGCTTGTAGCCCCAGTTCTGAGCAGGTAGAGACTGGAGGGTTTCTGGGGCTCTTTGGACAGCTAGCTTAGCCAAGTTCAAGATCAGAGAGAGAAAGAGAGAGAGAGCCTGTTTAAAAGAAAAAGAAAAAAATGTGGGTATCTCTTGGGCAACAGCACCCAAGGTTGATCAGTAGCCTCTAAACCCATGGAGAGGAAAAGAGAGACAGAGAGAGAGAGAGAGAGACAGAGAGAGAGAGAGGAAGAGATTGACTTTTACTCTCAAGTGTTTGTTTTATTGAAGACGTTGTTTTGAGACTCACGTTGTTGAAAAATGTCTAATGCTTTGTTTTTCTAGAATAATCACAATAAAAATACATCCTCCATGATTTCACTGATGCAAGTCACAAACTGGCAACATTAATATACAGTGTCAGGAAATCAGAAAAGTGCACACATTTGAGGGGCAGAAAAGTTGACTAGTGACAAGGAACAGTGCGACAGGTTCTGAGGTGGTTCAGGATTTTTTCAATATTCATGTGTGAGGAAATACACGAAACGCGTCAAGTTATGCAGCTGAGATTCGTGCTTTGCACCCTTGAGCACGTGTACCTAAGAAAAAGTGTCAAGGGGAGGAGCTGGGAGGTAACTCGGTTGGTAAAGTGCTTGATGCACAGACTGGAGGACCCGAGTTCAGATCCCCAGCGCCCATGTGAGAAACTGGTGATGCAACGTGAATCTGCAATCCCACAGCAGGGGAGAAAGAGGCTGGAGTATCCCCGGGGCTGCCCAGGCTGCCAGTTTAGCCAATCTGTGAGCTCCAGGTTCAATGAGAGAAGCCATCGCGAAACATTAAGGTGGGCAGAGATGGGGGAAATATCTCAGAGACCCCAAACCTCCTTGGGAGGCTGATGAGAGTCAAGCCAACAGGGGTGGGGGAGGATGCTGCCCCGACGGGACACCCGGTGATATAGGGCTCGTGCTCCAGCAAGTTCTCAGGCACGTGCATGGCATCAAAGACAACCCTGGTGAAACCCAGTGGGGCACACATACAAAAAGACATGAGCAAAGGAGGAGATTGGAAGGGAAGAAGAAGGGGGGTAATGGAAAAAGAAGAGGGGATGGGATTGGAGCTCATGAAAAATATCATAAATTCACTATACTCACGTATGAAACACTAAAAGAATAAAGAAAAATTTAAAAAATAATGTTGGGGAGAAATTTTGGAAGACATCCATTGTCTGCCTCTAGTCTGCACATACGCATCCGTGCACGCACACACACACATACACACACACAGAGGAGCACACGCATATAAAAACATACATGTACACAAATGCACAAATATACATGCATATAAACACAAACACATATACACAAATGCACACATTCACACACACACACACACACACACACACACACACACACACACACACACACACAAAAGCATCATGGCTTCAGCAATAAAATAAGTGGCCATCATATTTCATGAAGACTCTTTTAGACCAGAAACATGAGCAGACATGGTTTCCAGTTTTTCTTCAGTTCATTATCCACACTGTGGGTTACACAGGGCTCTCAGCTTCACCAAGGGACCTCAGTTCCACGTGTCTGCCTTGGCTGACTCCTCTATCAGTGAAACTTACTGATTGACCAACTTGCAGAAGGGGGTTTTTGTTTTTCACTTCCAGGGCGCGACATCAGGAGATGTGGTTTCCTCCCACACACACCCTAGTCCTGCGTCCTCATACACTAAGAAGAGACTTCATGAAGCTAAGTCAACCATAGACTGCATCAAAGCATGGGATACCATCACGGGCCCGCATTTGGATGGAATGAGTCTAAAAATATCAAATATTCATTCCTGGAATGAGCTGACATCTCAGATTGTCATCAGAGGAAGTTGTGGAAGTGAAATACTCATGAGTTTCATTGGAGGTTGAGGTTACTTGAGGGTTAAAAAAAAACCAAAGCCTTCCATTTTCCACCTGACTGTATTCCCTTATCTACCTAGATGGAAGGTAAATGCCTTCTTACACAGGGATAGGCCTGAGATGCAAACCCACACTATCAGCAAGAGCAGAAGCGATGTCGATTCTCTGGATGCTGAAACTTTTGTACCTGGGCAGCCAGAAGAGGAAAGAGATTGTGGACTTTTCAGTGCACGAAGGAGGATGAGTAACGGAAGAAGGCAGGCCTGCTCGCCATGGGAGCAGCTGGGCGAGAAAGAGAAGAAGAAGAAGACGTGGACTGTCAGAGGAGAACAGGCGATTCAAAGCAGACCAGAACGCCTGCCTCCATTTAAGGGCTGGAAGCCTGCTAGGTTAGTTAAAGAAAGTCATCCCCAAGCATTGGGTGGGAAATTCAATTTCCATCAAGTCCTGAGGACGTCCTTTTAAGCAGAAGATGCAGTAGGGAGATACACCTCCATGGAAAGAAGTTCTGTGCTAAAAGAAGGCCACACAAGGAAACCAGTTAAAAGCACTCTTTCCTGCTATGCAAATCTTCTTCCCTACACAGACAGAAAAATTCAGTCCTGTGAGACACAAGGTTTACTGTCCTGGGCTTATTTGTGAAGGTTTCTCTCCATGCTTTTCCTTAATTTATACCTCAGAGTTGAACGTTTTAATTCATTTTTCTCCAGTTTAGGAGAAGTCTGTGTTGAACATTCAAATCTGAGCTAGGGCAGGCAGTTGGGGACGTGCTTTCTTTTGTGTCCATAGATTTGGGTGCACTGGAATAATCGTGGCCAACGCTTCCAAGAGACTGAACTTGAGAGCAAATACCACCTGAGACATGCCTTCTGCTCAGAGGGATAAGAGACCTGAGCCAAGAATATAGGAGCTAAGGGAAGTCACAAGGTTGGAGCAATGTCGAAACATATACCTCCCACGACTGTGATCCTCACTGCCATGCCACAGTCAGCAGCTAAGGAAGAGGGCCCGTGGATAAATATCAAATCTTGAGTTGACCACTGAGGGCTCTGGGGTCCACTCATAGTAAACAGTGCCACTTCTAAGAACCGAGAGATGGTTCTGTTAGGGAAGTTTTTGCCATACAAGTAATGAGGACTGTGTGTTTGATCCCAGAAATGTATATTAAAAAAAATAAAAGTCACACATTACACTGTGCACGTGTAATCCCAACACTGGAAGGTGGAAACAGGTGAATCCCTGGGACTTCCTTGCCTGCCAGCCTAGCTTACTTGGTGTGCTACAGGTCACTGAGAACCATCTCAACCAAGGAGGAAGGAGGGAAGGAGGGATAGAGAGGGAGGGAGGGAGGGATAGAGAGAAAAGGAAGGGAGGGAGAGAGGAAGGGAGAGAGGGAGGGAAGAGGGAGAGAAGGGGGGAGGGAAGGGAGGGAGAAAGGAAAGGAGGGAGGGAAGAAGGGAGGGAAGGAAGGAAGGAGGAAGGAAAGAGAGAAGGAGGGAGGGCAAAGGAGGGAGGAAGGGAGGGAAAGAAGGAGGGAGGGAAGGAGGGAAGGAGGGAGGGCAAAAGGGAGGGAGGAAGGGAGGGAAAGAAGGAGGGAGGGAGGGAGGAAGGAAGGGAGAGAGGAAGGAAGGGAGGGAGGGAGGGAGGAAGGGAGGGGGCAGGGAGGAAGAGAGGGGAGAGAGAGAGAGAAAGAAAGGAAGAAAGAAGAAAGAAGAAAGGAAGGAAGGAA
>JALPQD010000001.1:19399601-19599233 GCA_023101885.1 Typhlomys cinereus
GAACAGTGGCAACACCAGCCTTGACATCACCCCCCCACCCCCCCACCCACCCCCCACCCCCCCCCCCCCCCCCCCCCCACTCCAAAACCAAAACCTACCAGGCTCACTGTCGCATATAGAATCAACACTGATATCAAAGCCTCACCAGTGACATCATAGACTCACTGTGACATCTTTCTCACCACTGACATTCCAGCCTCATTGTTACAGCACACCTTTTCAGTGACATCACAACCTCGCAGTGACATCAACCTCACCACCATCACAGTCTCACAATGCAATACAAACCTCACCAGTGACATTACAACATCACTGTGTATCTCCAGCCTCATTGGACATCATAGCCACATTGTGTCCTAACAGCCTCCCTGTGAAATCACAAACTCGCTGTAACATCACAACTTCCCCAGTGACACCACAATCTCACAGTGACATTACAGCCATACCGAGCAATCATCACTGTCACATAAACATTCACCTCTGACATCATAGCTTCACTGTGACATCATATCCTCACCACTGATATGACAGGCTCGCCATGATATCACAGTGTCACCAGTTATAGCACAGCCTCATACTGACCTCAAAGTCTCAATGTGACCTCAACGTTACAACCTGTTACATCATAGACTCACCTGTTACCTCACAGCCTCATGGTTAAATCAGCCTTGCCACTGGTATCACATCTTCTCTGTGACCTCACCTCTCTTGATGTCACAGTTAATGTGATTCACAGCTTCACATTGATATTATTGGTTCATTGTGGTATTATTGCCTCATTTCTGACATAACAGCCTCACGTGATATCACAGCCTCATGTGATATAGGGAGGCAACCTCTGAAATCATAATATCAGTGCCAACATGAGACATCCTGCCTTGCATCACTGTGACAACCACAAGCCTATCAATCACATCTCAGGCTCAGGGTCATATGACAGCCTCAACAGTGGACATCACAACCTCACTGTGACATCACAACTTCTCCACTGCTATCTCAACCTCACAGTGACATTACAGGCTTACTGTACAATCAAAGCATCAATGTCACATAAATAGTCACTCTGACATCATAGTATTCACTGTGACTTCATGCCTAGTTTGACCACAATAAACTCACCTGACGTAGATTCTCACGTGACAATACAGTCCTCAGCAATGACATAGTCTCCTTGTATGTGCACAGTCACTACTAGTATTACAACCTCATTGGTGACATCACAACCTCACTGTGTCATCACAGCCACACAGTACAGGCACCGCCTCACTGTGACATTACAACCTCACTACTGATATGACATGCTCACTGGTATATTACAGCCTCACCAGTGACACACAGCCTCAGGGGGCATCATAACCTCACTGTGGCATTACAGCCTCACCAGTTATGTCACATCATCAATACAACATCTTGGCCTCATCTCTTCACATCCAATCTCACTTGTGAAAATCACAGCTCTGACCTCAGACTGCACTGTGACATCACAGAGTGTCATAGTTAAGCACAGGTGTCAACTTGACTGTTAGGGGTTGAGCTCTGGGCAATTGTAGAGAGTTGATGGTTGAGTTATAGCCCAGAGCAAAACTGAATGAGATTGTCTAGCTGATGGGGAAGACCCAGCCCATGGTGGGTGGAATTAGTCCCTGGATAAATCACAGAGAGCTGGTTGAGAGAGTTGGCATCCTTCTGTTCACTTCCCAGACATGCTGGTCGGCAAGTAAGATTGTCCATCTCTCAGCGTTTATGCAGTGATGGTGGCCAGTTCCCTCAGCCCTGTGTGGTGGCATGCTCTCCTGTCACTGGACTAAGAACATAACCAGAATCATAAGATAAACCCCTTGTTCCCTAAGCCACTTGATGGTCATTTATCAGAAACCATGCAGGCTGACTGCAACAGAATTTGGTACCCAGGAAGTAGGGTGTTGCTAATAAATCTGACCATGTGGATTTTGTGGCTTTTGAACGGTTCTGCTAGACAAAGTTGAAAATGCTTGAGAATTTTCACTTTGTGGATTTACAAATATCGTTCTTCAGTTTAATGGGTCAATTGCTGAGAGATTTTTGGGCCCAATTTGTGATGAGAAGAACAAGGACTTTGTTAAGATGAATTTAAAGATGATTGACTGGTTTGCTTGACAAAGGAGAGCTGTGTTGGCAGCCTTGAAGGTTTGGATGTGCAAAGGGCAGGCAGGAAAAATGAGTATCAGTGAAGGAAAACCTAGTGACTTGCACTGGGATGGTGGAAAACGTGAAAACCACAATAAGGCGAGTTCGTGGTTTGAAAGCCCAGATTCCTTCAGGGGCCAAAAGCCCAAGTTAAAGCTATTTCTTGCCCTTTGGATGTTTGGCTGCCTAGAAAAGAGGCTTTTCCAGCGTCAGCTTGTTAAATTTGGTACAGCTGTAACTCCAATGGACTAAGCTATGTTTCAACCTTGCTTTGGAATTAGGCAGCATCCCTCAGGTAATACTGGTTTGGGCATACTACTGAGGGGTTCATGGAGAGCAGCAAAAGCTTGGCACCAACCGGCAGATGTAGAGTTCCTGCAAGAGATGGTGAAGTTTAAAGCTGCGAGAGAAACCCGAGTGTGTTGTGATGCCAGAACTGTGGGACAGCTGCTGAGGACAACTGTGAGTGGAGATTCAGCCTGGTTCAGAGGAACTCTGCTTATTCAACTTTGAGCTGCAAACAGAACTGGGAATGCCTAGAATCTTTGAGCTGCCTTGACTACGTGATGAGCAACAGAAGATGGACATTGAAGTAAAGGATGTGGTTTTTCTCTGGACTTTGATCTTTTTAATGTTTAAAATCTTTGTTTTAATGTTATATCTGTTTTAAGGTGTTTAACTTATTTCTAATTTAACAAGCTTGAACTTTTAAAATGTTGGAACTGAACTTTTAATGAGAAAACATTTTAAATTTGTCCATGAAACATATTCACATTTTAAAAGATAACTTTTAACATCTGTGGGGACAAGGACAGGTTACAGTTTAAAAGTGCTATTGTTTTTGTTTTCAAGTTGACAGGGGTGAGGTGTCATAGTTAAGCACGTGTGTCAACTTGACTGTTGAGGGTTTGAGCTCTGGGCACAATTGTAGAGAGTTGATGTTGAGTTAAGCCCAGAGCAACCTAATGAGATTGTCTAGCTGATGGGGAAGACCCGCCCATGGTGTGTGGGATTGGCCCTGGATAAATCACAGAGAGCTGGTTGAGAGAGTTGGCATCCTTCTGTTTACTTTCCCGACATGCGGTCTGGCAAGGTAAGGATTGTCCATCTCTCAGCTGTTATGCAGTGATGGTGTGGCCAGTTCCCTCAGCCCTGGTGTTGGTGCATGCTCTCCTGTCAAGCTGGACTATGAACTATAACCAGAAATCATAAGAGAATAAATCCCTTGTTCCCTTAAGCCAGTTGATGGTCATTTATCAGCAACCATGCAGGTGACGGCAACGCAGAGTAACTGTGACATCACAGCAGCACTGTGATATCACAACCTAACCACTGGCATCCTACCTAGCCTTACCATGACACCACAGCCTTACCACAGTTAGCAAAGGCTCACAGTGACGTGACAGACTTAGCGTGACAGCCTTTGACCTCATAAAGAGAGACACCCCAGTCTCCCATGTTACATCACCACCTCATTGTGACATCAATCTTCCTTCACATATCACAGCCTCACAGTGACCTCACAGCCTCATTGTGACCACACAGTCTAACCTCTTACATCATAGACTCACCTGTTAAATCATAGCTTCTTGGTGAAATCAGCCTTGCCACTGACACCACATCTTTCTCCATGACCTCATAGCCTCACTGTGACATAACAATCTCTCTGTGATGTCACAGCCTCACAGTGTCATCACAGCTTCACAGTGATATCACAGCCTTACTGTGGCATTATAGCCTCATGTCTGACATCACAGCCTCGCTGTGACATCACAGCTTCATGGTAACATCACCAACTCACATTGACCTCCTCTTACATCACAGCCTCAGTGTGACTGTGCACCCTCACCACTGACATCCTAACCTCACTATGAAATCCAAGCATCACCCCTAACATCACAGCCTCACTGACATCTTATAGAATCAGCACTGACATCAGAGCATCACTGTGACATCAGAGACTCAGAGTGACCTCAGCCTGCTCACTGACAACATTGGCCCACCTGTTAATCATAGATTCATTGTGGCATCAGTCTTGCCATTGACATCACAGCTTCACTGTGAAATTCCAACTTCAAGAGTGGTATCATCTCACAGTGACATGACAGCCCATAGTGACTTACAACCTTCACAGTGACATCACAGATTCAGTGTGACATCATGACCCCACCAATGACATCACAACCACACAGTGATATCACAGCCTCATTGTGACATTACAGTGTCTCCTCTGATATCACACCCTTAGTGTGACTGGACAGCCTCACCACTGCCATCCTAAACTCACTGTGAAATCCAAGCATTACCCCTGATGTCACAGCCTCACTGATATTTCATAGAATCAGCCCTGACATCAGAGCCTCACTGCAAAAACCCAGCCTCAGCGACCTCAATTTCTGCCCACGGAAAACACAGGTTCACCTGTTACATCATAACCTCATTGTGGCATCAGTCTTACAACTGATACCACAACCTCACTGTGATATCACTGCCGCACCAGTGACAACACAGCCTTGACAAGACAGCCTCACCATGTCGCTGTCACATAATAGGTTCACATTTCAGCTTTATTATGATAGCACATCTTCACCAGTGACATCACAGCCTCATCGTGACTTCAGCCTCACCACTAACATCATAGTCTCACTGTGCCATCAAAACCTCTTCAGTGACATCACAACATCACTCCGTCATCAGAGTTTTACTGTGACAACATAGTCACACTGTGTCCTCACAGCCTCACTGAGACATTACAACATGACAGTGGTATCACAACTTCAATGTGACATCACAAACTTTCTGTGACATCAGCCTTGCCACTGACATAATAGGCTCATCATGACATCACATACACAACTCTGAAATAACCTCACCGTGACATCATACTTGTTAGTGACATCACAGACTTAACAGTTACAACACAGCCTCAACTTTGATATCAGCATCGCCACTGATATTAGTTACAATACTGACATCATTGCCACACAAATGACAACCTGGCCTCACCACTGACCTCAGAGACTCACTGAAACATGACAGTCTTTCTGTGACACCACAGTGTCCCTATTAACATTACAACCTCAATGTGACATCACAGCCTCATTGTGACATCACAGCTTTTGGAGTCATATCACCTCATGTAGACATGAAAACCCATTGTGACATTCAGCCTCACAGTGACATCACAGCCTCACCATGAGAGCACAGTCTCCCTTGCGACATCTGCGTCACCACTGACATTGGAACAGTGACATCACTGCCACACCAGTGACAACACAGCCTTTGACATCATAGCTTCACCAAGGTCACTGTCAGGTGTTAGGTTCATCACTGACATTATAGCCTCACCAGGGATACCATAGACTCACTATGACATCTTTCTCACCACTGACATTCCAGCCTTATTGTGACATCACACCTTCACCACTGATTCCACAGCCTCATTGTGATATCAACCTCACCACTGATATCACAGCCTCACTGTGTCATCCAAACTTCTCCAGTGACATCACAACATCACTGTTCATCACAGCCTCACTGTGACATCATAGCCACACTGTGTTCTCACAGCATCACTGTGACATTACAATCTGACAATGACATCACATCATCACAGTGACATCACAAACTGTGACATCAGCCTTGACACTGACATAATAGCCTTGTGGAGACATGACATCCACACTTCTGACATAGCCTCACTGTGATGTCACAGCCTCACCATTGACATCATAGATTCACTGTGACATCAGCCTTGCCACTGACATTGTAGGCTCCTTTTGAAATCACATACACACCTCTGACACAGCCTCACTCTGACATCACAGCCTCAATGTGACTTCAAAACATCACCACTGACATCAAAACCTCACTGTGACATCAGCCTTGCAACACTTCTCACCATTGGTATCCCACCTAGCCTTACTATAACACTACAGCCCAACCACAGAATCACAGGCTCACAGTGATGTGACTGACTCAGCAGTGACATAATAAACAGTGACAACACAGCCTCACATGCTACATCGCTGCCTAACTGTGACATCAATCTACCCACAGACATCGCAGCCTCACAGTGACCTTACAGCCTCACTGGGACCTCACAATCTAACCTTTTACATCATAGACTCACCTGTTATATCATACCTCATTGTGAAATCGGCCTTGAAACTGACATCACCTCTTCTACAGTGACCTCACACCCTCACTGTGACATTAACCTCTCTGTCACAACCTCATAGTGATATCAGAGCTTCACAGTGATATCGCAGCCTCACTATGTCATTGTAGCCACATTTCTGACATCACAGCCTCACTGTGACATCACATCCTCAGCCAGCCCTGACATCAGACTGTGACAGAACAGGCTAGTCTCTGATAAAGCATCAATGACACCATGGACATCCTGCCTAGCCTTGCTATGACACCACAGCCTCATCACTGACATCTCAGGTTGGCAGTCACATGACTCACCAGTAACATCTCAGCCTTTCTGTGACATCTCATCACTGACATGAGCCTCACTTCTGACATCACGGCCTAACCACAGAAATCTCATCTAAACTGTGATGTCATTATCTATCACCACTGATATCACAGCCTCACGATGACATCACAATCTCATAGTACCATCACAGCCTCACTGTGACTTCACAGCCTCAGAGTGACCTCACAACCTGCCCACTGACACCACAGGCTCACCTGTTATACCATAGCCTCATTGTGACATCAGTCTTGTCACTGACATCACAGCCTCACTGTGACATCACATCTTCAAGAGTGACATGACAGTCCACAGTGATATCCAACCTTCACAGTAACATCACTGCCTCAGTGTGACATCAAGGCCTCACCCGTGATGGCACAATCTCACCCATGACATAAGAATCATCTCTGATCATAGTCAGAACACTGACATCACTGCCACACCAGTGACAAAACAGCCTTTGACATCACAGCCTCACCAGTGTCACTGTCACATAATAGGTTCAACACTGACATCATTGTGGTGATGTGTATTGCGTTGCTAACCTTAAGAGCACAAAGATGGAAAAACAGGAAAAGGGGAAGAGAAGAGAGCCACTTACTCACCTTCAGGCACTGTAAACACAGGAACACAAAACCAAAGGGGCCGCTCACCAAACTGTACAAGAGTGGCTATCTCATCTACACCAAGAGCAGCTCCACCTCATGTTGGAATTAACCAGACAAATCACTCCACCAACTAAGAACAGCCATGCACCACTCCCCATGGAATTGAAAAAGAGCTTTCAATCTCTTAATTCCAACCCAGGGACATGGCTCAGGGGAGTAATGAACCCCTGAAGTCCCTCACTAAGCACAGGATGCTTAGATACAAAACACCTCTGCATATGTATTGCACTAGGTCTCTCCTTGGACGTTGGTAACCCTTTTAGGAGTTGTTTTCACTTTCACCTTGGTTCTAGTCATTGCTTTTTATTTTCTGTGGTCTTTCCCCTTATCAGCTCTCCTCCTAGTTATCTCTGCTCCATTGGTGACATTTTAGCCTCATCACTGACATCAGTCTCATTCTGACATCACAGTCAAACCACTGAAATCACAGATGAACTATGATGTCATAGTGTATCATCAATGATATCACAGCCTCACTGTGATGTCACAACATCATGGTAACATCACCTCCTCAAAGTGACATCACAGCCTTTCCTCTGACCATGACAGCCTCAGTGTGACTGCACAGCCTCACCACTAACATCCTAACCTCACTGTAAAATCCAAGCATCATCCCTGACATCACAGCCTCACTGACATCTTATAGAATCAGTCCTGACATCAGAGCCTCAATGTGACATCACAGCCTCATAGTGAGGTCCCAACCTACCCACTGACACCACAGGCTCTCCTGTTACATCATAGCCTCATTGTGACATCAGTCTTGCCACTGATATCACAGCCTCACTGTGACATCACAGCTTCCAGAGAGATATCCCCTCATGATGACATGACAGCCTCACCCATGACAGCACAACCTCACCTATGAAATCAGCATTGCCACTGATATTAGTCAGAACACTGACATCACTGCCATAACAGTGAAAACACATCCTTTGTCGTCACAGCCTCACCAATGTCACTGTCATGTAATAGGTTCACAACTGACATTATAGTCTCACCAGTGACATCATAGACTCACTCTGACATCTGTGATATAACTGACGATCACTATGACAATGTGACATAACTGGTGAGGCTGTTATGCCACAGTGAGGCCATGATGTTACCATGAGGCTGTAATATCAAGGTGAACATGTCATATCCTTGGTGAGGCTGTGATGTCACATTGAGTCTGTGATGTCACTAGTGAGGTTTGTATTTCAATCTGGGCTGTCATGTCAATGTAAGTTGATAACACTCTGTAAGCTGTGGTTTCATAGTGAGGCTGCGATGTCAGAAATGAGGTTACAATGTCGCAGTGTGGCTGTCATATCATTGTGAAGCTGTGATGTCACTGTGAAGCTGTGACAAAACAGCAAGATTGTGATATCACAGTGAGGCTGTGAGGTCACTGTGGAAGATGTGATGTCAGTGGCTAAGCTGAGGTAACCATGAGGCTATGATGTAATAGGTGAGTCTGTGATGTAACAGGTTAGACTGTGAGGTCACAGTGAGGCTGTGAATTCCTTGTGAGGCTGTGATGTCTCTGAGAAGACTGATGTCACACTGAGGCAGTGATGTAACATGTGAGGTTGTGGTTTTATAGTACATGATGTGAAATCCTATGATGTCACTGCCGAGGCTGTCATGTCACTGTGAGCCTTTGCTATCTGTGTTGAGCTGATTTCACAGTGAGACTACTGGCACAGTGTGGCTGTGATGTCACAGTAAGTTGTGATGTCACAGTGTGTTTTTTATGTCAGTAGTGACTGTGCTTTCACAGGGAAACTATGTGATGGGTGAGGCTGTATTGTCACTGGTGAGGCTTTAATGTCACAGTGTATTTATTGTGTCAAACTGAGGCTGCCATGTCACAGTGAGGCAATGATGTCAGATGTGACACTTTATGTCACAGTGATACTTTGATGGCACAGTATGGCTGTGATGTCACAATGAGGCTGTGATGTCACTGTGAGGTTGTGATGACATTTGGGAATTTGCGATGTCATAGTGAGGTTGTGATATCAGTAGTGACAGTGGGTGTCACAGGGTGGATGTCATGTTTCAGGAGGTCAGTGGTGAGGCTGTGGTGTCATTGTGTGGCTAGGTAGGATGTCAGTGATAAGGGAGTGATGTTGCATTGAGGCTATGATTTCAGAGTTGAACCTGTGATGTTCTAGTGAGGTTGTGATGAAACACAGTGTGCCAAAGGCTGTGATGTCCTAGTGAGGCTGTGATGAATCACAGTGTGTCAAAGGCTGTGTTGTCACTGGTGTGGCAGTGGTGTGTGTTTTGACTAACATTTCACAGTTTGGGCAATGATTTCAAAGGTGAGCCTGTGATGTCATAGTGAGGCCATCATGTCACTTTGAGGCTATAACCACAGAGGTGAGGCTGTGATGTCACAGTGAGGATGTTATGTCAGTGGTAAGACTGATGCCACAATGAGGCTATGATGTAGCAGGTAAGCCTGTGATGTCAGTGGGCAGGCTGTGAGGTTACTGTTAGGCTGTGATGCCGCCATGAGGCTTTGATGTCACCTTGTGTCTATGGTTTCACCATGAGCCTGTGATGTCACAGGGAGTTGGTGATGTCAAGTTTGAGGCTGTTAGGTCACAGTGAGGTTGTGATGTCTCAGTGAGGCTCTGATTTAAGGGCTGATTCAACAAGACATCAGTTTGGTGGTGACATCAGGAGTGCTTCTTGGATTTCTCAGTGTGTTTAGGACCTCAGTGTAGACTGAGGCTGTGATGTCAGATGAGAGGCTATGATATCACTGTGAGGCGGTGATGTTACCATGATATTGTTATATCACAATGAGTATGTGATATTAGTGGTGATAGACTTAAGACATCATAGGTCAGATGAGATTTCAGTGGTTAGGCTATGAATGTCAGAAGTGAGGGTGTTGTCCTTGATGAGGCTGAGATGTCACACTGAGGCTGGGATGTTACTGTGAGGCTGTGATTCCACAGCAAGTTTGTGGTGACACTGTTGCTAGCTGTCATGTGATCATGAGCCGTGAGTTGTCAGTGATGAGGTTGTCATGGCACTGTGCATCTGTGCTGTGATGAGGCTGTGGTGTAATAAGGTTAAGTAGGATACAGTGGTGAGGCTGTGAAGTCACAGTGTGACTGTGATGTTACCATGAGGGTGTGAATGTCCACAGTGAGGTCTGTGTTGGCACAGTGTGACTGTGATGTCACAGTGCAGCTGTCAGTTCAGTGCTTAGGCTCTGATTTCAGAAGTGAGATGATGTGAGAGATGAGGCTGAGATGTTGCATGGACGATGTGATGCTGTGATGCTTCAGTGAGGTTATGAATCACCATGAGGCTGTGGTGTCCCTGGTGAGTCTGTAATATGGTGTGGATGTGATGTCACAGTGAGGTTGTGATTTCACATTGAGCTTGTGATGTCAGTGAGTTTATTGTGTCAAACTGAGGCTGCCATATCATACAGTGAGGCTATGATTTCAGAGGTGAAGCTATATGTCACAGTAATGCTTTGATGGCACTGTATGATTGTGATGTCACAATGAGGCTGTGAAGTCACAGTGAGGTTTGATGTCAATAGCCACACTGTGATGTCACAGAGAGGCTGTCATGTTTCAGTGAGGCTATGAGGTCAGTGGTGAAGCTGTGGTGCCATAGTGAGATTAGGTAGGATGTCAGTGACGAGGGTGTGATATTGCATTGAGTCTATGATTTCAGAGGTGAGCCTGTGTTGTCATAGTAAGGCTGTGGTGCAATAGGGAGGCTATAACATCAAGGTTGATGCTGTGATGTCACAGGTGGGTAATGAATTCAGAGGTGAGCCTGTGATGTCATATTGTGGCTCTGATGACACAGGCTATAACATAATAGGTGAGGCTGTGCAGTCACACTGAGGCTGTGATGTCACAGGAGAGGCTGTGATGTCTCTGTGGGGCTGTGATGTTACCATGAGATAGTCATGTCACAGTTAGGCTGAGAAATAAATGATGATAAATTATAACATCACAGTTTGAGATTTCAGTGGTTAAGCTGTGACGTAAGAAGTGAGGCTGATGACAGTGATGAGGCTGAGATGTCACAGGGAGGCTGGGATGTTACTGGTGTGGCTGTGATGGCACAGCGAGGCTGTGTTGTGTCACAGTTGAGGCTGTAATGTGACCATGAGCCTTAGATGTCAGTAATGAGGCTGTGGTGTTATAGCCAATCTAGGCAGGATTTCTGTCGTGTCACTGATACAATGATTCCAGAGGGTAGCCTGTTATGTTACAGTGAGGCTGGGAAGTCACTGTAGAAGATTTCACCTTGAGACTATGATGTAACAGTGAGTCTATGATGTAAGAGGTTAGACTGTGGGGCTGGAGAGGTGGCTCAGGGGTTAAGCCTCTGCCTTGCAGGTGGAAGGTCCTGAGTTTGGATCCTAGACCCCACATATAGACTCCGGACGGAAGTGGAAGACGGCCTGCGTTTCTGACCCTGGTAGGACAGAGCCTGTGAATCCCTGGGCAGAGTAAATAAGGAGTAGGTGGAGGCATTCATGGTGGTTCCTGAATTCGCCCACGGTTCTACACACACAGACACACACCACGCACACATGCACAATTGAATCAATAATAAAAAAATTTTTAAAAGAGGCTAGACTGTGAGGTCTCTGTGAGGCTGTGATTTCTGTGGGAAGATTGATGTCACAGTGAGGCAGCGATGTAACATATGAGGATGTGGTGTCACTATTTATGATGTCAAAGGTTATGATGTCACTGCTGATGCTGATACATCACTCTGAACCTGTGCTTCTGTGGTGAGGTTATGGTGTCCTAGTAAGGCTAGGTAGGATACCAGTGGTGAGGCTCTGTGGTCACAGTGTGGCTGTGATGTCACCGTGAGGCTGTGATGTCACAGGGCACCTGTGAAGTCAGTGGTTAGGCTGTAATTTCAGATGTGAGACTGATTTGAGAGGTGAAGCTGAGATGTTGCATTGATGATGTGATATAACTTGTGAGGCTGTGATGCCACTGTGATTTTATGATGTCAAAATGAGGATGTGGTGTCACTGGTGAGGCTGTAATATCACGGTGAGCCAGTGCTATCAGTGGTGAGACTGTGATGTCACAGTGAGGTGTGTTGGTACAGTGTGGTTGTGATGTCACAGTGAGGTTGTGATAGCAGAGTGATGTTGTGATGTCAGTAGTGACTATGCTTTCACAGGGAGACTATGTCATTGTGGATTCTGTGTTATCACTGGAGACTCTAATGTCACAGTGAGTTTATTGTTTCAAACTGAGGCTTGAGGTCACAATGAGGCTATGATATCATTGTTGATGCTGTGTTGTCCAATTAAGGCTGAGAATTCACAGTGAGGCTATGTCAGCGGAGTGTATGTGCTGTCACCATGAGGCTTTTATGTAAGAGGCAAGGCTGATATCACAGATTGTGATGTCACAGTGAGGCTATGATGTCACTTTCAGGTTGTAAATATCTCAGGGAGGCTGTGAGGACACAGTGTGCCTATGAAGTCACAGTGAGGCTCTGATGACAGAGTGATGTTTTTGATGCCACTGTAGAAGATGTGATGCCACAAGAAGTCTGGAATAACAGTAGTGAGAAAGATGTCATAGTGAGTCTATGATGTCACTGGTAAGGCTTTGATGTCAGTGAAGATCCTATTACATGACAGTGACACTGGTGAGGCTGTGATGTCAAAGGCTGTGTTATCACTGGTGTGGCAGTGATGTCAGTGTTCTGAGTAATGTCCGTGGTGATGTTGATATTACAGGTGAGGCTTTGCTGTCACTAGTGAGGCGATGATATCAGAAATGAGGCTATAATGCCACAGTGAGGCTGTTATTTCACTATGAAGCTGTGATGTTACTATGAGGCTATGATGACCAAGTGAGGCTGTGATGTCACATTGAGGCTTTATGACACTGTGTGCCTGTGGTATGACCTTGACGCCATGATGTTACAGGGAGTTGGTGAAGTCACGGTGGAGACTGTGCATTCACAGTGAGACTGTGATATAAGTGGCAAAATTTATATTACAGTAAGGCTCTGATATAAGTGATGATTCTGTGTTGTCACATTGAGGCTGTGTAGTCATCAGTGATACCGTGATGTCACTGTGAGGTTGTGATATCACTGGGGAAGGTGTGATGTCACAGTGAGTTTACGATGTCAATAGCAACACTGGTGTCAGAGGGAGGCTGTCATGTTTCAGTGAGGTTGTAAGGTCAGTGGTGAGTCTGTGGTGCCATAGTGAGTCTAGGTAAGATATCAATGATGAGGGTTGGATGCCACATTAAGGGTATAATTTCAGAGGTGAGTCTGTGATGTCATAGTGAGGCTGTGATGAAACATTGAGGTTATAACATCAGAATTGTTGCTGTGATGTCACAGGTGGGCAATAATTTCAGAACTGAAACTGACTATGAGATCTCATTGAGACTGTGAGGTCACTGTGAGGCTGTGATATTTGTGGGAAGACCAATGTCACAATGAGGCAGTGATGTAACAGGTGAGTCTGTAATGTCACTGTGTATGATGTCACTGCTGATGCTATGTCACTGTGAGCCTGTGCTATCTGTGGTGCGGCTGTGGTGTCTCAGTGAGGTTATGATGTAAACGATGAAGCTTTATGTCACAGTGATGCTTTCATTGCATCATTTGGCTATGATGTCACAATGAGGCTGTGATGTCACTGTGAGGTTGTGATATCACCGGGGAAGTTATGATGTCATGATGAGGTTGTGATGTCAATAGCGACACTGTGGTGTCACAGGGAGGCTGTCATGTTGTAGTGAACCTGTGAGGTCAGTGGTGAGGATGTGTTCTCACTTGTGTGGAAATTATGTCAGCATTCTTACTAATGTCAGTGGTGACACTGATGTAACAGTTGAGGTTGTGCTGTCAATGATGAGGCTGTGATGTCACAGCGAGACTGTGATATCACTGGTAAGACTGATGCCACAATGAGGATATAATGTAACAGGTAATCTTGTGTTGTCAGTGGGCAGGCTCTGAGGTCACTGTGGCTGTGATGTCACAGTGAGTTTATGATGTCAGAGGTGTAAGTATATGACATCACAACCTTACTGTGACATCACAAACTCACTGACATCACAACCTCACTGTGACATCACAGCCACACTGTGTCATCACAGCCTTACCACTGATGGCAAAGGCTCACTGTTATTTACATCCTCACCCTCACCAGGGATTCGACAGCCACATGGTGACATCATAATCTCACTGTGGCCTCACAGCCTCACCAGTTATATCACATCATCAATGTGACATCTCAGCTTCATCTGTTACATCAGTCTCACTTCTTAAATCACAGCCTAACCACTGACCTCACAACTCCACTGTGACATCACCACCTCACTGTGATATCACAGCCTCACTTTTACTTCACAGCCTCATAGTGACATCATATCCACACTATAACATCATAGCTATATCTCCTATAGCTTCACTGTTTCATCACAGCCTCACTATGACATCACAGGCTTACTTTTGAAAGCATACCCTCAATGCAACATCACACCCTCATCACTGATATCCTACCTAGCCTCATTATGGCACCACAGCCTCACCACTGACCTCACAGGCTCACTGAATCATGAAAACCTCCCTGTGACACCACAGTGTCGCTATTGACATCACAACCTCACTGTGACTACACAACCTCACAGTGACACCACAGCCTCCTTGTGACATCACAGCCATACCGTGCCCTCAAAGCATCACTGTGATATATAGCTTGACCACTGCCATTATAGCCTCATTGTGATAGCACAGTCTCAGGTTTACACAATGAACTCCCTGTGACAATAGAGCCTCACCAATGACATAGTCTCCCTGTGAAAGCACAGTCACCAGTAATATCACAACCTACTGTGATATCACAACATCACATCACAGCTACACTGTGCTAGCACAGATTCAAGGTGATATCACAGCCTCACCATTGATAGCACAGGCTCACCGTGATATCACAGCCTCACCAATGACACCACAGCCTCATGATGACATCATAACATCACTGTGGCATCACAGCCTCATGAGTTATATCCCATTATCAATGTGAAATCTCAGCATCATCTCTCATATCAGTCTCAATTCTGAAATCACAGCCTAACAACTGACCTCACTGCTGCACTGTGACATCACAGCCTCACTGTGACATCAGTCTAATCTGTTACATCATAGACTCACTTATTACATCATAGCCTCATGGTGAAATCAGCCTTGCCACTGACATCAGATCTTCCACAGTGACCTCAAAGCCTCACAGTAACATCACACTCTCTCTCTGATGTCACAGCCTCATACTGTCATCACACCCTCACTGTGGCAGTATTGCCCTAAGTTTCTGACATCACAGCCTCACTATGACATCACATCCCTCACCTCTGACATCACAGACTCGTTATGACATAACAGGTTAACCTCTGTAATCATAGCATCAGTGACACCATGGACATCCAACCTAGCCTCACTATGACACCACCGTCTCCTCACTGACATCTCAGGCTAACAGTCACATGACAGCCTCAACAGTGACACTACAGCCTCACTATGGGATTCCAGCCTCACCAGTAACATCCCAGGCTCACTGTGAAACCTGTGCCTTATCACTGACACAGATACACTTAATATATCACAGCCTAACCACTGAAATCTCACCCGAACTGTGATGTCATAGTCTATCACCACTGATATCACAGCCTTACTGTGGTATCACAACCTCATGGTAACATCACCGAATCACAGTGACATCATAGCCTCTCCTCTGACATCACAGCCTCAGCGTGACTGCATAGCCTCACTATGAACATCCTAAACTCACTGGGAAATCCGAGCATCTACTCTGATGTCACAGCGTCATGGACATCTTATAGAATCAGCCCTGACATCAGAGTCTCACTGCAACATCACAGTCTCACAGAGACTTAACAGCCTGCCCAATGAAATCACAAGCTCACTTGTTACATCATAGCCTCATTGTGACAACAGTCTTGCTAATGACATCACAACCTCACTGTGACACAGATTTCAGAGTGATATCACCTCATGGTGAAATGACAGCCCACAATGATGTACAAACTTCATAGTGCAATCATAGCTTCAGTGTGACATCACAACCTAACTGTGACATCCCAGCCTTTCCTGTGATATCACATATCACAGCCCCACTTCTGACAACATAACTTCACTGTGACATAACAGACTAACCTCTGAAATCATAGCATCAGTGACATGGTGGTCATCCTGCCTAGCCTATGACACCACAGCCTCATCACTGATATCTCAAACTCATGGTCACATGACAGTCTCAACAGTGACACTACAGCCTCGCTGTTGCATTACAGCCTCACCATTTACATCCCAGCCTCACTGAGACAACTCAGCCTCATTACTGACATCAGACTGTCTTCTGATATAATAGCCTAATGACTGAAATCTCACCAAACAGAGATGTCATACTCTATCAGCCAGGCTGTGATATCTCAACCTCACAGTAACATCACAACCTCACTGTGACATCACAGCCACACTGTGCCAGCACAACCTCATTGTAACATCACAGCCTCCCCCTTATATTACAGGCTTACAGTGACATCACAGCCTCTCCTCTGACATCATAGCCTCAGTGTGACTCCACAGCCTCACTACTGACAACCTAACTTCACTGTGAAATGCAAGCATCACCCTTGATGTCTCAGCCTCATTGTTACATCACAGCCTCGCCACTGATATGACAGGCTCACCATGATATTACAGCCTCACCAGTGACACAACAGCCTCATGGTGACATCATAACCTCACTGTGTCCTCACAGCCTCACTGTGACATTACAACATGACGGTGCCATCACAGCATCACTGTGACATCACAAACTCACCGTGACATCAGCCTTGCCACTGACATAATAGTCTCCTGGTGACATCACATACACTCCTCTGATATAGTCTCACTGTGACATCACAGCGTTGAGGTGACATCACAGCATCACCACTGACATAATAGCCTTACTGTGACATCAGCCTTGCCAGTGACATAGCAGTCTCACTGTTATCTCACTGCCTCCATCATGACATCACCAACTCCCTATGACATTATGGGCTCACTGTGACACCAGAGCCACATGTTGACATTAAATCTCACAATGGCATTACAACCTCACAGCGACCTCCAGCCTAACCACTGACACCACAGGTTCAAAATTACGTCATAGCCTCATTGTGACATCACTCTTACCACTGACATCACAGTCTCACTGGGACCTCACAGCCTCCACCATGACATTACCAACTCCCTGTGACATCATGGGTTCATGGTTACACCACAGACAGATGGAAACAACAAAACCTCATGGTGGCATCACAGCCTAACACTGACCTCACAGTCTGCCCACAGACACCACAAGCTCGCCTGTTACATATAGCTTCATTGTGGCATCAGTCTTATCACTGACATCACACCCTCACTGTGACATTAAAGCCTCACCTGTGACATCAGTGTCACCACTGACATTAGAACACTGACATCACTGCCACACCAGTGCCACTGTCACCTAATAGGTTCACCACTGACATCATAGCCTCACCAGTGACATCATAGACTCACTATGACATCTTTCTCACCCACTGACATTCCAGCCTTATTGTGATTTTACATCTTCACCAGTAACATCACAGCCTCACTATGACATCACAGTGAAATGTCTGACAACACTGCCTCACTGTGAGGGCATAGCCTCACTGTGAAATCACAGCCACACTGTGCCATTGCAGACTCCACATTGACATCATTGCCTGTGACATGACTCAGACATAAAAAAGACTCACTCTGATATCACAGACACACCACTGACATCGCAGGCTCACTGTTATTTTTCAGCCTCACCTCTGATGTCACAGCCTCAATGTGACATAACAACCTCACTGTGACATCATAGCCTCTCTCTGATGTCACAAAATCACTGTGACTTCAACCTTGCCACTGACACAACAACCTTAGCAGTCACATCAGAGCATCTCCTCTAAAATCAAAACCTCACTTTGACATCAGAACCTCAGTGTGACACAATAGCCTCATTGTGACTTGAGAGCTTCCCCACTGAAACCCAGCCTTCTGGAGATACCAGTATTGCCACTGTTATTATGCCTCACTGTGACTTCAGTTTCCACAGTGACATCACTGCCTTACTATGACTTCACAGCCTCACTGTGATATCACACTGTCATTGTGACACAATATCCTGACTGTGACATAAGAGCTTCACACTTGAAACCATACCTCACATGTAACATCAGCCGTGCCACTGATATTACATCCTCTCTGTGACCTCAAAGCTTCAACAGTGATGTCACAGGGTAACTGTTATATCACAGGCTCACTGTGCCTTCACAGCCTCACCACTGACCGCCTAGAATCACTGTAACATCAAATCTTCACCACAGACATCACAGTGTCATTGTCACCTAATAGGTTCACCACTGACATCACAGACTCATCAGTGAGGTCATAACCTCATAATGACATCATTCTAATCACTGACAACTCAGCCTCATTGTGACATCATACCCTTACAACTGACATCATAACCTCATTTTGATATCACATTCTCACTTCTGACATCATAGCCTCACTGTGTCATCACAGCTTCAACTCTGACACCAAAGCCTTACTATGATGTCACACCTTGCCAGTGACATCATAAACTCACACTTGCGTTTCAGCTCACGTCACTTCCAATGTCACATTCTCACTGTGACATAACATTCTCCCGTGACATCAGAGCCTCTCTGTGACATCACAAACACACTGTGACTTCAGCCTTGCCACTGACATAATAGGTTTACCAGTGGCATCACAGCCTCACATCTGACTCACATCCACTGTGACATACAGTTTCCCTGTATAGCATCATAGCCTCTCTGTGATGTGACAAAACTCAACTGTACCTTCAGCCTTGGCAGTGACACAACAGCATCACTGGTGACACTCACAGCCTCTCCTCTATATCCACAGCCTCATCACTGATATCTCAGCCTCATTGTGATATCATTCCTTCACCAATGACATCATAGCTTTACTATGTCCTCACAGCCTCACAGTGTCATCACAACCCTCACTGTGATATCACAGCCTCACTGGGACATCCCAGCCACAACAGAGATATCACAATTTCACTATGATTGGCAAAGTTTCACTGTGACATCACAGACACACTATTACATCACAGTCTCCACATTGACATCACAGCCTTATTGTGACATCACCAGTGACAACACAGACTCACTGTCTCATTGCAGCCTCAACTTTGGCATCACATGACAGCCTCATAGAAGACTCACAATCTTAGTAGTCACAGTGAGCTCAAAGTGGTCACAGCTCGAAGTTGTCATAAACAGCTAATGGTGGTGAGAGCTCATAGTGGTCATAGAGAGTCACAGTGATCATAGCTCACAGAGGTTTTAGCGAGTTCATGTGGTCATAATTCAAAGTGGTCATTGAGATGTCATAGTGGAGATAGAGAACGCACTGTGGTCATAGCTCATATTGATCATATAGAATGCCCAGTTTTCTAGCTCATAATGATATAGAGTGCTCACAGAGAAATAGAGGATTCACAGTGGTCATACCTCATAGAGTTTCTTGTAGGAACTTACAGCTGTCATAGAAAGCTTGCAATAGTTATAGAGTGTTCATAGTGGTCTAGAGAGCTCACTGTGGTTATAGAGAGTTCATAATGGTCATAGAGAGCTCCCAGTTGTCATAGGTCATAATGTATATAAAGAGGTCACAATGGCCCAAGAGAGCACAGAGTGGTGAAAACTTATAGAGAGGTATAGAGAGCTCGAAGATGGTATAGAGAGCTCACAGAGGTCATAGAAAATTCATAGTGTTCACCAACTCTCTCATAGTGATCATAGTTTCATAGTGCTCATGTAGAGCTCACAGTGGTCATAGAGAGCTCAGAATGGTCACAGCTCATTAGTATTACAAAGAGCTCACAGTGTCCAATAATTCATTGTTGTCATAGAGAGCTCACAGTGGTCATAGAGAACTCAAAGTGGTCATTGCTCACAATGGTTATATAGAACACTTAATCTTCATCATGAGCTCACAGTGGTCATAGCTCATAGTGTTGAGAGAGATCATAGTGGTCATAGAGAGCTTACAGTTGTCATAGCTCAGAGTAGTTTCAGAGAACTCATAATCATTACAGAGTGCTCAACATGGTCATAACTCAGTGTGATAGTGAGCTCACAGTGGTCATAGAGAACTCACAGTGGTTATAGCTCATAGTGGTTATATAGAGCTCATAGTGGTCATAGAGAGCTCACAGTGGTCATAGCTCATAGTGAACAGAGATACAGCACAGGTTTTAAAACTAACAATGGTCATAGAGAGCACATAATGGACAATGAGAGCTCATAGTGGTCATAACTCATAGTAGTCATAGGAAGTTCATAATGTCACAGAGTGCTCACAATGGTCATAGATAGTTCACAATGCTCATAGTTCATAATCGTCATAGAGGACTCACAGTGGCCATCGCAATCTCATAATTGTCATAGAGAGCTGAAAATGGTCATAGTTCACAGTGGTAATAGAGAGGTCATAGTGGTCATAAGGAGATCACCTTGGTCATGGAGCGCTCATATTCATCATAGCTCACAGTGGTCATAATTCACAGTGGTCATAGGGATCTCATAGTGGCCAGAGAGAGCTCATGATGGTTTTAGCTCATACTGAACATAGATAGGTCACAGGGTTTAAAACTTACAGTGGTCATAGAGAGCTCATAATGGACAATGAGAGCTCAGAGTGGCATAGATCTTAGTGGTCTCAGAGAGCTCATAGTGGTCATAACTCACAATGATCATAACACATTATTCAGAGGGAGTTCATAATGTTCATAGGGAGTTGATTGTAATAGTAGTCATAAGGAGTTTTCTATGACCACTATGAGCTATGAATATTGTGAGTGCTCTATGACCACTATAATCTTTGACCACTGTAAGTTCTCTACACTAGAGTGCACTGTTATCCCTATTAGCTTTCATAATGATCATAGAGAGCCCATAGTGGCCACAGAGAGCTCACAGTGATCATATCTCATATTGGTCAGAGAGAGCCTACATTGGTCATATGTCATAATCTTCATAGATAGCTCACAGTGTCATAGACATCTCACAGTGTCATAGCTCATAGTGGTCATAGAGAGCTCATAATGGTCATACCTCAAGGTGGTCATAGTGTGAACTTATAGTTGTTATAGAGAGTTCAAATTGGGAATAGTTTGTAGAGTTGATACAGAGCTCACTGTGATCACAGACCATAGTGGTCATAGAGAGCTCACAGTGTCATAGTTCCTAGTGATAACATAGAGCTCACAGTGGTCACAGAGAGCTCACAGTGTTCATAGCTTATCGTGAACATAGAGAGGTCACAGGGTTTACAACTCACAGTGGACACACAGAGAACAAAATGGCCAATGAGAGCTCGCAGTTGTCAGCACATACTGGTCATAGAGAAATCATAGTTGTCACAGAGAGCTCACAGTGGTCTTAGAGAGCTCATAGTGGTCTTAGGACCATTTACAATGGTCATAGAGAGCTGACAGTCATTGTGCAAAGCTGACAGTCATCACAGAAAGCTCACTGTGATCGTAGATCATAGTTGTCATCAAGAGCTCAGAGTGGGCACAAAGACCTCACAGAGGTCATAGAAAGCTAAGGGGATAACAGTACACTCTAGTTGTAGAGAACTTACAGTTGTCAAAGATTATAGTGGTCATAGAGAGTTCACAATATTCATAGCTCACAGTGGTAATAGAGACCTCACAGTGGTCATATCTCATACTGTTCATAGAGAGCTCACAGCTGTCATAGAGCATTCACAGTGGTCATAGAATGTTTCAGTCATCATAGAGAGCTCACAGTGGCTATAGAGAGTTTGTAGTCATCATAGAGAACTCCCAGTTGTCATAGATCATAGTGCACATAGAGAGACCACAGAGGTCAAAGAGAGCTCAGAGTGGTCAGAGTGAAAGCTCACAGTGGACATACAGAGGTCACAGTGTTCATAGAGGGATCACAGTTTTCATAGAGAGCTTACCGTGGCCACATAAACCTCATACTGGTCAGAGCTCACAGTGGGCATAGGTCACAGTGATCATAGAGAGCTCCCAGTGGTTATAGGGACTTAATAGTGGTTATAGCTTATAGTAGTCATAGAGACGTCTTAATGGTCAGAGTGTTCAGAGTGGCAATAGAGAGTGACACTGATCATAGAGAGCTCTTCATATTCATAGATATGTCACAGTTGTCATCAGAGCTCACAGTGGGCAGAGAGAACTGACAGAGGACATTGAAAGCTTATAGTGGTCACAGCTCTCTCTGGTAATACAGAGCTCATAGTGGTAATATATCATGGTGCTCATAGAGAGATAACAGTGGTCATAGAGACAGAGGACAGAGGTCATTGAGGTGACAGTGGCCTTTGAGATCTAATTGTGGCATAGCTAATAGTAGTCATAGAGAGCTCATAGTGGTCACAGAGATCTCACAGTGGTCACAGCTCATATTGGTCATAGAGAGGTCACAGTGGTCATAGTTCATAGTGTTGATAATGAGCTCATTAAGGTCATAGATAATTGTGGTCATAGAGAGCTCAAAGTATTCTTAGCTCATAGTGGTCATGGAAAGCTCACAGTTGTCATAGGGAGCTCACAGTGGTCATAAGTCACAGTGCCATTAGAGAGCTCATTGTGTTATAAAGAGATCATTATGATTATAGAGAACTCCCACTGATGATGGAGAGTTCACAGTTGTAATAGAGAAGTCACACTTTTCATACAGAATGCAATCAAAACTGTAATAAAGTACTCATAGTGCTCATAGCTCAAGGTGGTCACAGTTCATAGTATTCATAGTGTGCCCACAATGGTCATAGAGTATTCACAGTGGTCATAGATCATAGTGCTCATAGAGAATGCACAGTTGTCATAGAAAGCTCATAGTGGTCACTGTTCATTGAAGTCTTAAAGAGCTCATAGTGGTCATAGCTCATAGTGTACATAAAGAGTTCACAGTGTTCACAGCTCATAGTGGTCAGAGATAGCTCTCAGAGGTCATAGTTCATAGTGGCCATAGAGAGCTCACAGTAGTAAAGAGAGCAAAACATATGTCATAGCTTATAGTGGTCATAAAGAGCTTACAGTGGTCATAGCACAAAGTGGTCACAAAGCTCACAGTGATTATAGAGAGCTCACAGTCATCACAGAGTGCTTACTGTGGTCAAAGAGAGCTCATGGTGGTCATAGCTCGCAGTGGTCCTATAGAGCTCATAGTGGCCCTAGATCCTAGTGATCACAGAGAACAAATAGTGGTCATAGAGGACTGGTATTGATAATAGTTCAAAGTGGTCAAAGAGAACTCACAATTGTAAAACAGAGCTCGTAGAAGTCACAGCTAAGAGTGCTCACAGTAGTCAAGGGTTGTAGAGAACTCATAGTGGTCATAGAGAGCATGCAGTTGGTTAGAGCCCATAGTAGTTACAGAGAGCTCACAGTGGTCACAGAGAATTCACAGTTTTCATAGTGAGGTCACAGTGTGCATAGAGAGCTCATAGTCGTCACAGAAATTTCAGAATGGTCACGACTCATACTACACATGAGAGCTCATAGTGGTCTTAACTCATAGTGTTCATAGAGAGCTAACAATGCTCATAGAGAACTCTCTGGGGTCATAGCTCGTTGTGGTCATAGAGAGCTCATAATGGTCCTAGAGAGCTCAGAGTGGTCATAGCTCATAGTGGACACACATTGGTCATAGCTCACAGTTATCATATAGAGCTATTAATGTTCATAGTGAGCTCACAATGGTCATAGCTCATCATGTTCCTAAAGAGCTCAGAGTTCTCATAGAGAACTCACAGTAGTCATAGAGAGCTCACAGGGGTCATACAGAGCACAGTTGTCACACAGAGCTTACAGATGTCATAGAAATGGCATAATGGTCATAGCTCTCTGTGGTTATAGAGAGCTCACAGTCATCATAGAGAACTCTTAGTGATCATAGAGATCACACAGTAATCATAGAAAGCTCATAGTTGTCATAGAGTCCGCACCATGATCATAGCTCATAATAGTCATAGAGAGTGATCATAGAGAGCTCAAAGTGGTTATAACACATAGTTTTCACAGAGCCATCACAGTGCTCACAGTTCATAGTAGTCGTAGAGAGCTCACAGTGATGAAAGAGCTCACAATGGTCATAGCTCATATTGCTCATCAAGAGATCATAGTGGACATAGAGAACTCATAGTGTTCATAGAGAGCTCATACTCCTCATAAGGATCTTACAGTGGTCATAAAGAGCTTACAATGGTCATAGAGAGGTCATAATTGTCATAGCCCACAGTATCATAGCTAATAGTGGGCACAGAGAGTGCACAGTGGTCATATTGACCTTACTGTGGTTATAGCTGATAGTGATCAGAGAACTCACTGTGGTCATAGAGAGCTCACAGTGGTAATAGATTGCTCACAGTGGTCACAGACAGCTCATAATGGTCATAGAGCTATCACAATGTTCTTAGTTCATAGTCATCATAGAGTTCAGAGTTGTCATGGAGATCTGAGAGTGATCACAGCTCATCGTGGTCAAAGAGAACTCAGAATCTTTATGGAGAGCTGACAGTGGTCATAGAGAGCTGACAGAGATGATAAAGAGTTCACTGTGGTCATAGAGAGCTCACAATAGTCACCAAATAATTACTGTGGTCATACAGTGTCATTAGGAGCTTAAGGTGGTCATAAAGAGTTCACAGTGGTCATAGCTCACAACAGTCATAGAGAGCGCACAGTGGACATAGAATCTTTATAGTCATAACTCACAGTGGTCATAGAGAGATCATAAGAATCACAGCTCATTGAGAATCACAGTTGTCATTGAGACAACTCAAAATGGCCAGAGAAAGTACACAGTGTTCATAGAGAGCTCATAGCAGTCATAGAGACCTCACAGGGGTCATAGCTCATAGTGGTCATAGAGGGCTCACAGTGGTCATAGATCATAATAGTCATAGAGAGCTCGGAATTATCATAGATAGCTGACAGTGGTCATATCTCATCATGGTCATAGAGAGCTCAGAGTTCTCATACACAGCTGACAGTGTTCATAGAGAGCTGAAAATTATGATAGAGAGTTCACTGTGATCATAGAAACCTCACAGTTGTTAGAGCTCACAGTGGTCATAGACAACTCACAGATTTCATAGAGAGCTCATATACTGGTTGTAGTTCACTATGGTAATAGGGAGCTCACAGGGGTCATAGCTCACAGTCATCATAGAGAGAACTTAATGATAATAGAAATCACACAGTGATCACACTCATAGTGAACATAGAGAGTTCACAGTGGTCATAGCTCACAGTGGTCATACTAAGCTCGCAATGGTCATAGGTTCCAGTGGTCATAGAGAGCTAACAGTGGTCATAGATCAGAGTGATCATAGAAAACTTATAGTGATCATTGAGAACTCACACTGGTCACAGATCATAGTGGTCATAGAGAGATTAGAGTGGTCACAGTTCCTCGTCGTCATAGAGAGCATATAGTGGTTATGGAGAACTAAGAGTGGTTATAGAATATAGTGGTCATAGAGAACTCACAGGGGTCATAGCTCACACTGGTCATAGGGAGCTCACAGTGGTAATTAAGAGGTCACAATGTTGACAGAGAGATCACAATTCTCAAAGATAGCTCATAGTGCTTATACCTCACACAGGTCTTAGAGAGCTCGTAGTAGATATAGCTTATAGTGGACATAGTGAGGTCATAGTGGTCATAGACACATCAAGTCGTCATGGCTCCTAGAAGACATAGACAGCTTACAGTGGTCATAGAGAGCTCAGAGTGGCCATAGATCATAATTGTCATACTGAGCTCATAGTGATCACAGAAACCTCACAGTGGTCATAGCCCATATTGTTATACACAGCTCATAATGGCCATAGAGTGCTCATAATGGTCACAGAGAGCTCACAGTCATTATACAGAGCTCAAAGACATCATAGAGAGATCATGATGCTCACACAGAAGTCATTTTGAGCTTTCTCGTAGAGAAGTCACAGTTCTCTCATAGAGAGTTCACAGTGGTCACGGAGAACTCCTAATTGTCATAGAGACTTCACAATGGTCATAGTTCACAGTGATCATAGAGAGCTAACAGTGTACCTAGATTGTAATGAAAATAGAGAATTCAAAGTGGTCAAAGCCCTTAGTGGTAATGAAGAACTCACAGTGGTCATAGCACACAGTGGTCCTAAGAGAGCTCAGTGTGGTCATAGTGAATTCACAATGGTCATAGAGAGCTTACAGTGGTCATGAAGAGCTCAAAGTTGTCATAGAGAGGTCCCAGTGGTCATAGAGAGATTAAAGTTGTCAAAAAGAGCCCATAGTGGTCATAGCTCACAGAGGTATTAGAGACTTATAGTGGTCATAGCTCACAGTAGTCAAAGAAAGATCATAGTGGACACAGAGACATAACTCATAGTGGACATGGAGAGCTCACGGTGGTTATAGCTCATAGTGGTCATAAAGAGCTCACAGGAGTCATAGGTCATAGTTGTCAAACAGAGCTCATAATGGTCATAGAGAGCTCATATTGATAATACAGAGTTCACAGTAGTCATACAGAGCTTAAAGTGGTCATAGAGAATTCACAGTGGTCAAAGAGACCTCACAATGGTCATAACTCATAATTTTCATAGATAGCTCACGATATTCATAGCTCATAGTAGTCACAGTGATCTCAGAGTGATCATAGCTTTTAATGGTCATAGAGAACTCCTAATCATCATAGGGAGTTCAAATTTATCATATCTCACAGTTGTGTTAGAGAGATTATGGTGGTCATAGATCACAGTGATCATATAGAGCTCATAATTGACATAGAGAGCTCACAATGCTCAAAGCCCACAGTGGTCATGAAGAGCTCACAGTGTTCATAGCTCATAGTAGTCATATAGAGCTCCTAGTTTTCATAGACATCATACAGTGGTCATAGCTCATATTGGTCATAAAGTGGTCACAATGTTCATAGTTCACAAGGGTCATAGAGAGCTTAGAATGGTCATAGTTCTCGTGGTCATAAAAAGCTCATAATGGACAATACGAACTCACTATGAGTCATAGCTCATAGTGGTCATAGAGATCACACAGCGGTCATAGTTTACAGTGGTCATAGAGAGCTCATAGGGAGTGGACATAGAGAGCTCACAGTGGTTATAGACAACTCACAGTGCTCATAGCTCACAGAGGTAATTGAGAGCTCACAGTGGTCATAGCTCATAGTAGTAATAGAGAGATCATAGTGGTCACAAAGAGCTCAAAGTGTTCATAGCTCACAGAGATAATAGAAAGCTCATAGTCGTCATAGCTCCTAGTGGCCATAGACAGAACACAGTGGTCATAACTCATAGTCATTATAGAGAACTCACAGTGGTCAGGGTTTATAGTGGTCATAGAGAGCACATAGTGGTCACAGAGGCCTCACAGTGATCAAAGCTCATAGGGGTCATAGGCAGTTCACAGTGGTCATATCTCACAGGGATCATAGAGAGCTCTTTGTGGTCATAGCTCATAGTAGTCAAAGAGGGCTCACAGTTTTCAGAGATCGCAGTGGTCATAGAATGCTCATAGTTGTCATATCTCATAATGGTCATAAAGAGTTCACAGTGGTCATAGAGAGCTCACAGTGTTCAAAGCTCACAGTGCTCATAGAAAGCTTCATAGTGTACTTATATTATAGTGGGCATAGAGAGCTTACGATCATAATATCTTACTGTGGTCATAGAGAGCTCACAGTGCTCATAGCTCATAGTGATTTTAGAGAGCTCAAAATGTTCAGAGAGAGCTCACAGTGTTCATCGCGAAGTAACAGTAATCATAGAGTGCTGACAATGGACATAGAGAATTCCCATTGGTCATAGAAAACTCACAGTGGTCAAAGACAGCTCATAAGCTCTCTATGCCCACTATAATATAGTGCTCATTGTTGTCATAGTTTCCAGTTGTTATTGTTCACAAAGGTCATAGAGAGCCTATACTGCTCACTGATCCTAGTGTCACGGAGTGTTCATAGTGGCCATAGAGATTTAAGAAGTCATACTTCATTTGGTCATAGAGAGCTCATAGTGATCATAGGTCATACTGGTTATAAGAACTCCTAGTGTTCACATAGAGCTCATAGTGGCCATACCTCATAGCTGTTGTAAATAACTCAGAGTGGTCTTAGGTCATAGTGGTCATAGAGAGCTCATAGTGGTTATGGATATCTCACAACGGTCACAGACAGCTCCCGGTGGTCATAGGTAATAGTGGTCATAGAGAGCTCATAATGGCAATAGAGAGCTCACAGTCATCACAAAGAACTCATATTGGTTATATCTCATAGCAATAATAGAGAGCTCATAGTGCTCATAGATCATAGTGCTCATAGGGAATGCATAATGGCCACAGATAGCTCACAGTGATCATAGAGAGTTCCTAGTGTTCATGCCTTAAACTTGTCATAGAGAGCTCATAGTGGTCATACAGAGCCCACAGTGGTCCTAGAGAGCTCACAGTGGTCCTAGAGAGCTCACAGTTCTCACAGAGAGCTCAAAGTGGTATTAGGAAGGTCATAGTGGTCATAAATCACGGTGGTCACAGATAGCTCATAGTGGTCATAGCGAGCTTATGATGGCCATAGAAAGTTTATGGTAGTCATGGATAGCTCACAGTGGTCGTCGAGTGTAGGAGGAATGGACTAGCCCAGCCTCTATTATCTGTATGGGCTGCATACACAAATGCAACTTCCCCAAGCTAGAATGTGCTGGAGTGCCTAGTGCTAATGTCAAACTGCCAGACTGATAGGACCAACTTAACCAGGACAACACAACAAAAACTCTCACTGGAACTTATGGAATGTTAGGTGGGGTATATAAGCACCCCAATATTTGCAATAAATGAATCTGCAAACCTGAGAGCCTGCTTTGCAACGTGTCCTATTCCAGGAGTTCATGATATTGACTTCACAGCTGCTTATCACTACACTTAAGGGTATTCATGGGTCCTCATGGGTCCCCGAGACTGCTACATCAACAAGGGGTGCTCCAACAAGGGGTTTTCATGGAAGCCCTTTCCTCCTCACAGCATACAGTTGTGGCCAAAGAATGATGCAAATTCCCCACTAAGAACAAGACATTCGGATCCCATACATTCCTTGTCTCATTTGTTCCTCTTTTGGTCTCATCTGTCTTCTTTAGAAAAATGCGCAACAAAATGTAAGGATCCCCAAATATGTTTCTTAAAATCTCTCCGAGAATCTAGAGGCTTCAAGGTTAAGACTGCAGGCCTAGAGGAATTTTGGGATGAGGCTGCAGTTTTAACACCTTGGATCTTTCCAAAGAATATGTGAGAACCCGACTTATGGATGAGGGTGCTTTTCCTTGCTAGAAAGAGAGAGAAAATTAGAAAAAATATATTCATCTATTAAATATAAAGTTTCTTAAACAACAATTTGGTTTTGGTACTAAATTTTAAAGTTTAATCTGCTTTTAATGATTTTCATAATTAAGCTAAGCTGCTGGATTTAACTAATATCAGATCTTATTTTAAATGATAACGTTTTCCCAAATGTTAACCCACCTTTGACAAAGCTTTCAAGAGAAATTTTAAGACAGTTGTCAGTAACTTGTACAACTGCCAGTTGCCAGTAAATTGTAAGCTGTTCATGTGTTTGTATGTTTATGTGTTCTGTGTTTACATGTTGTGTGTCTTGTGTTTCAACATACAAAAATCTGTGGCCACTTCAATTTTGTTTCATCTATGTTGCATGCTAATATAAAAATTTTATCATGCCATTTTTAAATACATGTATGCATACTTTAAAACAAGAACATTATATATATATATATATATAATAATTTTAATGATATCTAAGACCTCAAGTACTTATGTTTTATATCGATCATAATTATTTTTCTGATAGATTATAAATTTTTCTTCCATGAAAGATTATCTCACTTGATTTTGATCTTTAGTAGAACTACAAATGAAAATGTCATTGTGTTCTTAAAGGTTTTTCCATATACTCCCAAAATAACAAAGCCACTATAGTACTGATTAATTACACTTGCTCATTCCTCTGACTTCTTTTATAGAATGTTATACCATCAAATCCAGCAAACAGGAAAATATAATTGTATTCTGAAAGATTCATTGGAATTTCTTCCTTCTGGTATGTCTGAGCTCTCTTTCTTGGGGGCAAATCTGCTTTCTAATTCCATGCTCCCATGTGTACTCCTACTAAGGTGGAACAGGAATTTCAAACCTCCATCTTAGCCAGACCCCATTCCCTTGAAACAAAACAGAATCAATGTAATCTGGACCTAGCATAGTCTGTTTTCAGGAGATTCTAAGTGCATTTGGGTCAACTTCCCTTTCCTTGCAAGATTTTGGCCTAAATTACTTAAGAAGTTTCTCTGAGGTTCCAAATAAATTTATTTTTCAAACAGAAAGGAAGGAAAGAAAAAGGGAAAAAAAAGGACATCATAAAATTGACATCTGCCTAAGGGGATAGATAAAATACTAGCAGACATGCCCAAGCTGACAAACTTGAAATTCCCTTGAAGATAGAGAAAGAAACAAAACAAAAAAGTAGGTTTCTGAGAATGATGGAATCAGATAGCATGTAGCAGAAAGCTTGCAGTTTAGAGGCTCAGGAAAGATACTTTTTGTTGTAGACCTAAAGCCAGAGACATATGTAAGAGGAAAGTTTAGTAAAGTTTTGGTTTTGTACTAAAAGCTTCCCTGAAGTTAAGCTTAGTGTTTGACAGAGGAAAATGGCAATGACAAACTTAAAAGAGTTAAACCAGGAAGAAGCAGAGAACAAAATGTCTGCTGTTAAACAGACCAGCTCCACTGATAAATCAAAGCTGGCTCTTCATTTACATCAGAGCAGTGGTCCTAAGATAATGCTCAGAGATATGTAGAACTTTTCATGTGAGGAAACAATGTTCCCTGCATATGTTCTTTTACATTCCATTGGTCCCCAAAACACCTGTACCTCTTTGCTTTAAGAATCCAGAGGGAAGAAGCAAACTAATTTAGATTGTTTTGCCCCAAGATTCAAAGTTTCCATATTTTTGGACAAGCCTTAAAATACGACCTCAGAGATTTATATCTATCAGAGGAGAAAGATCTCTAATATGTAAATTACTTACTTACAGCTCTTGGCTTTTACACCATACAAAGGTAGTGCCTATTTCAGGCAAGATAACTGGTAGATATTTTAGGCTTACTTATGTTTTTATCTCTTTTAGTTGGACCTAAAAGTAGTAAAGTCATCTATCAAAGACCTCTAGACATCTCAGCACTTCATAAATGAGGTTCATTGACTGCTCACACTTCCTTTGCCCCAACTCAGTAGGAAGTAGCCAGAGTGGTCATTACCCCTCATCCCTTGAGCAGTCTGGGTCCTCAGGCGTTTAAGGGGTACAATAGGCAGGTCTAGAACAGTCCTTACTGGGACAGTCTCTAAGGTCTTTGAAGGTCTTTGACATTGCTGACAGTCATTCCCCAGAACTGGAATCATCCTGAAGAAGCACTCCTGCTGAGGAACTGACTAATCAATCCTCCCAGAGATAAGATGGCCAACTTCCATATGAAGGGATTTTGGGGATGAACTCTCCATATCCAACAAACAACTTGGTCTCTAGACCCACCTGGGCCTAAGAGCAAGTGGGTTGGGCCCAATGGAGTTAACCAACCAGAAAAAAACAGTTTCCCTGGGCTTGCCTTGGTGTACAAATATACATGGCCCTGGCAGCTATCTTTGGCACCCTAGTCCCTCATGGCCCTCTAGTGCTGTGAATCCATTTTTAGTTCCATGCCTCTTTCTTATGGATTCCATGAGTTTTTTCTAGCTGCTTGCTCCTCATAAGTTAGTTAATAATTTTTGAGGTAATTCAAAATTCTTAGAAGACAAATTTTTGAGATAACCTACAGAAATTGGGGATTTCTTGTGACAGAAGTTAGAAGGTTAAAAATATTAATGGACTAGTAAAGGCTCTATACAAAATATTATATCACTCAAGGATTTGTGGGAAGCTCTACTCAGGATTGGTAATGCAGAGATTTTATTTTTTTAAAGATTGCTTATCTAAACAGACAT
Source organism: Typhlomys cinereus (assembly GCA_023101885.1). Taxonomy (NCBI): domain Eukaryota; kingdom Metazoa; phylum Chordata; class Mammalia; order Rodentia; family Platacanthomyidae; genus Typhlomys; species Typhlomys cinereus. The sequence goes on from JALPQD010000001.1 coordinate 19,432,134, forward strand.
ACAGGGATTCTCCTATGACCATGTGCTATTTGTTTATTCCATATTTAATAATGTCCTGGTCTCTACAAAATTTAAAAAACTTTTATTAACTTGTGTTATAATTAATCTATATGTTTGGCTCTAAAAGACTTTTTTTTAATTATTCATTCAATTGTGTGTGTGCACGTATGTGTGTATGTATGTGTGTATGTGTGTGTGTGTAGAACCATGGGTGAATTCGGGAACCACCATGGACTGCCTCCACCTCCTCCTTGTTACTCTCTGCCCAGGGATTCACAGGCTTTGCCTACCAGGACCAGTAATGCAGGCTGCCCCCGCTTCTGCCTGGCGTCTATACATGGGGTCTAGGATCCAAACTCAGGACCTTCTGCATGCAAATCGGAGGTTTAACCCCTGAGTCCCTAAAAGACTACAATTATTTGAAATTTTTATAAATTATTTAATATTTTCACTACAAAATGAGATTTAAGGCTGTTTATCTTAAATTAAATGTTTTCTTTTGCTTATGCATTAAATCCTAATTCCTAAAGGGCATAACTGCTTAAGATCTTATAGAGTCTAACTATTATATTTATATTATATGGGACATATACTTTAAAGGCAAAAAATTTTGGTAATGAGCCTAAGAACTGAAAATCTTAAATTCAATATAAAAGAGTCAACTTAAAAATATTTTCTCAGACATGGCCTCTATACTTCTTAGATAAGAAATGACCCCCCAGGAAGATTTTTGTAATACCATCTCCCAAGTAGATTTAAGACTTCCTCAGATAACATCTCATTTAATTCTTTCCTCCATTTTATACACTTTAATGGTTTTACAATGACAGAACACCTCTGACATACACCTGTCCTAAGCAGACCCAGGGCTCCACTGAGTCGTGGATGCCTTTGTGTTTCTCCATCAGCAGGCTCACTCCTGTTGATTCCCAAACACATAATCTGCCCAGTGGAAAATCGTAGACAGTCTCCCTGACAAGATGATAACCTTGAGTGCGTACCCCGCTTGCTGATCTTTCCCTGATTTGTAAGGTGACCAATGAATCAGGCCCTGATTCCCTTTATTTTGGATAGGTTCTGCACCAATGGGCCATGCAGCTCAAAACCCATTATGATTGGTACCATCTCCTTAAGGTGGACTTGGAGCCAGTCATTTTCCTGAATTGGTATTCTGCATATGATGATCAGGCAGAAGCACAAGCCTGCCTCAACCTTCAGTATGATCTTACCAACACACTGGATATGCTCACAGGTTATGGATAACATATTGACCCCATATCATAATCACCCACAGGTTTGGGTGCATATTTTCAACAGGTTTCTGATCTGGCCTTCAAGGCCCTAAAGGCTTGCTCTTGCCGCCTGTGACACTCGATATGCCTCCATATGTTTTGTTGCTGAATCCCCCACCAGGCCAGCCAAGGGGAAGAGGGGAAACAGTTGGCCTCATGGTGCGAGGCGAATGGGCGAGCTAGCAATGGGGTCACCACCTAGACTCTAGGAGTCAGGCAAGAAGCAGCACGCTGACAATGAGTTGGCCACAGACTCAACTTTACTCAGGAAGTGCTTGGGCTTACATAAGATTGAGATCCAATCAGGTGTGGCCACTCCTCTACTCAGGGGAGGGGAAGAGCAGCCACCAATCATTTAGCTGTTTACTGGGTGTCCAGGTTAGATAGCTGATTCCCATTGGTTGTTCATCCCTCCTTCCCATTGGTTGTTCATCCGCCCGCCATTTGGTTGTCCGTCCCACTGCCTGTATGGTTTCTTCTCTCAGGCTTATCTGTAGTCAGTCCTTCTGCATTCGGGAGCCCGGGCTAAAGCCTCCCTGAATTAATAGTGCCACAATTTCACCCTTTTATTTATAATTTTTTTTCAGTGGGGACCATGATAGCTGGGGCAACCCCGAGCCTCTTCAGCTGCATGGAATATAGGCAACTGTGCCTGTCTTAGGTTAGTCACCACCCTCATGTGAAGCCTTACCCGTCATTGACTACCAGTCATGAGACCATCACAGAGAAGGAATAATGGTCCCAAAGGGGAACTCATGCAGTGGCAGAGAAAAAGATTTTGCAGAGCAGGAGCAGACAGAGGGGCTGTAGGCAGGGCAGACAGAGAGGCTGTAGGTGAAGCAGATGGAGAAATGATCCAGAAGAGCTGGGAAAACATAAATCAGAACCTAACAATTGTAAGTTAGTAAGTCATAGCTTCAATAGAGGACAGCCAGGCTTACGATGGGCCTTTGATGATCTTAGGACTATCTGAGGCCTGAATGGATGATCTGAGGACCTGGAAAGCGAGCTTTATTATTTCGGGAATATATGAAAAAACCTTTAAGAAAATTTGTATGAAAGAAAACTTACAAAAACATAAGTAGTTAAGGCCTTAGATGTTACCAAAATTATTTGTTCTTATCTTTAAGTAGATATACATGTATTTAAAAAATGGCATGCCAAAATTTTTATATTAACACACAATAGAAATAAAAAATAGAAGTGGCCACAGACACAAGACACACAACATGTAAACACACAACATATAAACATACAAGCACATGAACAACATTTTACTGGCAATTGTACAATTTACCAGCAACCGTCTTAAGATTACCCTTGAAAGTTTTATCAAAGGTGGATTAACATTTAAGAAGACCTTATTTAAAACAAGATCTCACATTAGTTAGGTCCGGCAGCTTAGCTTTATTATGAAAAATATCTAGCAAGGAAAAATATCCTCATCCATAGTCCATTCCCACATTTTCTCTGGGAGATCTAAGGTGCTAAAGCCATAGCATCATTCTAAAATTCCTCTTGGCCAACAGTCTTAATTTTGAGGACTCTAGTCTGTAGGAGAGATTTAAGACACCTATTGAGAGAACAGTATCATCTGAAGTAGAACATATAGCCAGGCAAGATGGGGAGTTAAGAGCTACAGGAAGAAGAGGAGGGAAGGGGATGTCAGCAGGGAGTGGCATGCCCCCCACATGGACCTGAAAGCCCTCTGCAGACTCCTCAACCAGGAAGGGGAGGGATTCAGATCTGGAGGAAAAACAAAGGACTAATTTTGGGTTCTCTCCACAAGTTACATTGTAGCAACTAATCACTTCCTCAGTGGAGGATCCTAAGATGCCTAGGAGGATGGGAACAAAGGGGGCCAGAAGCATATGGCCTTTCTGGGCTTCCCCCTTATGGGCCAGGAAAAGCACTTCCATCTGGATCTGTGGCTCCCAGACATTTTCTGGGGAAATCCAAGGTGCTAAGATTAAAGCTTCCTCCCAAAAATCTTCTAAGTCCTTCGGCATGTCCTACATAAGCCTAGTAGAGCCTTAAGGGCAATCAGCTCCGGTGCCTTCTGATGGGACAGTAAATTATCCATTATGGAGAGGAAAGGTTCCCCTAATGGAGCAGAGATGACTAGGGGGTGAAGGGACAAGGCAAAAGCTCAGAAAATAAAAAGCAACGACTAGAACAAAGATCAAAGTGAGAATAACTCCTAAAAAGGTAACCAACATTCAAGGAGAGACCTAGTGCAGGACATATGCGAGGTGTTTTAGATCTAAGCATCCTGTGCTTAGTAAAGGACTTCAGGGGTTTGTTACTCCTCCGGGCCCTATGCTCTGGGTCAGGCCGATTTAATACAGTCAAACCTGGGCTTCAAGTTCTAAGGGAACCAATTTCTCATATGAACAACCAGGAAAAGCCTTAATTTAGAGGGGCTCTTTGATCATGGGAAAAGCAAACGAGTGATTGGGGCTCCTTGATTATCAGCAAATCAAGCGAGCCATTGGGCTCCTAACCTTGCTCCTTGATCATCACTAAATCAAGCAAGCGAGTGTCCGTGTTCCCAAGGACAAACAGAGAAAGGGGAAGAGAAGGGGGCCACCTGCTCACCTTCAGGCACTGAAAGTACAGGAACACAAAACTAAAGGGGCCGCTCCCCAAACCTTACCTGAATGGGTGTCTCGTCTACACCAAAGGCAGCATCGCCCCACGTTGGTGTGCCAGATGTTGCGAATCCCCCTCCGGGCCAGCCGAGGGGAAGAGGAGAAATGGCTGGCCTCATGGGTGTGAGGTGAATGGGCGAGCTAGCAATGGGATCACCACCCAGACCTCTGAAGTCAGGCAAGAAGCAGCACACTGATGACGACTTGGCCGCAGACTCAACTTTACTCAGGAAGTGTTTGGGCTTACATAAGATCGGGATCCAATCAGGTGTGACCACTCCTCTACTCAGGGGAAGGGAAGAGCAGCCACCAACCATTTAGCTGTTTACCGGGTGTCCAGGTTAGATGGCCACTTCCCACTGGTTGTTCATCCTTCCTTCCCATTGGTTGTTCATCCGCCCACTATTTGGTTGTCCATCCCACTACCTGTATGGTTTCTTCTCTCAGTCTTATCTGTAGTCAGACCTCCTGCATTCGGGAGCCCAGGCTAGGGCCTCCTGAATTGATAGTGCCACAATGCTTAACACCTTATTAGGTCTCCAACATGTCCAAAGCTCATGAACAACTTCTCAGTGCATCAAGGGGCCTTGGTCTCAGGCCCTCTTAATTACTCATTGACTTTGAGCCAACAGAACATATTAATATGACACATGTAGCTCCCATGCTTATAGATACTGGGTTTGAAACCAGAATCTACAACAACTTTAAAAGTTTGTTTGATCCTCTTAGATTGTAACTTATGCTGTCAGAGGAGGAATTGTTCTTTCATTAATTATATTAAGTGTTTGCTTCAGCACGTTTCACAGCAGTGCTCCATCAACAGGACCATGCTACAGATAATTATGGCCCTTGAACATCCACGCCATGACCCCCCTAGAGACTTGGTTCAAGCTTGGATTGTAGAGATTCATGAGGCATTGTTCTAATCTTCTATCCACATACTGTGACATGTCTTCCAGAGGGGAGGTCTTTTGAGGGCTGGTAGTCAATGACAGGTAAGATCCTGTTAGACAGGATGACCTAAGACAGGCACGGTCTGTCATGCTGGATACCCTCTGAGGTGGGGTAAAGAAGGTCAGTGCAAAGAACTCTGGCTCTGCTGGCAGTCAAAATAAATAAAAAGGATGGGTAAATAGTTGGAATGGACCAGGCAGGCATGTATTGTCTGTATGAGCTGTTTGTGTGAATACAACTTCCCCAAGATAGAATCTGCTGCAGTGATTGGTGCTGACATCAAACTGCCTGACTGAGTGGACCAACCTAGACAGGCCAACTCAGCAAAAGCACCTACCGAAACTTGTGGAATGTTGTGAGGGATATATAAGTAGCCCAATATTTATAATAAATGAATCTGCAAGACTGCAAGCCTGCTTAGCCATTTGTCTGACTCCTGGAGTCATAGGGTGCTCATAATGGTCCGAGCTCATAATGTTCATAGAGAGCTCATGATGACCATAGTGAGCTCACAGTGAGCTCAGATAGTTCACAATCAAAATAGAAAGCTCACAGTGGTCACAGAGATATCATAATGGTAATAGAATTTTCATAGCTCATAGTAATCATAGAGACCTCACAGTGGTCATAGCTCACAGTGGTCCTAGACAGGTAATAATGTTCATAGTGAGGTCATAGTTGTCATAGCTAATAATGGTCACAGAGTGCTCCCAGTGGTCATAGAATGCTCTCAGTAGGCATAGAGAAATCACAGTGCTCATGGAGAGCTCATAGTTGACATAAACAGCTCACAGTACCAATAGAAAGCCCACAGTGGTCAAAGGTCATATGAGTCTTAGAGAGATCACAGCAGTCATTACTCATAGTGGTCATAGAGAACTTAAAGTGGTCATAGAGAGGTCACAGTCATCAAAGATATCACAGTGGACATAGGTCATAGTGTTCATAGCTTACAGTGGTTATTGAGACCTCACAGTTTTCACAGAGAGATCACAGTGGTCATAGAGAACTCACAGTGATCACAGAGAGTGCATAGTGGTCATAGCTCACAGTGCTGATACAGAGTTCACAGTGGTCATAGCTCATAATGTTCACATAGAGCTCACAGTGCTCATAGTTCAAACTGGTCTTACAAATGTCTCAGTGGTCATAACTCATAGTGATCATGCAGAACTCAAAGTGGTCATAGAGAGGTCACAGTCATCAGAGATATCAGAGTGGTCATAGAGAGCTCAGTGGTCATAGCTCACAGTAGTCACAGAGAGCTCACTGTGGTGAAAGATAGCTCACAGTGGTCAAAGAGAGCTCACAATGGTCATAGAGAACTCATAGAGATCTTAGCTCCGAGTGGAAATAGAGAGCTTACAGTGGTCATATAGAGATCACAGTGATCATAGTCAGCTCACAGAAGTCCTAGCAAGCTCACAGTGGTCATAGTGAGCTCACTGTTGTCATAGACAGCCCAAAATTGTAATACCGAGGTAATAGTACTCATAGCTCACAGTGGTCACAGAAAGCTCATAGTGGTCATAGAAAGTTCTCAGTGGTCATAGGTCATTGAGATCATAGAGAGCTCATATTGGTCATAGAGAGCTCAGATTGGTAATAGATAGTTCACAGTAGCCATAGCTCATGGTGGACATAAAGAGCTCAGAGTGATCATAGCTCATAGTGGTCATAGGGTGCTAACAATGTTCTTATAGAGCTCACAATTGTCATGGAGAGCTCACAGTTGTCACAGAGAGGTCAAAGTGGTGATAAAGAAGCCATAGTGCACATATCTCACAGTGGTCACAGAGAACTCATAGTGGTCATACTCCATAGTCTGATAAGAAATCTCTTGTGGGGGCTGGAGAGGTGGCTCAGGAGTTAAGCCTCTGCTTTGCAGGCGGAAGGTCTTGAGTTCGGATCCCAGATCCCATGTATAGACACCAGGCAGATACATGCACACCCATACATACATACGCATACATGCACAATTGAATAAATAAAAAAAATTAAAAAAACAAAAAAAGAAATCTCTTGTGGTCATAGAGAGCTAATAATGGTCATAGTGAGCTCAGAGTGGTCACAGAGAATTCATAGTGTTCATAGACAGTTAACGGTCATCAAATATTTCACAGTGGTCATAGAAAGCTCATAGTGGTCATAACTTACAGTGGTTATAGAGAGCTCATAAAGGTCAAAGCTCACAGTGGTCATAGAGAGCTCACAGTGTAATAGGCAGCCTCCGAGGTTATAGCTAACAGTTCTCTAAAGCTCATAATTATCCAAGCTCATAGTGGTCATATAGAGCTCATATGGCCATGGAGAGCTCAAAGTGGTCATAGAAAGCTTCCAATGGTCATTGTTCATAGTTTCCATAGAGAGTTCACAATGGTTATAGCTCATATTGGTCATACATAGCTCAGAGTGATCATAGATCATTGAGGTCATAAATAGCTCACAGTGGTTATTCTGAGCTCACAGTGGTCATAGACAGCTCACAGTGATCATACAGAGCTTATAGTGGTCACAGCTCATAGTCATCACAGATATCTGATAATGGCCATAATGAGCTCACAGTCGTCAAAGAGAGTTCACAACGTAAATAGAGAGCTCAGAGTGGTCAAAGCTCATAGTGGTCATAGAGGGCTCATATTGGACTTACCTCTCAGGAGTTAAAGAGTGTTCATGGTGGTCATATCTCATAGTGGCATAGAGAGCTCATAGTGATCACAGAGAGCTCATAGTGGTGATCACTCATGTTTGTTGCAGATTGGTCAGAGTGGACATAGCTCATAATAGTCAAAGAGAGCTAAAAGGTTACCTCACCGTGGTGATAGAGAAATCAGAGTAATCATAGAGAGCTCAGAGTGGTCATATCTCACATTGGGCATGGAATACTCACACTGCACATAGCTCACAGTGGTCATAGAGAGCACGCAGAAGTCATTGCCCAGAGTGGTCATAGAGAGCTCATAATGATCACAGAGAGCTCACAATAGTCATAGCCCATAGTGGTCATTGAGAGTTCACAGTGGTCATAGCTTCTTTTGGTTATAGAGAGGTCAGAATGGTAACAGCTCATCATGGTCATAGAGAGCTCACAGTGGCCATAGAGAGTTCAAAGTGTTCATACAGAACTCACAGTGGCCATAGAGAGCTTACAGCAGTAATAGAGAGCTCATAATGACCATAGAGAGCTCACAGTGGTCATTGAGAGTTCACAGTGATCATAGCTTATATTGGTTTCAGAGATGTCAGAGTGATCATAACTCATCATGGTCATAGAGATCTCACAGTAGCCATAGACAACTAAAGTGTTCATACAGAGTTCAAAGTGGTTATAGAGAACTCACAGTAGTCATAGAGAGCTGACAGCAGTCATAGAGAGCTCATAGTGGTCACAGGTCACAGTGGTCACGGAGAGCTCATTGTATTCATAGCTCTTAGTGGTCATAAAGAGCTCACAATGTCCAAAGTGTGCTTACAGTGGTCACGGACAGTTCACAATGGAAATGGAGAGCTCACAGTGGTCCTAGGTCATAATGGACAAAGAAAGCTCACAGTGGTGAAAGACATATCACAGTGCCCATAGCTCATAGTCATTAAAATAATCTCACAGTGGTCATATCTGATAATGGTCATGTAGTACTTAGAGTGGTCAGGTAGAGCTCTCCTCAAGTGGTCACATTGGTGACAGAGAGATCACCATTTTGATAGACAACTCACAGTCGTTATAGAGAGCCCATAGTTGTCATAGAAAGCTCACAGTGAATATAGAGATATCACAGTGATCCTAGAGAGCACATAGTGTTCATAGAGCTCAAAGTGGTCTTACAGAGGTATCAGTCGTCAAAGATTTCAAAGTGATCATAGAGAGCTCACAGTGGTGATAGCTCACAATGGTCATAGTGAGCTCAGAGTAGTCATAGTGCACAGTGGTTATAGAGTTCTTGCAATGGTCATAAAGAGATTATACTGCTCATAGCTAACATTACTCACAGAGTGCTCATAGTTGTCCTAGCTCATCGTGGTCATAGAGAATTCACAGTGACCATAGAGAGCTCAGAGTGGTTATAGCTTGTCATGGTTTGAAATGTGTCCCCCACAGTCTCATGTGTTTAACAAGGTCATAGCACCTTGAGAAGTGGAGCCTTGCTGGAGGAAGGCAGCCACAAAGGATGGGCCTTGAGGTGGATTAGTTCCACTCTACTCTAGGAGAAGTTGGGTTTTGTAAGAGCAGTCTGCTGCTCTCAGCTTCCAAGATGTCTGCAGTGACCTAGCCTCCTCCAGCTTTGGCCAGCCAGTCATGCTACCTCTGCTTTGAGAGACTGTACCTTCCCTCTGGAACTGTAAGCTGAATAAATCTCTCTTTCTCCCTTAAATTGCTTGACTTTGGGTGCTCTCTCACAGGAATAGTAAAGAGTAACTGTTACAGAAATTGGTACTGGGTAGTGGGGTATTGCTGTGATATCAAGAACAGCTGGTTGGAGCTGTAGAGGTGGTTCAGGGGTTAAGCCTGTCTTGCAGGCAGAAAGGCCTAAGTTCAGATCCTATACCCGCGTATAGATGCCGGGCAGGAGCAGGGGTAGCCAGTGTTTCTGGTCCTACTAGGGCGGAGCCTGTGAATCCGGGGCAGAGTAAACAAGGAAAAGGTTGAGGCGGTCCATGGTGGTTCCTGAATTCGCCCGTGCTTCTACACATACATACACACGCGCGCACACATACATACACACACGTGCTGCACACATGCACAATTGAGTAAATAATAATAAAAAAATTAAAAACTAAACTAAAAAAAAAAAAAAAAAAAAAAAACAGCTGGCACCACAACATGAAGTTGCTGTGAAGCTGAGAAAATTTGGTACCCAGTATTATGGCCAATGCTGTGATTTGGCTAGTGTGCCTTTGGAACTGTTTGTTGGGAGAAATATGGAGAACTTTGGGATTTCGTGCTGGGAACGTCTTTGCATTTTGTTGAGGGGGGCAAATGGGCCTTTCTCGTGAGAACTCAGAGGAGAGCAATGCTGTGAGAGACTCAGACAATGAAAGCCCAGCTAGTGATGGTCCATAGGGGAACAAAGACTGTGTTTGCAACTGGACGAGTGACACATGGAGCCATGTGGTGGCCAAGGGTTTCGTGAATTTTGCCCTCATCCTGAAAGCTTGCCTGAAATTAAACCGGAGTGGTTGGTGGAGGAAATTTCAAGGCAATATAATCTTGACAATGTGATATGGCTACTTTTTAGTTGTCTTCAGAATTATGAAAAAGAGCAAAGAATCAGGAAGAAGCAAAAACTGTAAGATCTGATGATGAAAAATATAATGCCAAACTTGAACCAGGAAGAAGCAGAGAACAAAATGGCTATCAAAGAGATTAGCTCCACTTGTAAATCAAAGCCTGCTCCAATTTGAATAATAGGAGAGGCCCTAGTTTGAGGGCAAGATCCTCCAGGAAGCCTCCAAGGAAGGAATGCAAATCCTTTCAGAAGACTGGAGCTAAAGGGTGGAATTCCAAAGCAAGAGTTGGTTCCTCTTACAAAGCAACTGCCTAGGAGTTTCAGATGCAGAATCAGCTGTGATTCAAGGGGGCCAGTCTTGGCAAAGTCACCCACGTGGTTCTGGTTTTAGAGGCATCAGTGATGCAAGAGGGAGGAGACGTGGAGTCCTCCTCCAAGATTTCAAAAATTGGCAGAATCCAGGCATCATGAGGCAAGAGGCCTGAAGTTTAGAGACCCAAGAAGGGCAGTTAGTGCTGTAGAATTAAAGCCTGGTTTGCTATTGAGAAGTAAAGATATTAGAAATGTCAGAGACAACATGGGACACCTGCCAATTAGAGATGTATACCCTGGAAGGAGTCAGGTCAAGAGAGCAGCTGCATTGGAGGGGTGGAACCAAAGCCCCTTTAAATTGAGATGATTTTGGGCGATCTAGCCCCTCATGGCCCTCTAGTGCCATGAATCTGTTTCTTGTTTCCTTGCTCCTCGTGAATTCCATGCCTAGGCACTGTGAGTTCTCATGGGCTCCCTAGCCCCTTATGGCACTCTAGTGCCATGAGCTCTGTTTCATTTCTGCTTCTCATGGAGATGCCCTAGCTCCTCATGGCGCTCCACGTCTGGAGTCCATGAGTTCCAACCTTTCTCTTTTCTAATAAACTCTATCTTAATCCTCAAAAAAAAAAATAAATAAATTGAGATGATTTCAAGGAGAGGCTCACCTGTTGGACTTGGAGCTACAAGATTTGGAGTTTGTCCTGATGGTTTTCAGTCTTGTTGTGGACAGATCTTTCCTGGATATGCCCCCATTCCTTCCTTTTGGAATGGGAATGTTTTTTTCTGTGCCATTTTATGTTGGAACTATGTAACTTGTATTTTGATTTTACAGGAGGCTTTGGACTTTGGACTGTGTTGGGACTACTGATGTAGTCTATGAAGGCTTTTAAAGTTGGACTGAGTATGGTTTGCATAATGAGATGGCAATGAGCCTGTGGAGGCCAAGGGTGGAATGTCATGGTTTGAAATGTGTCCCCCACAATCTCATGTGTTTAGCAAGGTCATGGCACCTTGAGAGGTAGAGCCTTGCTGGAGTAAGGGAGTCACAAGGGGTGGGCCTTGAGGTGGGTTAGTTGCACCCTACTACTAGGAGAAGTAGGCTTTTGTAGCAGCAGTCTGCCACTCTCAGCTTCCAAGATGTCTGCGGTGACCTAGGCTCCTCCAGCTTTGGCCAGCCAGCCATACCGCCTCTGATTTGAGAGACTGTACCTTCCCTCTGGAACTGTAAGCTGAATAAACCTCCCTTTCTCCCTTAAGTTGATTGACTTTGGGTGCTCTCTCACAGCAATAGTTAAAAGAAACCATTACAGATGTCACCATGAGGCTGTGATGTCCCAGGGAGTTGGTGATGTCATGGTGGGGGCTGTGAGGTCACAGTAAGACTGTGATGTCAGTTGCAAGGTTGATGTCACAGTGAAGCTATGATGCCAGTGGTGATGCTGTCATATCACACTGAGGCTATGATGTCACAGTGAGGCTATGTCATAGATGTTTATGTGATGTCACCATGAGGCTATTTTGACAGTGGCAATATAGATATCACAATGAGTTTGTGATGTCACATTGAGGCTCTGATGGCACAGTGATGTTGTGATGTCACTGGAGAGTTTTGGATGGCAGTGAGAATGTGATGTTAGTGGTGCGGCTGATGTCAAAATGAGGTTGTGATGTCAGTGGTGAGGGTATGATTTCAGTGGTGAACATATTAGGTGACAGTGACACTGGTGAGGCTCTTATGTAACAGGGAGGCTGTGATGTCAGTGGTAAGAGTGATGCCACAATGAATGTATGATGGAATACGTAAGCCTGTGATGTCAGTGGGCAGGCTGTGAGTTCACTATGAGGTAGTGAAGTTACCGTGAAGTTTTGATTTCACAGTGAGGTTTTGGTATAACTGGTGATAGACTATGACATCACAGTTCAGAGGAGATTTCAGAGGTTACACTGTAATGTCAGAAGTGATGTTGATGTCAGTGATGAGGCTGAGATGTGACAGTGAGACTGGTATGTAGCTAGTGAGGCTGTGATGCCACAGCAAGGCTGTGATGTCACGTTGAGGCTGTCATATGATCGTGAGCCTGAGATGTCAGTGTTGAGGTTGTTGTGTCATAGTGAGGCTAGACAGGATGTCCGTGGTATCACTGATTCTATGATTTCAGAGGTTATTCTGTTATGTCACAATGAAGCTGTGATGTCTGAGGTGAGGCAGTGATGTCACAGTGAGGCTGTGATATAATTGTAAAGCTGTGATGTCACTATGAGACCGTGATATAATAGAGAGGTTGTGATGCCACTATGAGGCTTTGACGTAACGGTGTGGCTGTGGTGTCAGCATGAGACCATGATGTCACAGGGATTTGGTGATGTCACAGTGAGACTGTGATGTGAGTGGCAAGGCTGATGACACAATGAGGCTGTGATGGCAGAAACGAGGCTATAATGGCACAGTGAAGCTGAGATATCACTATGAAGCTATGATGACACTATTAGGCTGTGGAGTCCCCATGGAAGATGTGTTGTCAGTGGCAAGGCTGATTGCACCATGAGGCTGTGATATATCAGGTGAGTCTGTGGTGTAACAGGTTAGACTGTGAAGTCACAGTGAATCTGTGAAGTCAATGTGAGACTGTGATATCTGTGGTAAGATTAGATCATGATGAGGCAGTGATATAACATGTGAAGCTATGATGTCACTGTTTATGTTGTCAAAAGTTATGATGTCACTGCTGAGGCTGTCATATCTATGAGTGTGTGCTAACTGTGGTGAGGCTGTGTTGTCATGGTAAGTCTAGGTAGGATGTGATGTCACCATGAGGCTCTGATGTAACAGTGTAGAAGTGATGTCACAACCAAGCTATGCTGGCACAGTGTGGCAGTGATGTCACGGTGAGGTTGTGAAGTCACAGTGAGGTTGTGATGTCAGTAATGACTGTGCTTTCACAGGGAGATATGCCATTTATGAGGCTGTATTGACACTGGTGATGCTCTGTCACAGTGAATTGTGTCAAACTTGATGTCGCAGTGAGACTATGATATTAGAGGTAAAGCTTTATGTCACAGTGTTGCTTTGATGGCACAGTATGGCTGTGATATCACAATGAGTCTGTAATGTCACTGTGAGGTTTGGATGTCACGGGAAAATTGTAATGTCACAGTGATGTTGTGATGTCAATAGTGACACTGTGGTGTCCCAAGGAGGCTGTCACATTTCTGTGAGCCTGTGAGGTCAATGGTGTGGCTGTGGTAACATAGTGAGTCTAGGTAAGATGTCGGTGATGAGGGTGTGATTTCACAATATGGCTTTGTTTTCAGAGGTGAGCCATAGTGATATTGTGATAGATCAGTGAGGCTATATCATCAGAGTCAATGCTGTGATGTCACAGTTGGGTGATGGTTTCAGAGGTGAGCCTGTGATGTCATGGTGAGGATGTCATGTCACAGTGAGGCTATAACCTCAGAGGTGAGGCTGTGATGTTAGTGGTGAGGCTGATATTCCAATGAGGCTGTGATGTCACTGGTGAATGTGTGATGTCTCAATAAGGCTGGAATGTCAGTGGTGAGAAAGATGTCATAGTGAGTCTATGATATCACTGGTGAGGCTATGATGTCAGTGGTGAAACTATTACGTGACAGTGACACTGGTGAAACTGTGATGCCAAAGGCTGTGTTGTCACTGTGTGGCAGTGATGCCAGCATTCTAGCTAATGTCAGTGGCAATGATGAAGTCACACGTGATGTGCAGTCACACTGAGGCTGTGATGTCACTGTGAAGGTTGTATGTCACTGTGGGCTCCCATGTCACATTGAGGAGGTATCACTCTCAAAGGGGTAATGTCACCATGAAGCTGTGAAGTCAGTGGCAAGACTGATGTCACAATGAGGCTAGGATGTATCAGGTGAGCCTGTGGTGTCAATAGGCTGGCTGAGGTTACTGTGAGGCTGTGATGTCACAGTGAGGCTCAGATTTCAAGGCTGATTCTATGAGATGTCAGTGAGGCTGTGAGGTCTGGGTGATGCTTGGATTTCACAGAGGTTAGGACATCAGTGGTGAGGCTGTGCAGTTGCAGTGAGTCTGTGATAACAGAGAGGCTGTGACATTGCTCCAAGGTGATGAAGTTACCATGAGGTGGTGATGTCACAGTGAGGGTGTGATATCAGAGATGATGACAGTGACATCACAGCCTCTTTGTGACATCACAGCCATACCATACCATCAAAGCATCACTGTGACATAAAGCTTCACCTCTGACATCATAGCCTCACTGTTACATCGCAGCTTCAGCTTAACAAAATAAAATCACTGTGATATTAGAGCTTCATCATTGACAATACACCCTCACCAATGATATGGTCTCCTTGTGAAAGCACAGTCACTACTGACATCACAATCTCACTGTGACATAATAGCCACAGTAGGCCAGCTCAGCCTCACTGTGACATCATAGCCTCACCACTGATAGGAGAGGCACACCATGATATTACAGCCTCACCAGTGACACCACAGCCTCAGGTGACATCAAAACCTCAGTGTGGCATCAGAGCCTCACATAATCAATGCGACATCTCAACCTCATCTCTCACATCAGTCTCAGTTCTGAAATCGCAGCCTAACCACTGACCTCACAGCTGCACTGTGACATCACAGCCTCATTGTGACTTCACAGCCTCACTCTTACTTCACAGCCTCACTGTGACATAACAACCTCATGGAGACATCACAGCCACACTGTGACATCACAGCCTCACCTCAGATAGCAGAGGTTAACAGTGACATGACAGCCTCAGTAGTTACATCATAGCTTTTGACATAATAAACAGTGATGCCACAGCCTCACGTATTATATCACTCACTCACTGTAATATCAATCTTCCCACAGATATCACACAGCCTCACAGTGACATCACAGACTCACTGTGATATCACAACCTCATGGTGACATCACAGCTTCACCATTAGTATCCTACCTAGTCTTACTAGGACACCACAGCCTCACCACAAATAGCACAGGATCACAGTGACTTGATACCCTCAGCAGTGACATAAAGCCTTTGACATCATAAACAATTACACCACAGCCTCACATGTTACATCACTGCCTCATTGTGACATTAATCTTCCCACAGATATCACAGCTTCACTGTGACCTCACAGATTCACTGTGACTTCAGAGACTAACCTGTTACATCATAGAATCACATGTTGCATCATAGTCTCATGGTGACATCAGCTTGTCACTGATATCACATTTCCACAGAGACCTCACACCCTCACTGTGACATCACAGCCACAGTGACAATATAGCCTCACCTGTGCTATCAGCTGTCCCACTGACATTAGTCAAAACACATCACAGCCTCATAGACAACACAGCCTTAAACATCATAGCCTCACCAATGGCACTTTTATGTAATAGGTTCACCACTGACATCAGAGCCTCACCAGTGACATCACTGATTCACTATCACATCTTTCTCACTACTGATATCACAGCCTTATTGTTATATCACACCTTCACCAGTAACATCATAGCCTTATTGTGATGTTAGCTTCCCCACTAATATCACAGCCTCACTGTGCCATCCAAGCCTCTACAGTGACATAAAAACATCACTGTGTCATCAGAGCCTCACTGTGGCATGATAGACACACTGTGTCCTCACAGCCTCACTGTAACATTACAACCTAACAGTGGCATCACAGCCTCACTGTGACATCCGTTATGCCCCTGACATAATATCTTAGGGTGAAGTCACATACACACCTCTGACATAGCCTCACTGTGACATCACAACCTCAATGTGACATCACAGTATCACCACTGATATCATATCCTCACTGTGACATCAGTCTTGCCACTGACATCACAGTCTCACTGTGACCTCACAACCTCCACCATGACATCACCATTTCCCTGTGACATCAATGGTTCATGGAATCACCACAGCCACACTGTGACATCAAAGCCTCATAGTGGCTTCACAGCCTCACCATTGACATGCCAGCATCACTGTGACATCATAGCATCTTCACTCACACCAGCCTCATTTTGATATCAAAGCCTAAACACTGAAATCACAGCCAAACTGTGATGTCAGTCATCACCACTGATATCACAGCCTCACTGTGATACCACCACTTCAAGGTAACATCACAGACTCTCCTTGGACATCATAGCCTCAGTGTGATTGCACAGCCTCATCACTGACATAATAATCTCACTGTGAAATCCAAGCATCACCCCTGAAGTCACAGCCGCATTGACATCTTATAGAATCAGCATTGACATCAGAGTCTCACTGTGATATCACAGCCTCACAGTGAACTCACAGCCTGCCCACTGACAACACATGCTAATCTGTTATAGCATGTATTCATTGTGTCATCAGTCTTGCCACTGACATCAGAACTTCACTGTGACGTCCAAGCTTCCAGAGTGACATCACCTCATAGTGACATGGCAGCCCACAGTGACATATAACACTCCCTGTGAGAACAAATCACCAATGACATCACAACCTCACTGTGACATCACACCCTCAGTGTGACATCACAGTCACAATGTGCCAGCACAGTCTCACTGTGACATCACAGCCTCACAAGTGACACCTCAGCCTCAAGTTGACATCATAAATTCATTGTGGCATCACAACCTCACCACTTATATCACATAGTCAATGTGACATCTCAGCCTTATTTCTCATATCAGTCTCACTTGTGAAATCACAGCCTAACCACTGAACTCCCAGCTACACTGTGACATTACTGCCTCACAGTGACATCACAACCAAACTGTGAAATCACAGCCTCAACACTGGTATCCTATCTAGCCTTTGTATGACACCACATCCTCACCACAGTTAGCACAATCTCACAGTTAGTTGACAGCCTCAGCAGTGACATCATAGCATTTGACATCAGAGAATGATCTGTAGCCACAAATGTTACATCACTGACTCATTGTGACATTTTTCTTCCCACAAATATCACAGCCTCAGAGTGACCTCACATTCTAACATTTTACATCATAGACTCACCTGTTACATTAGAGCAATATGGTAAAATCACCCTTGCTACTGACATCATGTCTTCCACAGTGACCTCACAGCCTCACATTGACATCCCAATCTCTCTGTGATGTCACAGCCTCACAGAGACATCACAGCCTCATAGCGATATCACAGCCTCACTGTGGCATTATAGCCTCATTTCTGACATCACAGTGTCACTGTGACATCACACCTTCGTCTCTAATATCACAGCCTCACTGTGACATAACAGGCTAACCTCTGTAATCATAAGCATCAGTGGTGACAGACATCCTGCTTATCTTCGCTATGACACCACAGCCTCATCACTGACATCTCAGCTCATGGTCACATGACAGCCTCAACAGTGACACCACAGCCTCATTGTGGCATCACAGGCTCACCAGTAATATCCCAAACCCCACTGTGACATCTAAGCCTCATTGTGACATCAGCCTCATGTTGGCCTTACTATGAAATCACCAGCTCACCTCTAAAGTCATAGCCTCAATGTGACATCACACCCTCATTACTGACAACCTACCTAGCCTCACTATTACACCACAGCCTCACCAATGACCTAACAGGCTCACTGAAACATGATAGCCTCCCTGTGACACCACAGTGTTGCTATTGACATCACAATCTCACTGTGATATGACAACTTCACCAGACACATTAGAACATCATGGTGACATAACAGCCTCATTGTGACATTACAGCCTCACTTCTGAGATTATAGCCTCACTGTGACATGAAAGCCTCACTAAGACATCACAGGCTCACCTCTGAAATCATTGCTCAACTGTGACATCACAGCATCTACTGTGACATTGTAGACTTACTGTTTCATCACAGCCTCACTATGACATCACAGGCTCATCTCTGAAATCATAGCCTCAATGTGACATCACACCCTCATCACTGACATTCTACCTAGCCTAACTATGACACCACAGCCTCAACACTGATCTCACAGGGTCAATGAAACATGACAGCTTCCCTGCAACACCACAGTGTCGATATTGACATCACAACATCATTGACATCAAAACTACCCCAGTGATATCAAAGTCTCACAGTGACATCACAGCCTCTGTTGT
Source organism: Typhlomys cinereus (assembly GCA_023101885.1). Lineage (NCBI taxonomy): Eukaryota > Metazoa > Chordata > Mammalia > Rodentia > Platacanthomyidae > Typhlomys > Typhlomys cinereus. The sequence goes on from JALPQD010000001.1 coordinate 19,450,697, forward strand.
AACATCATAGATTCACTGACTGCACAGCCTAACTACTGACATCCTAACCTCACTGTGAAATCTAAGCATCACCCCAGACATCGCAACCTCACTTTGACATAACAACTTTGCTAGTGGCATCACAACCTCAAGTGATAACACAGCCTCATTGTTACATCACAGCCATATGGCACCATCAAAACATCATTGTGACATAAAGCTTCACCTCTGATATAGACTCACTGTGACATCACAACCTCACTGTGACATCACAGCTTTCTGTGATGTCACAGCATTAGAGTGACATCACAGATTCACAATGATATCACAACTTCACTGTCATTATACCCTCATTTATGACATGACAGCCTCAGTGTGACATGACAGCCTCACCTCTGACATCACAGCCTCACTGTGACATACCAGGCAAACCCCTGAAACTATAGCATGAGTGAATCCAAGGGCATCCTGCCTTGCCTCGCTATGACAACACAGACTCATTACTGCCATCGCAGTCTCATGGTCACCAGCCTCAACAGTGACACCACAGTGTCCCTGGGCATCACAGCCTCACCAGTAACAGCCCAGCCTCACTGTGACATCTCAGCCTCATCACTGACATCAGCATCACTTCTGATATCACACACTAACCACTGCCATCTCAGCCAATTGTGATGTCACAGCTATCACCATTGGTACCACAGCCTCACAGTGACATCACAGCCTCTCCTCTCACATTACAGCCTCAATGGGACTGCACAGCCTCATCCCTGATGTCTTAACCTCACTGTGAAATGCCAGCATCACCCCTAACGTCACAGCCTCACTGACATCTCATAGAATCAGCCCTGACATCAGGGCCTCACTGCGATATCACAGCCCCACAGTGACCTCACAACCTGCCCACTGACACCATAGGCTCACCTGTTACATCATAGCCTTATTGTGACATCAGTCTTGCCAGTGACATCACAGCCTCACTGTGATTTCACAGCTACAAGAGTGATATCACCTCATGGGGACATGACAGCCCACATGTCATACAACCTTCATAGTGACATCAAAGCTTCAGTATAACATCATGGCCTCTACAGTGACAGCACAGCCTTATCTGTGAAATCAGCGTCACCACTGACATCAGTCAAAATACTGACATCACTGCCACACCAGTGACAACACAGACTTTGGCATCACAGCTTTAACAGAGTCACTGTCACTTACTAGGTTCAGCATCTTCAACATAACCTCATAGTAACATCATAGACTCGCTGTGACATCTTTCTCACCACAGACATTCCAGCATTATTGTGACATCACAGCTTCACCAGTAACATCACAGCCTCATTGTGACATTAGCCTCACCACTAACATAGCAGCTTCACTGCCATCCAAATCCCTCCAGTAACATCACAACATCATTGTGTCCTTACAGCCTCATAGTGAAATCATAGCCATATTGTGTCCTCACATCCTCACTTTGACATTACAATCTGACAGTGCCATCACAGCATCACTGTGACATCAACCTTGCCACTGACATAGTAGCCTCATGGTGACATCACATACACACCTCTGACATAGTCTCACTGTGACGTCACAGCCTCACCACTGAATAGAATAGGCTAACTGTAACATCAAATCCTCAGTGTGGGATCACACCCTAACCAGTGACATGTCAGCAAAGTCTTAGGGTGGCATCACAGCCTCACTGTGACATCCCATCCTTGATGTGACATCATGGCATCACCACTGACATCATAGCCTCATTGTGACATCAGCCTTGCCACCAACATCACAGTCTCACTATGACCTCACAGCTTCCACCGTGACATCCTCAACACTCTGAGACATCAAGGGCTCACTTTTTCACCACAGGCACACAGTCACATCAAATCCTCATGGTGGCATCACAGCCTAATCAGTGACATGCCATCTTCACTGTGACATCATACCCTCATCACTCACACCAGCCTCATTCTGATATCACAGCCTAACCACTGAAATTACAACCTCACTGGGTTGTTACAGCCTCACTGTGACATCACAGCCTCACTATGACATCACAGGCTCACCTCTGAAATCATTGCCCAACTGTGACATCACAGCATTGACTCAGACGTTATAGCCCCACTTTTTCATCACAGACTCACTATGATATCACAGGCTCAATTCTGAAATCATAGCCTCAATGAGACATCACACCCTCATCACTGACATTTTACCCAGTCTCACTATGTCACCACAGCCTCACCACTGATCTCATGGACACACTGAAACTTGACAACCTCCTTGTGACACCATGTCACTATTGACAATACAACTTCTATGTAACAACACAAATTCCCCAGTGACATCACAACCTCACAGTGACTTCACAACCTCACAGTGACATCACAGCCTCATTGTGACATCACAACCATACTGTGCCAAGAAGCATCACTGCGACTTAATAGCCGCACTGTGATATCACATTCTCAGTGTGACACAATAAACTCATTGTGACATTGGAGCCTCATCAGTGACAATATAGCCTCAGCAATGACATAGTAGTCCTGTGAAAGCATAGTCACTACTGACATCACAACCTCACTGTGACATCACAACCTCACTGTGACATCAAAGACAAAATGTGCCAACACAGACTCACTGTGACATCACAGTCTCACCATTGATAGGACAGGCTCACTGAGATATTGCATCCTCAAAAGTGACACCACAGCTTCATTGTGACATCAAAATCTCACTTTCACAACCTCACCAGTTATATCACATCGTTAATGAGACATCTCAGTCTTATTACTCACATCAATCTTACTTCTGAAATGACAGCCTAACCACTGACCTCACAGCTGCACTGTGACCTCACAACCTCACTGTGACATCACAGGCACACAGTGAAATCACAGTCTCACTACTGGTATCTGAGCTAGCCTTACTATAACACCACAGCCTTACCACAGTTAGTACAGGCTCAAAGTGACATGACAGCCTCAGCAGTGATATCATAGCCTTTGACAATATAAACAGTGACACATGTTACATCACTGCCTCACTGTGACATCTATCTTCCCACAGATATCACAGTCTCACAGTGAACTCACAGAATCACTGTGACCTCACATTCTAACCTAGTATATCACAGACTCACCTTATGGTGAAATCAGCCTTTTCACTGGCATCACATATTTCACAGTGACCTCACAGCCTCACTGTGACATCACAACCTCACCTCTGATATAGTTTCACTGTAACATCACAGTCTCAGTGTCAAAGCATCATTGTCTCGTAAACATTCACCTTTGACATCATAGCACCTCCTCTGACATCAAAGCCTCAGTGTGACTGCAGAGTCTCACCACTGATGTCCTAATCTCTCTGTGAAACCCAAGCATTACTCCTGATGTCACAACCTCACTGACATCTGATAGAATTAGCTCTGGCATCAGAGTGTCACTGTGACATCACAGCCTTATGGTGACCTCATAATATGCCAACTCATAACATAGGCTCACTTGTTATAGCATAGCCTCATTGTGACATCAGTTTTGCCACTGACATTACAGCCTCAATATGACATCACAACTTCCAAAGTGATATCACCTTATGGTGATATCATAGCACACAGTGATATACAACCTTCACAGTGATATTACATCCTCTGTGTGACATCAAGGCCTCATCAATGACATCACAGCCTCACCTATAACATTAGCAACGCTACTAACATTAGTGAAAACACTGATATCACTGCCAAAAGAGTGACAACACAGCCTTTGACATCACAGCCTCACCCATGTCACTATCATGTAATGCGTTCACCACTGACATCATAGCCTCACCACTGACATCATAGAATCACTATGACATCTTTCTCACCACTCACATTCCAGTCATCTTGTGATATCACACCTTCACCAGTGACATCACAGCTTCATTGTGACATCGGCCTCACCACTAACTTCGCAGCCTAACTGTGCCATCCAAACCTCTCCAGTGACATCACAACATCACTGTGTCCGCAGAGCCTCACTGTGACATCATAGACGCACTGGATACTCACAGCCTGACTGTGACATTACAACCTGACAGTGCCATCACAGCGACACTGTGACATCACAAACTCACTGTGTCACCAGCCTTGCCACTGATGAAACAGACTCATGGTGACATAACATACACACCTCTGATACAGTCTCACTGTGAAATCACAGAGTCAGTGTGACATCACAGTATCACCCCTGATATCATAGCCTTGCTGTGACATTAGCTTTGCCATTGACATCACAGTCTCACTGTGATCTTACAGCTTCCACTGTGACATAACCTATTCCCTGTGACATAACAGGCTCATGGTGGCATCACAGCCTCACTAGTGATATGCCAGCCTCATTAAGACATCATACCCTCATCACTCACATCAACCTCATTTTGATATCACAGGTTAACCACTGAAATCACATCCTCACACTGATGTCACAGTCAAGCTCCACTGATATCACAGCCTCATTGTGATATCATGGCATGACTGGTGACAACACAGTCTCACTGTGACATCACAGTCTCACCACTGAGGTTATAACCTCATTGTAACATGACCAGCTCACAATGACATCACAGGGTTACCTATGAAATCATTTTCCAACTGTGACATCACAGCATTGACTCTGATTATATACCCTCATTGTTCTATCACAGCCTCACTATGATATCACAGGCTCACCTCTGAAATCATAGCCTCAATGCGACATTACACCCTTATTACTGACATCCTACCCAGCCTGACTATGATGCCACAGATTCACCACTGACCTCCCAGGGTCACTGAAACCTGACAGCCTCCCTGTGACACCACAGTGTCACTATTGACATCACAATCTCACTATGACATCACAGTCATACTGTGCCATCAAATTATCACTGTGACATTAAGTTTCAATGTGCCATCAAAGCATCACTGTGACATTAAGCTTCACTGCTGACATAGCCTCACTGTGACATCAGAGGCTCACAGTGACCTCATCGCCTGCCCACTGACACCACAGGCTCACCTGATATATCATAGCCTCATTATGGCATCAGACTTACCACTGATATCACAGCCTCACTGTTACATCACAGCCTCGCCAGTGACAGCACAGCCTCAAGTGTGACATCAGTGTCGCCAGTGACATTAATCAGAACACTGAAATTATTGTCACACAAGTGACAATATGGCCTCACCATTTTCCTCACATGTTCACTGAAAAATGACAGGCTCTATGTGACACCACAGGATTGCTATTAACATCACAACCTCACTTTGACATCACAGCCTCATTGTGACATCACAACCAAACCATGCCATTAAAGCATCACTATCACATAAAGCTTCATCTCTGACTTCACAGCCTCACTGACATCACAGCCTCAGTTTCACACAATAAACTCTCTGTGACATCAGAGACTCACCAGTGGTAATACAGCCTCACCAATGACATAGTCTCCCAGGGAAAGCACAGTCACTACTGACATCACAACCTCTCACAACCTCATCACTGATAGGATAGGGTCATCTGTGATGTCACAGCCTCATAGTGGATAACCTGCAAGATTTCGAAAAATGATGGAAGCCAGGCAACATGTGGCAGAAAGTCTGCAATTTAAGACCGTGTCAACTGCCAAGGACAGCTATATATTCTGGGAGGAGTTAGCTTAAGAGAGCAACATATTCTATGGGCAGCTGCATTGGAGGGGTGGAACCAAAGCCCTTTGGAATTGAGATTATTTCAAGGAGAGGCTCTCTTTTTGGACTTGGAGCTACAAGATTTGGGGTTTGTCCTGCTGGTTTTTGGACTTGTTATGGACCGATCTTTCCTGGATATGCCCCCATTCCTTCTTTTTGGAATGGAAATGTTTATTCTGTGTCATTGTATGTTGGAAGAATGTAACTTATATTTTGATTTTACAAGAGACTTTGGCCTTTGGACTTTTGGACTGTGTTGGGACTACTGATGTAGCCTATGAACACTTTTAGAGTTGGACTGAGTATGGTTTGCATAATGGGATGACAATAACCCTGTGGGGACCAAGGGTGGAATGTCATGGTTTGAAATGTGTCCTGTACAGTCTCATGTGTTTGGCAAGGTCATGACCTCTTCAGAGGTGGGGCCTTGCAGGAGGAAGGCAGCCACATGGGATAGGCCTTGAGATGGATTAGTCCCATCATACCTTCAGGAGTTGTCTGCCTTTGCTGTAAGCAGTATGCAGCTCTCAGCTTCCGAGATATCTGCAGTGACTTAGCCTCATCCAGCTTTGGCCAGTCAGCCATGCTGCCTCCATTATGAGAAACTATACCTTCCCTTTGGGAACATAAGCTAAGTAAATCTCCATTTCTCCCTTAAGTTGATTGACTTTGAGTTTTCTCTTATAGCAATAGTTAAGAGTAACTGTTACATAGACTCACTATGACATCTTTCTCACCACTGACATTCCAGTCTAATTGTGGAATCACACATTCACCAGTGTCATCACAGCCTCATTGTGACATCTGCCTCACCACTAACATTACAGCCTCACTGTGCCATCCAAACCTCTTCAATGACATAAAAACATCACTGTGTCATCAGAGCCTGTCTGTGACATCATATCCACACTGTGCCTTCACAGCCTCATTGTGACATTACAACCTGACAGTGCTAGCACTGCTGTCTTGTGACATCACAAACTCACCGTGACATCAGCATTGCCACTGACATAACAGCCTCATCATTACATCATGTACACACTTCTGACATAGCCTCACTGTAATATCACAGCCTCAATGTGACCTCACAGCATCACCACTGACATCATAGTCTCACTGTGACATCAACCTTGCCACCGACATCACAGTCTCTCTGTGACCTCACAGCCTCCACAGTGACGTCAACTCCCCATGACATCATAGGCTCGTGGTGACACCAAAGGCTCACTGTGACATCACAGCCCCAACTATGAGGTTGTAGCCTCTCTGTGACATCAATGCTTCTTTATGACATTACAAGTTCACCTATAAAATCATGCCCAACGGTGACATTACAGCATTGACTCTGACCTTATAGGTTCACTGTTTCATCACAGCCTTACTATGACATCACAGGCTCACATATGAAATCATAGCCTCAATGCGATATCACACCCTCATCACTGACATCTTACCTAGCCTCACTATGGCACCACAGGCTCACCACTGACCTCAAAGGCTCACTGAAATATGAAAGCCTCCCTGTGATGGCACAGTGTTGCAATTAACATCACAACCTCATTGTGACATCACAACTTCCCCAGTGGCATTCCAACCTCACAGTGAAATCACAGACTGATTGTGACTTCACAGCCATATCTTGCCATCAAAGCATCACTGTGACTTAAGGCTTCACCTCTGACATCATAGACTCACAGTGACATCACAGCCTCAGTTTGACAAAATAAACTCACTGTGACATTTGAGCCTCACCAGTGACAATACAGCCTCATCAATGAAATAGTCTCCCTGTGAAAATAGTCACTACTGACATCACAACCTAACTGTGACATCACAACTTCTCTGAGAAATCACAGCCTCACCACTGATATGACAGGCTCACAGAGACATCACAGACTCCATGTGACATCATGGCCTCACCAGTAACATCACAACCTCGCTGTGACATCAGCATCACCAATGACATTAGTCAGAACACTGACATCACTCCCACACCAGTGACAACACAGCCTTTGACATCACATCCTCCCAAGTGTCATTGCCATGTAATAGGTTCACCATTTACATCAGAGCCTTACCACTGACATCATAGTCTCACCACTGACATCATAGACTCACTATGACATCTTTCTCACCACTCACATTCCAGCCTTATTGTGATATCACACCTTCGCCAGTGACATCACAGCCTCATTGTGACATATGCCTTACCACTAATATCACAGCCTCATTGTGCTATCAAAACCCCTCTAGTAACATCACAGCATCACTGTGTCTGCAGAGTCTCACTGTGACATCATAGCCACACTGGGTCCTCACAGACAGTGACATCACCACCTCACTGGGACATCACAACTCACTGTGACATCAGCCTTGCCACTGACATAATAGTCTCATGGTGACATCACATACACACCTCTGACATAGCCTCACTGTGACATCACAGCCTCAATGTGACATCTCAGCATCACCACTGATTTCATAGCCTCCCTGTGACATCAGTCTTGCCACGGACATCACAGTCTCACTGTGGCCTCACAGCCTCCACAATGACATCACCATCTCCTGTGATATCACGGGCAAATGGTGACACCACAGACACACGGTGACATCACAACCTCACAGTGGCATCAGAGCCTCACCAATGACATGCCAGTTTTACTTTGACATCATACTCTCATCACTCACACCAGCCTTATTCTGATATTACAGCCTATCCACTGAAATCACATCCTCACTGCGATGACATACTCATGCTCCATTGACATTTCAGCCTCTTTGTGATATCATGGCATTATAGGTGACAACACCACCTCCCTGTGATATCACAGCATCCCCTGTGAGGTTATAACCTCACTGTGACATCACAGGCTCACCTCTGAAATCATTGCCCAACTGTGACATCACAGCATTGACTCTGACCCGATAGTCTATGATAGTTAAACCTGGGTGTCAACTTGATATATATGATATTAACTAAGATGGGCTGACACAACAAGTGGAAAGGATCAACTGAGACCACTTGATAGGATTGTACCACCCTTGGTCCTATCATGACTTTCAAAGCTCTCATAGGATCCTCCCAGTACTGCTACATATAAAAGGAGAACAGATGCTGTAGGAGGAATGGACAATGATTGCACCACGGAGGCTCCCATCCCCCATACAGAGAGGCTCCTTGGACTCCTTCCTCCCGCTAAGCATACAAATCTCGCAAGATTACAAATCTCGCAAGATTATGTCTTCTCCAGAGCAAAGACAGTTGGTGCATTAAACTGCTTGACTGAGAGGACCAATTAAGACAGGACAACTTAGCAAAGGCTCACCTTGGGACTTATGGGACGTTGGGTGGGGTATATAAGCAGCCTAATATTTATAATATATGAGACTGCAAGTCTGAGAGCCTACAAGCCTGAGAGCCTGCTTGGCCACTTGCCTGACTCCCAGAGTCTATGCTGTTGACTCTGCACCAGCTTATCCCCGCCCCCAAGGGTCTCCGTACACCTCCATTACACTGTTACACTGTTTCATCTGGTGCCCCAGTGTGGGGCTTCCATGGCAGCCCTTTCCTCCTCATGGAACTAGTGTGGAGTCCTGTGCCCCCTTTGGCAGTTGTTTGGTAAGCTGGCCCTTTTGTGTTTAATGTCTACCTTTGCAAGAGGCAAGCGTGAAGGTCCCTTTCCCTTTCTCTGTGTTTGTCTCTCCAGTAATAGGGAGGTACACGGCATCTCCACATAAGAGTTGACTCCCCAGAAGATGGACCCAGAAGTGGTCTCCTAATTGACCCTCCTCCTCTGGAGACACTGTGTGAGTCATGACCTAGGAACCATGGAAGTTCCCCACTATACGTTCCTTGTCTCATCTGTTTCTCTTTAGTCTTGTCTCTGTTCTTAAAAAATAAAAAATAAAAAATAAACCCGCAGATGAAATCCTCACTCAGCGCCCAGGGGAAAAAGACATTACTTATGTCCTCCCCAAACCCCAGCTTGGTGCAGCTGGGTGAACTCTTGAGGCTCTTAAAGATTTTTACTGAATGCCAATTAGAACCTCTTAATATTTTTTTCTGATAGTCAGTATGTGGTACAAACTGTCCAGATCCTTTCATTTTCTTTGCTCAAGGACTGCATGAGCCCCTTACATGTCACCATGCAGTTGCTCCAGGATGTGTTGGAGCATAGGGCTCACCCTTGGTATATTTCTCATATAAGGTCACACACAAAACTTCCCAGGATCCTGGCTAAGGGAAATGATTTAACAGATACTATGATTATGACTATGGACTTAGAGCTTCATGAACAAGCTAGGGCACCATACCAACAATTTCACCTTACCCCTTGGAGATTAAACAAGCTTATTCCAGAGCTTACAATGTCACAATGTAAACATTTAGTCAGGTCCTGTGTGACCTATGCCCCATTGGCTCCACTTGGCCCTCTCAATAAGGGAGGGGTAAATCCCACAGGTCTCTTGCTTAATGCAATTTGGCAAATGGATGTTACCCACCACTTCTCCTTTGGGAATCTAAAATATGTTCATGTCATAGTGGACACTTGTTCCTCCTTTGTGTACACAATAGCCCTTACAGGAGAAAAAGCAGCCCATGCTATTAAAGCCCTAAAATCCGCCATGTTGGTTATGGATGTACCTATGACACTAAAGACTGACAATAGGCTTCCATATGCTTCCCAACAATTTGGCTCCTTTATAGCCTCATGGAAAATTAATCACACCTTTGTCATTCCCTATAACCCTCAGGGACAAGCCATTGTGGAATGATCCAACAGAACCTTGAAGGGTCTTTTGGTAAAGGCCACATACCCTGAATACAAACATGACCCACACTTGGCTCTGACAGAGACCCTATTTCACCTTAACTTCCTCACTTTTGATGATTCAGGACTAAGCCATGCTTATAAACACTGGGCTTTCCTGCTTCGCAATACCCCCCTCCCTCTTGTCTGATGGAGGGACCCTACCATGCTGCTATAGCAGGGACCTGCTCCCTTATTAATCTGGGGTTGAGGATAAGCTTGTGTCTTCCCTCAGGATTCCACTTCGCCAATATGGGTGCCAGCTCAAGATGTAAGACCAGCAACAGAGATTGGGAAGCCTTCCTGAGAACCAGATTCATAAAATGAGTAAATCTGTGTTCACTTTAATATATTTTTTTTCATTTCTGTTGCATGCTGATTTTTTTTGCACACTGATTTTTTTGGCATGCCATTTTTGAATACAAGTATGCATACTTGAACAATAATTTTTAGCGACATCTAAGGCTTTAGCTACTTATGTTCTATATTGATCACAGTTGTTTCTCTATTAGATTGTGGGTTTTTTCATTGCTTTCTCACTTGATTTTAATTTTTAATGGATTGTAACTTATTATAGAAGGATCTGTGCTTTTATCAATTATATTGTGTACGTATTTCCTTCAGCACATCTCTCAGCAGTGCTCCATCAATAAGACCATGCTACAGGCACTAATGGCCCTTGAATATCCAAGCCATGGTGCCCCTAGGAATGTTGTTCAATCTTGGATTGCAGAGATTTGTGAAGCCTTGGTCTACTCTACTATCTACATGCCTTCCGGAGATGAGGTCCTTTGAGGGCCAGTAGCCATTGACGGGTAAGATCCTGTGAGACAGGGCAACCTAAGGCAGGCACTGTCCATAATGCTGGATGCCCTCTGAGGCAGGGTTAACAAGGTCAGAGCAAAGAACTCTGGCTCCCAATGGCTGTCAAAAATAAATAAAAAGGATGGATATGTAGGAGGAATGAACAATCATTGCACCACAGAGGCTCCCTTCCCCCATACAGAGAGGCTCCCTGGACTCCTCTCTTCCGCTAAACATACAAATATCGCGAGACTACAAATCTCGCGAGACTACATCTTCTCCAGAGCACCGTTGGTACCATTAAACCGCCTAGCTGAGAGGACCAATCCGGACAGGACAACTTAGCAAAGGCTCATGCTGGAACTTATGGGGTGTTGGGTGAGTTATAGGCAGCCTGATATTTATAATATATGAGGTGCAAGCCTAAGAGCCTACGAGCCTGAGGGCTTGCTTTGTCATTCACCTGACTCCCAGAGTGTGCTTTTGACTCTGTGCCACCTTATCCCCACCCCAAGTGTCTCCATGAGCCCGCATTACACTGTTACACTGTTACAATATGCCTTCTTGCAGCTATGCTAAGAATTGTTCTTTCTTCTGGCCACTCGGTTTCTTTGACCTTCTAGCTTTGGACTAGACTAAGACTGTGGGAGTCCTACAGCCTTCAGCCATCACACACTTGACTACTGACCTGAGCAGCTAGCTATTGGCAGCCAGCATTGGAACTACCTCAGCTACTGGCAGCCATCATTGAATTACCTCAGCTACCGGCAGCCTTTGCTGGACTATCTCGGCCATATTTGTAAGCCAACTCAATAAATTTCATATATATATATACATATATATATCATATATATATTCATTCTGTGAATTCCGTGATTCTAGAGAACTCTAACTAATACATAGCCTTACTGCTTCATCACAGCCTCATTATTACATCACAGGGTCACCTCTGAAATTGTAGCCTCAATGTGTTATCATACGCTCATCACTGACATACTACCTAGCATTACTATGGAAACACAGCTTCACCACTGACCTCACAGATTCAATGAAACATGACAGCCTCCCTATGACACCACAGTATTGCTATTGACATCACAACCTCATTGTAAAATCAAAACTTCCCCAGTGACATCACAACCTCACAGTGACATCACAACCTCATTGTGGCATCACAGCCATACCGTGCCATCAAAGCATCACTGTGACATAAAGCTTCACCTCTGATATCATAGCCTCACTGTGACATCACAGCCTCAGTTTGACACAATAAACTCACTGACATTAGAGCCTCACCAGTGACAATAAAACCTCACCAATGACATAGTCTCCCTGTGAAAGCAAAGTCACTACTGATATCACAAACCTCACTGTGACATCACAGATACACTGCGCCAATCAAGCCTCACTGTGGCATCACAGCTTCACCAGTTATATCACATCATCAATGCGACATCTCAACCTCATATCTCACATCATTCTCACTTCTGAAATCACAGCCTAATCATTGACCTCATAGCTGCACTGTGACATCAGAGCCTCACATTGACATCACAGCCTCACTGTGACATCACAGACTCAGCTCTGAAATCATTGCCCAACAGTGACATCACAGCCTCAACTCGCATGTTATAGCCTGACTGTTTCTTCACAGCCTCATTATGACATCACAGGCTCACCTCTGAAATCATAGCCTCAATGGGACATCACACCCTCATCACTGACATCTTACCTGGCTTCATGATGGCACCAGAGCCTCACCAATGACTTCACAGACTCACTGAAACAAGGCAGCCACCCTGAGACACCAAAGTGTCGCTACTGATATTACAAACTCACTGTGACATCACAACTTCCTTAGTGACATCAAAAGCTCACATGACAGCCCACAGTGACATACAATCCTCAAAGTGACATCACAGCCTCAGTGTGATATTAAGGCCTCACCAATGACAGCACAGCCTTACCTGTGACAATAGCAATGCCACTGACATTAGTCATAACCCAGACATCACTGCCACAGCAGTGACAATACAGCCTTTCACATCACAGCCTCACCAATGTCACTGTCATGTAATAGTTTCACCACTGATATAACCTCACCAGTGACATCATAGACTTACTATGACATCTTTCTCACCACTGAGATTCCAGCCTTATTGTGATAAACTCACCTTCACCAGTGACATCACAGCCTCATGACAATATTAGCCTTGCCACATATATAGTAGGCTCATGGTGACATCACAAGTGCCATCCATGTCTCACTGTGACATAATAGCCACACTGTGTCCTCACAGCCTCACTGTGATATTACAATATTACAGTGACATCACAGCCTCACTGTGACATCATAGCCTCACTGTGACATCACCCTTGCCACAGACATAATAGGCTCATGGTGAGATTAAATACACAACTCTGACATAGCCTCAATATGACATCACAGAATCACCACTGACATCACAGCTTCACTGTGACATCAGCCTTGCCACTGACATTACAGAATCACTGTGACCTCACAGCCTCACTATGACATCACATTCTCACCTCTGAAATCATTGCCCAATTGTGACATCATAGCATAGACTCCGACATTAGAATCTCACTTTTTCATCACAATCTCACTATGACATCACAGGCTCACCTCTGAAATCATAGTCTCTGTGCAACATCACGCCCTCATCACTGACATCCTATCTATCTTGACTATGTCATCACAGCCTCAGCACTGACCTCACAGGCTCACTGAAACATGACAGCCTACCTGTGACACTACAGTGTCACTATTGGCATCACAACTTCATTGTGATATCACAGTGATCCCAGTGACATCACAACCTCTCCTCTGATGTAAGAACCTCTCTGTGACATGATAGCCTCACTATGACATTAAAGGCTCACCTCTAAAATTATTGCCTGACTCTGATATCACAGCATTAACTCTGACATTATAGCCTCACTGTTTCATCACAGCCTCAATATGATATCACAGGCTTATCTCTGAAATCATAGCCTCAATGCGACATCACACCTTCATCACTGACATCCTCACTTCTGAAATCATAGCCTAACCACTGACCTCACAGCTGCACTGTGACATCACAGCTTCACTGTGATAGCACAGTCTGTCTGTCACATCACAGCCTCATGGTGACATTACAGTCACATTACGACCACAGCCTCACCATTGTTATCATAAATACTCTCACTAGGACCCAACAGCCTCATCATAGTTAGCACAGGATCACACTGACGTTACAGCCTCAACAGTGATATTATAGCCTTTGACATCATAAACAGTGACACCACAGCCTCATTGTGACCTCATAGTCTAAACTGTTACATCATAGACTCACCTGTTATGTCATAGCCTCATGGTGAAATCAGCCTTGCCACTGACATCACATCCTCCACAGTGACCTCACAGCCTCATGTGACATCACAACCTCTCTGTGATGTTACAGCCTCATAGTGAAATCAGATCCTAATAGTTATCTCACAACCTTGCTCTGGCATTAGAGCCTCATTTGTGACATCACAGACTCACTTCTGACATCACAGCCTCACTGTGACTTAATAGGCTAAACTTTCAAATTACAACATAGGTGACACCACAGACCCCCTGCCTATCCTCATTGTGACACCACAGCCTCATCACTGACATCTCAGGCTCACGGTCACTTGACAGCCCCAACAGTGACACAACAGCCTCGCTGTGGCATCATAGCCTCATCAGCAACATTCCAGCCTCACTGTGACATCTCAGCCTCATCACTGACATCGACTTCACTTCTCACATCACAGCCTAGCCACTGAAATCTCAGCCGAACTGTGATTTCCATAGTCGATTACCACTGATATCACAGCCTCACAGTGACATCACAGCTTCTCCTCTTATGTCAGAGCTTCAGTGTGAACTCACAACCTCACCACTGACATCCTAAACTCACCGTGAAATACAGGCATCACACCTGACATCACAGATTTATTGACATCTCATAGACATCAGCCTTCCCACTGATATTACTTTCTCACTGTTACATCACAGTCTCCACTATGACATCACCAACTCCCTGTGACATCACGGGCTCATGGTGTCACCACAGCCTCACAGTGACCTCATAGCCTCACTGTGACCTCATAGTCTAATCTGTTACATCATAGACTCGCCTGTTAAACCAAGGCCTCATGGTGAAATCAGCCTTGCTACTGACTTCACATCTTCCACAGTGACCTCTCAGCCTCACTGTGACATGACAACCTCTCTGTGATGTCACAGCCCCATAGTGATATTGCAGACTCACAGTGATATCACGGCATCTCCTATGATATAACAGCCTCAGTGTGACTGCACAGCCTCACCACTGACATCCTAACCTCACTGTGATATCCAAATTCAAACCTGATGTCACAGCCTCACTGACACTTCATAGAAACAGCCCTGACATCAGAGCCTCACTGTGACATCAGAGCCTCACAGTTATCTCAAAACGTGCTCAATGACACCACAGCCTTCTTGTGACATCACAGTTCCCAGAGTGACATCATCTCATGGTGGGTGACATGACAGCCCTCAGAGGCATACAACCTTCACAGTGACATCACAGCACGTTGTTTATCACAGCCACATGAGTGATAGCATAGCCTCACCTGTGACAACATCATTGCCACTGACATTAGTCAGAATAGTGACATCACTCCCACACCAGTGACAATGCAGCCTTTGCATCACAGCCTCACCAGTATCACTGTCACATAATAGGGTCACCTCTGACATCATAGCCTCACCAGTGACATCATAGACTCCCTATGACATCTTTCTCGCAACTGACATTCCAGCATTATTGTGACATTACAGCCTCACAGTTTCATTGTGACAGCAGCCTCACAACTAACATCACAGTCTCACTCTGCCATCAAAACCTCTCCAGTAACATCACAACATCGCTGTGTCATCAGATCCTCAATGTCACATCATAGCCACATTGTGTCCTCACAACCTCACTGTGACATTACAATCTAACAGTGACATTACAGCCTCACTGTGACATCACAAACTAACTGTGACACCAGCCTTGAAACTAACATACTAGTCTCAGGGTAATGTCACATACATTCCTCTAGATAGCCTCACTGTAACATCACAGCCTCAATGTGACATTACAACCTCACCACTGGTATCCTACCTAGGCTTATCATGACACCACAGTCTTACCACAGATAGCACAGGCTCACAGTGATGTGACAACTCAGCATCATAGCCTTTGACATCATAAACAGTAACACCACTGCCTCACATGTTACATCACTGCCTCATTGTGACATCAATCTTCCCACAGATATCATAGTCTCAAAGTGACCCCACAGCCTCACTGTGAACTCACAGTCT
Source organism: Typhlomys cinereus (assembly GCA_023101885.1). Taxonomy (NCBI): domain Eukaryota; kingdom Metazoa; phylum Chordata; class Mammalia; order Rodentia; family Platacanthomyidae; genus Typhlomys; species Typhlomys cinereus. Next base: position 19,467,405 of record JALPQD010000001.1, read on the forward strand.
TAGATGTTCCATCATACACTCACCTGTTACATCATAGCCTCATGGTGAAATCAGCTTTTCCACTGACATCACATCTTCCACAGTGACCTCTCAGCCTCACTGTGACCTCAAAATTTCTCTGTGACGTCCCAGCCTCATAGTGATATCAAAGATTCACAGTGATATCTCAGACTCACTGTGGAATTATAGCCTCATTTCTGACATTACAGCCTTACTGTGACATCACTGCCTCACCTCTGACATCACAGCATCAGTGACACCACAGACATCCTGCCTAGCCTCGCTATCACACCACAGCCTCATCACTGACATCTCAGGCTCATGGTCACACCATAGCCTTAACAGTAATACCACAGCCTCGCTGTGGCATCACAACCTCACCATTAACATTGCAGGCTCACTGTGACATCTCAGCCTCATCACTTCTGACATCACATCCTAACCTGTAAAATCTTAGCCAAACTGTGATGTTATATTCTATCCCCACTGATATCACAACCTCACTGTGATATCACAACCTCACAGTAAAGTCACAGATACACAATGATATCTCATCCTCTCCTCCGACATCACAGTCTCAGTGAGACGTCACAGCCTCACCACTGACATCCTAACATCGCTGTGAAATCCAAGCATCAATCCTGATGTCAGAGCCTCACTGAGATCTCAAAGAATCAACCCTGACAATAGAGTCTCACTTTGACATCACAGCCTGACAGTCATCTCACAGCCTGCCCACAGACACAACAGGCTCACCTTTTATATGAGTCTTGCCATTGGCACCACAGCCCCACTGTGACATCACAGCTCCTAGAGTGATATCACTTCAAGGTGATATGACAGCTCACAGTTTCATACAACCTTCACAGTCACATCACAGCATCAGAATGACATCATGGCCTCACCAGTGACACCGCAGCCTCACCTGTGACATCAGCATCGCCACTGACATTAGTCAGAACACTGACATCAATGCCACAGAAGAGACAACACAGCCTTTGGCATCACAACCTCACCAGGGTCACTGTCACATAATAGGGTCACCACAGATATCATAGACTCTCTATGACATCTTTCTTACCACTGACACTTCAGCCTTATTTTGACATCACACCTTCTCCAGTGACATCACTGCCTCATTGTAACATTATCCTCACCATTAACATCACAGACTCACTGTGCCATCCAAACTTCTCCATGGACATCACAACATCACTTTGTTGTCAGAGCCTTACTGTGACATCGTAGTCACACTGTGTTCTCACAGCCTCACTGTGACATTGTACCTACAGTGTACAGTGTGACATTACAACCTGACTGTGCCATCACAGCCTTACTGTGACATCACAAAATCACTGTGACATCAGTCTTGCCACTGACATAATAGTCTCCTGATAACATCACATACACACTTCTGACATAGTTTCACTGTGGTATCACAGCCTCAGTGTGACATCATAGCATCACCACTGAGATGATAGCCTCATTTTGACATCAGCCTTACCACTGACATCACAATTTCACTGTGACCATACAGCCTCCACTGTGATATCACCAAATCCCTGTGACATCACAGGCTCATATTGACACCATAGACACATGTCGACATGAAAGAATCATGGTGGCATCACATCCTCACCCGTGACATGCCAACGTCACTGTAACATCATACCATCATCACTCAAACCAGCATCATTCTGATATCACAGCCTCACTACTGAAATCACACCCTCACTGTGATGTCAAAGTCTCGCTCCACTGATATCACAGCCTCACTGGAATATCACAGCATAACTGGTGACAACACAGTTTCACTGTGACATCACAAGCTCACCTCTGAGGCTATAGCTTCACTGTGACATCACAGCTTCACTATGACATCACAGGCTCACCTCTGAAATCATAGCCTCAATGCGACATATACCCTCATCACTGACATTCTACCTAGCCTCACTATGACACCACAGCCTCACCACTGAAACCTTTCAGGTTCACTGAAACCTGACAGTATCCCTTTGAAACCAGTGTCGCTACTGACATAACAACCCCAGTGACATCACAACTTCACAGTGACATCACAGCCTCATTGTGACATCACAGCCATACCATGCCATCAAACCCTCACTGTGACATAAAGCTTCATTCTGATCATAGCCTCACTGTGATATCACAGTTTCTGTTTGTCACTATAAACTCACTGTGACATTAGAGCCTCACCAATGACAATACATCCTCACCAATGACATAGTCTGCCTATGATAGCACAGTCGCTATGAACATCACAATCTCACTGTGAAATCAAAACCTCACTGTGACATTACAGCCACATTGTGCCAGCACAGCCTGACGGTGACATCACAACCTCAGAACTTATAGAACAGGCTCGCTGTGATAGTACAGCCTCATCAGTGACACCACAGCCTCACTGTGGCATCATAACCTCCCTGTAGCATCACAGCCTCATCAGTTATATTACATCTTCTATGTGACACTTCAGCCTCATCTCTGACATCATTGAAATCACAGCCTAAAATCCGACCTCACAGCTGCAGTGTCCCATCACAACAAAGCATCAACCCAGACGTCACAGCCTCACTGACATCTCATATCATCAGCCCTGACATCAGAGCCTCACTGTGACATTACAGCTTCACAGTGACCTCACAGCCTACTCACTGACACCACAAACTCACCTGTTATATCATAGTCTCATTGAGACATCAGTTTTGCTGCTGATATCACAGAATCACTGTGACATCACAATTTCCAGAACGATATCTCCCCAAGGTGACATGAAAACCCATACCGGCATCTATCCTTCACAATCACATCATAGCTTCACAGACACATCACAGCCTCACCAGTGACAGCACAGCCTCACTTGTGACATCAGTGTCACCACGGACATTAGTCAGAACACTGACATCATTGCCACACTAGTGACAGCACAGCCTTTGACCTCACAGCCTCAACAGTGTCACTTTCATGTGATAGGTTCACCAATGACATCTTAGCTTCAATAGTGACATCATAGACTCACTATGGCATCTTTCTCTCCACTGACATTGCAGCCTTATTGCACATCACATCTTCACCAGTGACATCACAGCCTCATTCTGACATCAGTCTCACCACTAACATCACAGCCTCCCTGTGCCATTGAAACTGCTACAGTGACATTACATCACTGTGTCATGACATTCTTACTGTGACGTCATAGTCATACTGTGACTATGGAAAAGGATCAACTGAGACCACTTGATAGGATTGTACCCACTCTAGACCCTATCAGAACCTCCCAAATTCTCATAGGATCCTCCCAGTGCTGCATCATATAAAAAGGACCCAACAAAGAGAACAGATGCCTTATTGCAGCTGTGCTAGGAATCACTCTTCCTTCTGGCCACTCATTTCTTCAATTCTTTAGCCTTCCAACCCACCACATCATTGTTGGCTAGACTGAAGACTAGGAATTCTCCAGCATGCAGCCATCACTCACTTAACTACCGAACTGAGCAGCTACCAGCAGCAATTGTTGGACTACCTCAGCTACTGGCAGCCATCGTTTGACTATCTTGGCCATACAATAAGCCGACTCAATACATTCCCTATATTATATTCATTGTGTCAATTCCACATCTCTAGAGAACTTAATCCACTGTGACATCAGCCTTGCCATTGATATAATAGCTTCATGGTGACAACACATATACTCCTCTGACATAGCCTCATTGTGACATCACAGCCTCAATATGACATCATAGGATCATCATTGACATCATACCCTCACTGTGACATCAGCCCTACCACTGACATCACAGTCTCATCGTGACTTCACAGACTCCACCATTACATGACCAACTCCCTGGGACATCACAAGCTCATGGTGACACCACAGACACATGGTGACATTAAAGCCTAACAGTGGCATCACAGCCTCACCAGTGACATGCCAGCCTCACTGTGACATCATACCCTTATGACTCACAACAGCCCCATTCAGCTTAACCACTGAAATCACATCCTCACTGTAATGTAAAAGTCTCACTCCACTGACATTATAGCCTCATTGTGATATCACAGCATTACAAGTGACAACACAGCCTCACTGTGACATCACAGCATCACCTCTGAGGTTATATCCTCACTGAGACATGACAGCCCCGTTATGACATCACAGGCTCACCTCTGAAATCATTGCCCAACTGGGATATTACAGCATCGACTCTCACATTATACCCTCACTGTTTCATCACAGCCTCATTATGACATCACAGGCTCACCTCTGAAATCATAGCCTCAATGCGACATCACACCCTCATCACTGACATCATACCTAGCCTCACTATGACACCACAGCCTCACTACTAACCTCACAGGATCACTGAAACATAACAGTCTCCCTGTGACACCACAGTGTCGCTATTGACATCACAACCTCACTGTCACATCACAACTTCTCCAGTGACATCACAACCTCACAGTGACATCACAGCCATACCTTGCCATCAAAGTATCACTGTCCGTAAACATTCATGTTTGACATCATAGCCTCACCATGGCATCACTGCCTCAGTTTGACATAATAAACTCACTGTGACATTAGAGCCTCACCAGTGACAATACAGCCTCAACAATGACATAATCTCCCTGTGAGAGCGCAGTCACTATTGCAATCACAACCTCACTGTGACATCACAGCCACATTATGCTGGTACAGCCTCACTGTAATAGTACAACCTCACCACTGATATGACATGCTTGCTGTTATATTATAACCTCACCATTGACAACACAGCCTCATGGTGACATCATAACCTCACTGGGGCATCACATTTTCACCAGTTAAATCATATCATCAATGTGACATCTCAGCCTCATCTCTCACATCAGTCATGTTTCTGAAATAACAGCCTAACCACTGACCTCACAGCTGCACTCTGACATCACAGCCTCACTGTGACTTCACAGCCTCACCACTGTTATGCTAACTAGCTTTACTAAGACACCACAGCCTCACCATGGATAGCCAGGCTTACAGTGACATGGCAACCTCAGCAGTGACAACATAACCTTTCACACCATAAACAGTGACACCACAGCCTCACATGTTACATCAGTGTCTCATTGTGACATCGATCTACCCACAGATATCACAGCCTCACAGTGACCGCACAGCTTCAAAGATCTCATATTCTAACCTATCACATCATACACTCATGGTAAAAAAAAAAAGCCTTGCCACTGACATCACGTGTTCCACATTGACCTCACAGCCTCACTGTGACATCACAACCTCTCTGTGATGTCACATCCTCATAGGAACATTACAGCTTCAAAGTGATATCACAGCCTCACTCTGGTATATTCATACTTAAGCACAGGTGTCAAGTTGACTGTTGAGGGTTTGAGCTCTGGGCACAGTTGCAGAGAGTTGATGGTTGTTTTAAGCCCAGAGCAAACCTGAAGGAGATTGTCTATCTGATGGAGGAGACCCAGCCCATGGTGGGTGGGATTAGGCCCTGAATAAATCACAAATACCTGGCTGAGAGTGTTCACACCCTTCTGTTCACTTGGCCAGATATGCTAGTCTGGTAAGTAAGGATTGTCCATCTCTCAGTTGTTATGCAGTGATGGTGTGGCCAGTTCCCTCGGTCTTACTGTTGGTGCATGCTTTCCAGTTCCCTCGGTCTTGGTGTTGGTGCATGCTTTCCTGTAAAGTTGGACTGAGAACTGTAACCAGACTATCGTAAGAAAGTAAACTCCTTGTTCCCTTAAGCTGTGTGATGATCATTTATCAGCAACCATGCAGGCTGACTGCAACAGAATTTGGTACTGGGAGTGAGGTTTTGCTGATAAAGCTGATTATGTGGATTTTATGGCTTTTGAACAGTTCTGCTAGACAAAGATAGAAATCCTTGAGAATTTTCACTTTGTGGGCCAATTGCCAAGAGAGATTGTTTGGGCTCAATTTGTGATGAGGGGAACAAGGACTTTGGTAAAGCTGAAATTAAAGCAATGGACTGGTTTGCTTGACAGAGGAGAGTCGTGTTTGCATCCTTAAAGGCTTGGATGTGCAAAGGGCAGGCAGCAGAATATCTGCTGCTGTTGGAAAAATGAGTATCAATGAAGGAAAACCTAGTGACTTGCACTAGGATGGTGGAAGACGTGAAAACCACCATATGGCAAGTTCATGGTTTGAAAACTCAAATTCCTTCAGGGGCCAAAAACCCAAACTAAAGCCGTTTCAGGCCCTTTGGATGTTTGGCTGCCCAAAAGAGATTTTTGCAGCATCAGTCCATAAAACTTGGTACAGCTGTATCTCGAGTGCGCTAAGCTACATTTTGAACTCGCTTCAGAGTCTGGCAGTGTTCCCCAGGTAGTACTGGTTTTGGTGAACAGTTTGAGGGTTTCATGGAAAGCAGCAAAAGTTTGGCACCAAGTGGCAGGCATAGAGTTCCTGCGAGGGAAGGTGAAGTGAACCCAGAGTGTTGGAGATGCCAGAACCGTGGGATGTATGCTGAGGACTGTTGCGAGTGGAGATTCAGCTTGGTTCAAAGGAGGTCTGCTTTTCCAACTTTGAGCTGCAAACAGGGACTGGGAATTCCTGAAATCTTTGAGCAACCAAGATTACATGATGAACAACAGAAGATGGACATTGAAGTACAGGATGCAGTAATTTGCTGGACTTGGATCTTAATTTTAATGTTTTCTAATTGTATCAAGATCCTTCTGTTTTAATGTTTTGTTTTAAATATTTAACTTATTCTGATTTAATACTCTTTTAAAGTTAAAAAACTTTGAAGTTTAAAAATGTTGGAAGTGAAGTTTTAATGAGAACATTTCAAATATATTCATGGAATGAATGTATTTGTATTTTTTAACATCTGTGGGGACAAGGAAAGGTTACAGTTTAAAAATGCTATTGTTTTTCTGTCAAGTTGACAAGGAGTGGAGTGTCATAGTTAAGCACAGGTGTCAACTTGACTGTTGAGGGTTTTTGCTCTGGGCACAATTGTAGAGAGTTGATGATTGTCCATCTCTCAGCCGTTATGCAGTGATGATGTGGCCAGTTCCCTTGGTCTTGGTGCATGCTCTCCCATCAAGCCGGACTGAGAATTGTAACCAGACTGTCATAAGAAAGTAAACTCCTTGTTCCCGTAAGCTGTGTGATGGTCATTTATCAGCAATCATGCAGGCTGACTGCAACAGGCATTATAGCCTCATTACTGACATCACAGCCTCAGTGTGACATCACAGCCTGACCTCTGATATAACAGGCTCACTTTGACATAACAAGCTAACCTCTGAAATCATAGCATCAGTGACATCACGAACATCCTGCCTGCCTCACTATGATACTACAGCCTTATCACTGACATCTCAGGCTCACGGTCACATGACAGCACCAAAAGTGACACCACAGCTTTGCTGTGGAATCAGAGCCTCACCAGTAACATCCCAGCCTCACTGTGATATCTCAGCCTCTCCAGTGACATCACAACATCACTGTGTCATTAGAGCCTCACTGTGACATCATAGCCACACTATGTCCTAACAGCCCCACTGTGACATCACAAACTCACTATAACATCACAACTTCCCCAGTGATATTACAACCTCATAGTGACATCACAGCCATATCGTGCAATCAAACATCACTGTCATGGAAATATTCACCATTGACATCATAGTGTCATTGTGACATATCTTCATAACTGATATGACAGACTCACCGTGATATTACAGCTTCACCAGTTATATCTCATTTGTAACATCACAGCCTCACTATGACATCACAGCCTCACTTCTGACATCATAGCCTCATTGCGTATCACAGCCTCAACTCTAACATCATAGCATTAGTGATACCATGGACATACTATCTGGCCTTGTTATGACACAACAGCTTCATCACTGACATCTCAGGCTCACAGTCACAGGACAGTCTCAACAGTGACACCACAGCCTCGCTGTGACATCATGATCTTACCAGTGAGAGCACAGCCTCACCTGTGACATCAACATCACCACTGACATTAGTCAGAACAGTGGCATCACTGCCACACCAGTGACAACACAACCTTTGACATCACAACCTCACCAGGATCACTGTCATGTAATAGGTTCACCACTAACATCATAGCCTCACCAGTAACATCCCAGCCGTACTGTGATATCTCAGCCTCTCCAGTGACATCACAACATCACTGTGTCATCAAAGTCCCACTGTGACATCATACCCACATTGTGTCCTCACAGCATCACTGTGACATTACAACCTGACAGTGACATCATATCCTCACTGTGATGTCACAAACTCACTGTGACATCAGCCTTGCCATTGACTTAATAGACTCATGGAGACATCACATTCACACCTCTAACAGCCTCACTGTGACATTACAGCCTCAATGTGACTTCACAGTATCACCACTGACATCATAGCCTCACCGTGACATCAGCCTTGCCATTGATATTGTAGGCTCCTTTGGAAATCACATACAGACCTCTGACATAGCCTCACTATGACATGACAGCCTCAATATAACTTCACAGCATCACCAGTGACATGATAGCCTCACTGTGACATTAGCCTTGCCACTCACATCTCAGTCTCACTGTGACCTCACAGCCTCATTCGTGTCATCACCAGCTCCCTGTGAAATCACGGGTTCATGGTGACACCACAACCACATTGTGACATCACAGTCTCATCACTGGCATCTTACCTAGCTTTATTATGATACCACAGCCTCACCACAGAAGCACAGGCTCACAGTGATGTGACTGCCTTAGCAGTGACATCATATCTCATGTTGAAATCAGCCTTGCCACTGATATCACATCTTCCACAGTGACCTCACATCCTCACTGTGACATCACAACCTCTCTGTGATGATGCAACCTCATAATGACACCACAGCATCACTGTGAAATCACAGCATCACTGTGGCATTGTAGCCTCATTTCTGATATCACAACCTCACCATGACATCACAAACTCACCGTGATACAACAGACTAACCTCTGAAATCATAGCATAAGTGACACCACAGAAATCCTGCCTAGCCTTGCTATCACACTACAGCCTCATCACTGACATTTCAGGCCTCAACAGTGACACCACAGCCTTGCCATGGCATCCCAGCCTCACCAGTAACATCCCAGACTCACTGTGACATCTCAGCCTCATCACTGACATCAGCTTCACTTCTGACATCACAGTCCAAGCACTGAAATCTCAGCCGATGTCATAGTCTATCACTAGTGATATCACAGCCTCACTGTGATATAACAAAATCATAGTAACATCACAGCCTCACAGTGACATCACAGCTGCTCCTGTGACATTACAGCCTCAGTGTGACTACACAGCCTCACCACTAATGTTCTAACCTTACTGTGAAATCCAAGCATCACCCCTGACATCACAGCCTCACTGACATCTCATAGAATCAGCCCTGACATCAGAGCCTCACTGTGACATCACAGCCTCACAGTGACCTCACAACCTGCCAACTGACACCACATGCTCAACTGTTATATCATAGCCTCATTGTGACATCAGTCTTACCACTGACATCACAGCCTCACTGTGACATCACAGCTTCAAGAGTGATATCACCTCATGTTGACGTGACAGTCCATAGTAACATCCAATCTTCACAGTAACATCACAGCTTCAGTGTGACACCACAGCCTCACCAGTCACAGCACAGCCTCACCTGTGACATCAGCATCACCCCCAACCTTAGAACACTGACATCACTGCCACATCAGTGACACCACAGTCTTTACCGGAGTGGGTGTCTGGTCTACACCGAAGGTGGCACCACCCCACTTTGGAGTGCCAGAGTATCAGTCATTGTCGGAATTAACCAGACAAATCATTCCACAAACTAAGAACAACCATGCACCACCACTCACAGAATTGAGAAAGAGCTATCAATCTCTCAATCCCAACCCGGGAGCATGGCCCAGGAAAGTAACAAACCCCTGAATTCACTTACTAAGCACAGGACGTTTAGATCCAAAGCACCTCTGCATATGTCCTGCACTAGGTCTTTCCTTGGACGTTGGTTACCCTTTTAGGAGTTGTTTTCACTTTCACCTTAGTTCTGGTCATTGCTTTTTATTTTCTGAGCTCTTTTGCCTTGTCCGCTTGCCTCCTAGGCATCTCTGCTCCATTAGGTGACATTTTAGCCTCATAACTGATATCAGTCTCACTTCTAAAATCACAGCCTAAACACTGAAATCACAGCTGAACTGTGATATCATAGTCTATCACCACTGATATCACAGCCTCACTGTGATATCACAGCTTCCAGAGTGATATCACCTCATGGTGACATGACAGCCCACAGTGACAGTGACATACAACCCTCATGTCACATAATAGATTCACCACAGACTTGATAGCCTCCCCAGTGACATCGTAGACTCACTATGACATCTGTGATATAACTGATGATCACTATGATGATGTGATATAACTGGTGAGGCTGTGATGCCACCGTGAGATTATGATGTTAGAATGAGGCTATGGTGTCACTGGTGATGCTGTAATATCAAAGTGAGCCTGTTATATTCTTGGTGAGGTTGTGATGTCACAGTGAGGCTGTGCTAGCACAGTGTGGGTATGATGTCACAGTGAAGTTGTGATGTCACAGTGAGGTTGTGATGTCAGTAGTGACTGTGGTTGCACAGGGAGACTATGTCATTGGTGAGGCTGTATTGTCACTGGTGAGACTCTAATGTCACAATTAGTTTATTGTGTCAAACTGAAGCTATGATGTCACGGTGAGGCTATGAAGTCAGAGGTCAATGTTTATGTCACAGTGATTCTTTGATGAAATGGTATGGCTGTGAAGTCACTTTGAGGTTGTGATATCACTGGAGAAGTTATGATGTCACAGTGAGTTTGTGATGTCAATGAGGATGTGAGGACGCAGTGTGGCTATGATGTCACAGTGAAGCTGTTATGTCAGTGTGGTTGAGATGCCACAGTGAGGTGATGATGTCACCATGAGGTTATTGTGTTACTGGTTAAGCTGCAATATCACAGTGAGCTTGTCATATCAGTGGTGAGGCTGTGATGTCACAGTGAGGCTGTGATGTCACAGTGAGGTTGTGATGTCACAGTGAGGTTACAATGTCAGTAGTGACTGTGTATTCACAGGGAGACTATGTCATTGCTGAGACTGTATTGTCACTGGTAAGGCTCTAATGTCACAGTGAGTTTATTGTGTCAAACTGAGGCTGTGATGTCAGAGTGAGGCTATGATGTCAGAGGTGAAACTTTATGTCACAGTGAGACTGTGTTGTCAGCAGTGATGCCGTGATACTGCAGTGGGGCTGTGATGTCAGTGGAGTGAGACTATGACATCATAGTGAGGATGTGATTTCAGTGGTTAGGTTGTGATGTAAGAATGAGTCTGGTGTGGGTGATGAGGGTATGATTTCACAGTGTGGCTGGCATGTCACTGATGAGGCTGTGATGACTCCTTGAGGCTTTGATGTCATTGTGTGGCTGTGGTGTCAACATGAGCACATGATGTTACAGGGAGTTGGTGATATCACGATGAAGGCTGTGAGGCCACAGTAAGAATGTGATGTCACTGGTATGTTTGATGTCACAGTGAAGCTATGATGTCAGTGGTGATGCTGTGAAGTACATTGAGAATGTGATATCACCGTGGGATTATGTAAGAAGTTTGTATGTGATGTCACCATGAGGCTATTATGCAAGGCTGATGTCACAGTGAGTTTGTGATGTCACAGTGAGGCTATGATGTCAGTGGTGATGCAGTGATATCACATTAAGACTGTGATGTCACAGTGAGAGTGGGAATTTACTGTTGAGATTGTGAAGCCACAGCGTGGCTGTGGTGTCAATGTTGAGGCTGTCATGTGACCAAGAGCCTGAGATGTCAGGAATTAGGCTGTGGTGTCTTAGCGAGGCTGGGTTAGATGTCCGTATTGTCACTGATGCTGATTTCAGATGTTAGCCTGTTATGTCACAGTGAGGCTGTGATGTCAGAGGTGAGGCTGTGATGTCACAGTGTGGCTATTTTGTCAGTGGTGATGCTGTGATGTCACATTGAAGCTGTGATTTCACAGTGAGGCTATGTCAGAGGTGTGAATGTGATGTCACTATGAGGCTATTATGTCAGTGGCAAGTCTGATGTCATATGAATTTCTGATGTCAAAGTGAGGCTGTGATGTCAGTGTCAGGATGTAATGTCAGTGAGTCTGTGAGGATACAGTGTGGTTATGATGTCATAGTGAGTCTCTGAGAACACAGAGATGTTGTGATGTCCCTGGAGAGGTTTTGATGGCACAGTCAGTCTGTGATGTTAGTGGTGAGCCTGATGTCAAAATAAGGCTGTGATGTCACTATTGAAGGTGTGATGTTACAATAAGGCTGGATTGTCCGGGTGAGAAAGATGTCACAGTTAAGTATATGATGTCCCTGATGAAGCCATGTCAGTGGTGAACCTATTACGTGACAGTGACACTGGTGAGTCTGTGATGTCAAAACTATGTTATCACTGGTGTGGAAGTGATGTCAGTTTTCTGACTAATGTCAGTGGTGATGCTGATGACACACGTGAGGCTGTGCTGCCTGTCACTGGTGAGGCTATGATGTCACTCTGAAGGTTGTATGTCACTGTGGGCTTTCATGTCACCATGAGGTGATATCACCCTGGAAGCTGTGATGTCACAATGAGGCTGATCTCAGAATGATTAACAGGTTAGCCTGTGGTGTCAGTGGGCAGTTGTAAATTTACTGTGAGGCTGTGATGTCACAGTGAGGCTGTGAATTCACTCTGGAAGATGTGATGTTAGTGCTAGGCTAATTTCACCATGTGGCCATGCTGTAACAGGTTAGACTGTGAGGTCACAGTGAGGCTGTGAGGTCACTGTGAGGCTGTGATATCTGTGGAAAGGTTAATGTAACAATGAGGCAGTGGTGTAACATGTGAGGCTGTGGTGTCACTGTTTATGATGTCAAAGGCTATGATGTCACTGCTGAAGTTGTCACGTCACTATGAGCCTTTGCTATCTGTGTTGAGGCTGTGGTGTCATTGTAAGACTAGGTAGGATACCAGTAGAGAGGCTGTGATGTCAGAGTGTGGCTATGATGTCACCAGGAGACAGTGATGTCGACCTGAGGTTTTGATGTCACAGTGAGGCTGTGATGTCACAGTGCTGCTGTGAGATCAGTAGTTAGGCTGTGATTTCAGAAGTGAGACTCATATGAGACGCCTAGATGTCACATTGGTGATGTGATATAATTGGTGAGGCTGTGATGTCACAGTGAGGTTATGATGTCCCCCTGAAGCTGTGATGTCTCTGGTGAGGCTGTGATATCACGGTGAGCTTGCCCTATCAGTCATTAGGCTAATATGTAACAGTGAGGATGTGTTGGCACAGTGTGGCTGTGATATCATTGTGAGGTTGTAATGTCATAGTAAGTTTGGAATGTCAGTGTGACTGTGCTTTCACAGGGAGACTATGATATTGGTGTGGCTGTATTGTAACTGATGAGGCTCTAATGTCACTGTGATTTTATTGTGTCAGACTGAGGCTGTGATGTCACAGTGAGCCCAGAGGGAAAGATTTATGTCACAGTGATTCTTTGATGGCATGGTATGGCTGTGGTGTCACAATGAGGCTGTGATGTCACTGTGAGGTTGTGATGTCACTAGGGAGGTTGTGATGTCACAATGAGTTTGTGATATCAATAGCGACACTGTGGTGTTACAGGGAGTCTGCGAGGTTTCAGTGAGCCTGTGAACTCAATGGTGAGGCTGTGGTACCATAGTGAGTATAAGTATGATGTCAGTGATGAGGGTGTTATGTTGCATTGAGGCTTTGAGTTCATAGGTGAGCCTGTTATGCCATAATGAGGCTGTGGTGAACAAGTGAGGGTATAAGGTCAGAGTCAATGCTATGATGTCACAGTGGGGCAATGATTTCAGAGTTGAGCCTGTGATGTCATACTGAGGCTGTGATGTCACAGTGAGGCTAGGTGATGTCACATTAAGGCGGTGTTGTCAGCAGTGATGCCGTGATATCACAGAGGGCCTGAGATATCAGTGGATTGAGACTATGACATCACAGTGAGAATATAGTTTCAGTGGTTAGGCTGTGATATCAGAATGAGATTGGTGTGAGTGATGAGGATATGATATCATAGTGAGGATGATATGTCACTGGTGAGGCTGTGATGCCACAGTGAGGCTTTGATGTAACCATGTGGTTGTTTTGACACTGTGAGTCCATGATGTCACAGGGAGATAGTGATGTCACGGTGGAGGTTGTGAGGTCACAGTGAGGCTGTAATGTCAGTGGCAAGACTAGTGTCACAGTGAGGCTATGATGTCAGTGGTAATGCTGTGATGTTACATTGAGGCTGTGATGTCATACTGAGGCTATATCATCATGAGGCTATTATGTCAGTGCCAAGGTTGATGCCACAGTGAGTTTGTGATGTCATAGTGAGGCAGTGAAGGTACTGTCAGGTTGTAATGTCACAGTGAGGCTGTGAGAAAACACTGTGGCTATGATGTCACAGTGATGATCTGGCGTCACAGTGATGTGATGTCACTAAAGAGGTTTTGATGTCACAGCGAGGCTGTGATGTTAGTGTTGATGCTGATGTCACAATGAGGCTGTGATGTCACTGGTGAAGGCGTGATGTCACAATAAGGCTGGAATTTCAGTGGTAACAAAGATATCATAGTGAGTCTATGATGTAGCTGGTTAGGCTATGATGTCAATCGTGAACCTACTACGTGTCAATGACTGACACTGATGAGGCTGTGATGTCAAAAGCTGTGCTGTCCCTGGTGTGGCAGTGATGTCAGTTTTCTGACTAATGTCAGTGGTGATGCTGATGTCACAGGCGAGGATGTGCTGTCACTGGTGAGGCCATGATGTCAGAGTGAGACTGTGATGTCGATGGTAAGACTAATCCCATAACGAGGCTAAGATGTAACAGATGAACATGTGTTGTCGGTGGAAGGCTGTTCAGTCATGGTTAGGCTTTGATGCCACAGTGAGGCTTTCATGTCACCATGTTGCTGTGGTTTCACCATGAGCCTGTGATGTCAGAGGGAGTTCGTGATGTCTCGGTGGAGGCTGTGATGTCACACTGAGACTGGGATGTCAATTTCAAGGCTGATGTCACAGTTAGTCTATGATGTCAATGGTGATGCTGTGATTTCACAGTGAGGCTGTGATGTCATGGTCAGGTTGTAATGTCACAGTGAGGCTGTGAGGATATATTGTAACTGTAATGTCACATTGCAGCTGTGAGTTCAGTGGTTAGGCTGTTATTTCAGAGGTTACACTGATGTGAGAGATGAGGCAGAGATGTCACATGGACGATGTGATATAACTGGTGAGGCTCTGATGCCACAGTGAGGTTATGATGTCACCATGAAGCTGTGGTGTCACTGGTGAGGCTGTAATATCATGGTGAGTCTGTCATAAGAGTGGTGAGGCTGTGATGTCACAGTGAGGCTGTGATGTCACAGTGAGGTTGTGAAGTTAGAGTGAGGTTGTGATGTCAGTGGTGATAGACTGTGACATCACAGATTGGCTGAAATTTCTGTGGTTAGGCTTTGATGTGAAAAGTGAGTCAGATGTCAATGATGAGGCTGAGATGTCACAGTGAGGCTGGGATGTTACTGGTGAGGCTGTGATGCCACAGCAAGACTGTGGTGTCACTGTTGAGGCTGTAATGTGACCGTGAGCCTGAGATGTCAGTGATGAAGCTGTGGTGTCATAGCAAGGCTAGCAGGATGTCCCTTGCGTTACTGATGCTATGATTTCAGAGTTTAGCCTGTTAGGTCACAGTGAGGCTGTGATGTCAGAGGTGAGGCTATGATGTCACAGTAAGGCTGTGATGACAGAAATGAATATATATTGTCACAGTGAGGCCGTGATATTACTGTGAAGCTGTGATGTCACTGTGAGGCTCTGTGACATCACACAGAGGTTGTGATATCACAGTGAGGCTGTGAGGTCACTGTGGAGGATGTGATGTCCGTGGCAAGGCTGAATTCACCATGAGGCTACGATGTAACATGTGAGTTCATGACGTAAAAATTCAGACTGTGAGGTCACATTGAGGATGTGAAGACACTATGAGGCTGAGATGTCTGTGGGAGGATTGACGTCAGAGTGAGACAGTGATGTAATATGTGAGGCTGTGGTGTCTCTGTTTATGATGTCAAAGGCTATTATGACATGGCTGAAGCTGTCACATCACTGTGAGCCTCTTCTATCTGTGGTGAGGCTCTGGTATCATAGTAAGGCTAGGTAGGATACCAGTGCTGAGTTTGTGATTTACAGTGTGGCTATGATGTAAGAGTTAGGCTGTGATGTCACAGTACAGCTGTGAGGTTTGTGGTTAGGCTGTGATTTCAGAAATGAGACTGATATGGGAGATGAAGCTGAGATGTCGCATTGATGATGTGATATAATTGGTGATGCTGTGATGCCACAGGGAGTTTATGTTGTCATCATGAGCCTGTCATATCAGTGGTGAGGCTGTGATGTCACAGTGAGGTTGTGATGTCACTGGGAAGATTGATGTCATATTGAAGCTACAGTGTAACAGGTGAGCCTGTGGTGTCAGTATATCACAGTGCAGCATGTAAGGACACTGTGAGGCTGTGATGTCCCAGTGAGGCTCTGATGTCAGGTCTGATTCTATGAGATGTCAGTGAAGCTGCGACCTGAGGGGTGATGCTTAGATTTCATAGTGAGGTTAGGATGCCAGTGGTGAGGCTGTGCACTCACTCTGAGGCTCTGATGTCAGAGGAGAGGCTATGAAGTTACCATGAGGTTGTGATATCAGTGGGGCGAGACTATGACATCACAGTGAGAGTGTGATTTCAGTGGTTAGGCTGTGATATCAGAATGAGACAGATGTTGCTGATGAGGGTATGATGTCACAGTGAGGCCGGCATGAAACTGGTGAAACTGTAATGCCACTATGTGGCTTTGATGTCACCATGTGTCTGCGTCGTCATTGTGAGCCTGTGTTGTCACAGGAAGTTGGAGATGTTATGGTGGAAGCTACTGTGAATGATGAGGGTATGATGTCACAGTGAGGCTGGCATGTCACTGGTGAGGCTGTGATGCCACCTTGAGCCTTTGATGTCACCGTGTGTCTGTGGTGTCTCTGTGAGCTCATGATGTCACAGGGAGTGGGTAATGTCATGGTGGAGGCTGTGAGGTCACAGTGAGACTGTGATGTCAGTGGCAAGGCTGATGTAACAGTGAGGACATGATGTCAGTGGCAAGGCTGATTTCACAGTGAAGCTATGATGTAACATGTGAGTGAGTCTATGATGTAACAGGTTAGACTGTGAGGTGACAGTGCGACTGTGAGGTCACTGTGAGGCTCTGATATCTGTGGGAAGATTGTTGTCACAATGAGTTTGGGACATAAAATGTGAAGCTGTGGTGTCACAGTTTATGATATCAAAGGCTCTGATGTCACTACTGAGGCTGTCACATCACTGTGAGCCTGTGCTAACAGTGGTGAAGCTGTGGTGTCCTAGTAAGCTTTGGTAGGACACCAATGGTGAGGCTGTGATGTCACAATGAGGCTGTGATGTTTCAGTGCAGCAGTGAACTCAGTGGTTAGGCTATGATTTCAGAAGTGAGACTAATGTGAGATGTTGCATTGATGATGTGATATAACTTGTGAGGCAGTGATGCCATAGTGAGCTTATGATGTCACCTTGAGTTTGTGGTGACACTGATGGGGCTGTGATATCATGGTGAGTCTGTCATATCAGTGGTGAGGCTGTGATGTCACAGTGAGGATGTGCTAGTACAGTGTGGCTATGATGTCACAGTGAAATTGTGATGTAGTAATGACTGTGCTTTCACAGGGAGATTATGTCATTAGTGAGGCTGTATTGTCACTGGTGTTCCAAAGGGAGGCTGTGATGTCATAATGAGGCTATGATGTGAGAGGTGAAGCTTTATGTCACAGTGATGCTTTGAAGGCATGGTATGGTTGTGAGGTCACGTTGAGGCTGTAATATCACAATGAGCAAGTGATGTCATGGAAAAGGTGTGATGTCACAGTGATGTTGTGATGTCAATAGCAGGATACTGTGATGTCACTGAGAAACTATCATGTTTCATTGAACCTGCGAGGTCAGTGGTAAGGCACTTGTGTTACAGTGAGTCTAGGTAGGATGTCAGTGATGAGGGTGTGATGTTTCATTGAGGTTATGATTTCAGAGGTGAGCCTATGATTTCATAGTGAGGGTATGATGAAACAGTAAGGATATAACCTCAGAGGTGAGGCTGTATGTAGTCACTAGTAATGCCGTGATATCACAGTGAGGCTTTGATATCAGTGGATGGAGACGATGCTGTGATGTCACAGGGAGGCTATCTCTGAAGTGGGTAAGTGATGTCACCATGAGGATATTATGTCAGTGGCAAGGATGATGTCACAGTGAGTTTGTGATGTCACAGAGAGGCTGTGATGTCAGAGATGAGGGTGTGATGTCACAGTGAGGCCATGATGTCACTGTTAGGTTGCAATATCACAGTGAGGCTGTTAAGACACATTGTGGCTATGATGACACAATGATATGATGTCACTGGAGAGGTTTCGATGGCACTGTGCGGCTGTGATGTTAGTGGTGAAGCTGATGTCACAATGAGGCTGTGATGTCACTGGTGATGACGTGATAAGGCTGGAATCTCAGTGATGAGAAAGATGTCATAGTGGGACTATGATGTCACTAATTAGGCTATGATTTCAGTGGTGAACCTATTACATGACAGTGACACTGGTGAGGCTGTGTTGTCACTGGTGTAGTGTTGGGCCTGCCCAGGAATAATGGTCTGGGAGGGCGTGAGCAGAGCGTGGCTTAGCACATGGGACCAAAGATGGCACTAGGAGCTAGTGTGCTGGGTGTAACCCTGTTTTTATTATGGAGAGCCCTAATTGGCTCATACGAGCCAACATAGATTTATGTTTAGTCTGACCTATGTAGCGTGCATGCTTTGCTGACCATTAAGGTAACTGGTTGCCCATTTCGCACCCTGCAGTCTGCTGTCTATATAAAAACTGTTTCATTGCCCCCAATAAATTGAGTCTTGCGTCGACAAGCTCCCTGCTGTTTCTGGAGTCCCCTGGATTTGGGTGAGGGGCTGGAGAACCTGCAATGCATTCACTTTTCTCCACCCTGATGGCCTGGAGTCGTCACAGTGTGTGTATGTGCATGGGAAAACCAGCCCCGCAGTGTGGCAATGATGTCAATTTTCTTACTAATGTCCATGGTCATGCGATGTCACATGTGAGGTTGTGCTCTCACTGATGAGGCCGTGATGTCACACTGAGACTGTGATGTCCCTGTTAAGGTTGGATGTCACTGTGGGCTGTCCTGTCTCCATGAGATTTTATCACCCTGGAAGCTGAGATGTCACAGTGCTGCTGAGATGTCAGTGGTAATACAGAGGTCACAATGAGGCTATCATGTATCAGGTGAGCCTATGGTGTCGGCATCCATGTTGTGAGGTCACTGAAAGACTGTGATGTCAGTGGCAAGACTGATGTCACAATGTGTAACAGGTGTACCTGTTGTGTCAGTGGGAATGTTGTGAAGTCACTGTGAGTCCGTGATGTCACAGTGAGGCACTGAGGTCAGGGCTGATTATATGAGATGTCAGTGAGGCTGTGACATTAGCGGTAATGCTTGGAATTCACAGTGAGGTTAGGATGTCAGTGGCAAGGCTGTTTAGTCACACTGAGGCTGTGATGTGAGAAGAGAGGCTGTGATGTCACCATGAACCTGTCATATCAGTGGTGACACTATGGTGTCATAGTGAGTCTAGGTAGCATGTCAGTGATGAGTGTGTGAGGTCACATTGAGGTGATAAAACCAGAGGTGAGCCTGTAATGTCATAGTGAGGCTGCGATGAAACAGTGAGGCAATAATGTCACAGTAGATGATGTGATGTCACATTTGGGCAATGATTCAGAGGAGAACTTTTCATGTCACTGTGAGGTTGTGATGTCATAGTAAGGCTATAAACTTAGAGGTGAGGCTGTGATGTCCCAGTGAGTCTGTGTTGTCACCAGTGATGCTGTATATTACAGTGAGGCTGAGATATCAGTAAAGTGAGACTGACATCACAGTGAGGATGTGATTTCAGTGTTAGGCTGTGATACCAGAATGAGTCTAATGTGAGTGATATGTGTATAATGTCACAGTATGTTTGCCATGTCATTGGTGAGGCTGTAATGCCACTTTTGAGGTTTTGATGTCACAGTATGGTTGTGGTGTCACTTTGAGCCCATGATATCACAGAAAGTTGGTGATGTCACGGTAGAGGCTGTGAGATCACAGTAAGACTATGATGTCAGTGGAAAGGCTGATGTCTCAGTGAGGCTATGATGTCAGTGGTGATACTGTGATGGTACAATGAGGCTGTGGTATCACTGGTGAAGGTGTGATGTCACTGGTTAAGTTGTGATGTCACTGGTGAAGGTGCGATGTCACAATAAGGCAGTCATGTCAGTGGTGAGAAAGATGTCATAGTGAGTCTATGATGTCACTTTTGAGGCTATGATGTCAGTGGTAAACCTATTACTTGATAGTGACACTGGTGATGCTGTGATGTCAAAGGCTATGTTGTCACTGGTGTGGTAGTGATGTCAGTGTTCTGACTAATGTCAATGGCAATGCTGATGTCACAGGTGAGGCTCTACCATCACTGGTGATGCCGTGGTGTCACAATGAGGCTCTGATGTCACTGTGGGGGTTGTGTGTCACAGTGGGCTGTCATGTCACCATTATGTGATATCACTCTGGAAGCTGTGATATCACTGTGATACTGTGATGTCAGTGACAAGACTGATGTCAGTGACAAGACTGATGTCACAGTGAGGCTAGGATGTAACAGGTGAGCCTGTAGTGTCAGTTGGCAGGCTGTGAAGTCACTGTAAAGGTGTGATGTAGCAGTGTGGCTCGAAGTCAGTGCTGATTCTATGAGATATCAGTGAGGCTGAGACATCAGCTGTGATGCTTGGATACCACAGTCATGGCAGTGGTGAGGCTATGCAGTCATATGAAGCTGTGAAGTCAGAGGGGAGGCTGTGATGTCACTATGAGGCTCTGATGTTATCAGATGTAACATGAAGTTGTGATATCAGAGGAAAGCTGTGATATCAGTGGTGATATTCTATGACATCACAGTTTGGCTGAGATTTCAGGGATTAGACTATGATGGCAGAAGTGAGACTGTCAGTGATGAGGCTAAGATGTCACTGGTGAGGCTGGGATGTTATTGGTGAGGCTATTATACACAGCAAGACTGTGGTGTCACGGTTGAGGCTGTCTCATGACTGTGAGTTTGAGATGTCAGTGATGAGGCTGTGGTGTCATAATGAGGCTAGGCAGGAGGTCCGTGGTGTCACTGATGCTATGATTTCAGAGGTTATCCTGTTATGTTACAGTGAGGCTGTGATGTCAGAATGAGCCTGTGGTGTCAGAAACGTGGCTCTAATTCCTGAATGAGGCTGTGATATCACTGTGAAGCTGAGAAGTCACTGTGAGGCTGTGACATCACAGATAATTTGTATGTCCCAGTGAGGCAGTGAGGTCACTGTGGAAGATGTGATGTCAGTGGCAAGTCTGATTTCACCATGAGGATAGGATGCAACAGGTGAGTCTATGATGTAACAGGTTATACTGTGAGGTCACAGTGAGGCTATTAGGACACTGTGAGGCTGTAATATCTGTGCTAAGATTGACGTCACAATGAGGCAGTGGTGTAATATGTGAGACTGTTGTCACTATGATGTTAAAATCTATGATGTCGCTGTGAGGCTGTAATGTCACAGTGAAGCTGTGATGTCACTGAGAGGCAGTGATGTCACAGTGTAGTTTTGAGGTCAGTGGTTAGGCTGTGATTTAAGAAATGAAACTGATGTAAGCCATGAAGCAGAGATGTTGCATTTACAATGTGATATAACAAGTCAAGCTGTGAGGCCACAGTGAGGTTATGATGTCACCATGTAGCTGTGGTTCACTGTTGAGGCTGTGATATTACAGTGAGCCTGTCACATCATTAGTGAGGCTGTAATGTCACTGTGAGGCTGTTAGCAGAGTGTGGCTGTGATGTCACAATCAGGTTGTGATGTCACAGTGAGGCTATATCAGAAATTTATATGTGATGTCAACAGGAGCCTATTATGTCAGTGGTAAGGTTGTTGTCACGGTGAGTTTCTGATGCTACAGAGAGGTTGTGATGTCAGTAGTTACTGTGCTTTCACAGGGATACTATGTCAATGGTGAGGCTGTACTGTCACTCATGAGGCTCTAATGTCACAGTGAGTTTATTGTGTCAAACTGAGGCTGTGATGTCATGGTGAGGCTATGATGTCAGAGGTGAATGTTTACTTGACAGTAATGCAATGATTTCACAGTACAGCTGTGAAGTCACTGTGAGATTGTGATGTCACTGGAGAATTTATGATGTCACTGAGTTTGTGATGTCACATTGAAGCTGTGAGGACACAGTGTGCCTATGATGTCACAGCGAGCCTGAGATGCAATAATGAGGTTATGATGAAACCATGAGGGTATAATGTCACTGGTGAGGCTGTAATATCATGGTGAGCCTGTCATATAAGTGGTGAGGCTCTGATGTTACAGTGAGGCTGTGATGTCAAGGTTGATGCATGGATTTCTCAATGAGGTTTGTATGTCAGTGGTGAGGCTGTGCAGTCACACTGAGGCTGTGATGTCAGAAGAGAGGCTGTGAGGTCATTGTGAGGTTGTCATGTCAATGGTAAGGCTGTGATGTCACACTGAGGTTGTGATGTCACAATGAGATTGTGATGTCAGTAGTGACTGTGCTTTCACAAGGAGACTATGTCATATTTAAGGCTGTATTGTCACAGTGAGTTTATTGTGTGTGTTTATTGTGTCATACTGAGGCTTCAATGTCATAGTGAGGCTGTGAAGTCACATTCAGGCTGTGATATCACAGTGAGGCTATGTCACTATATGTATGTGATGTCAGTGGTGATGCTGTGAAGTCACATTGAGAATGTGATATCACAGTGGGGTTATGTAAGAAGTTTGTATGTGATGTCACCATTAGGCTATTATGTCAGTTGCAAGGCTGATGTCACAGTGAGTTTGTGATGTCTCAGTGAGACTATGATGTCAGTGGTGATGCTGTGATGTCACATTGAGGCTTTTATGACAAAGTGAGGGTGGGATATTACTATTGAGGCTGTAATGACACAGGATTGCTGTGATGTCACTGTTGAGGCTGTCATGTGATTGAAAGCCTGAGATGTCAGTAATGAGGCTATGGTGTCATAGCGAAGGCTAGACAAGATGTCCTTGGTGTCACTGATGTTATGATATCAAAGATTAGCATGTAGTATCACAGTGAGGCTGTGATGTCAAAGGTGAGACAGTGATGTCACAGTGAAGCTTTGATGTCACATTCAGCCTATGATATCACAGTGAGGATATGTTAGAGGTGTGTATGTGATGTCACGATGAGGCTATTATCTCAGTGGCAAGGCTGATGTCACAGAGAGATTGTGATGTCATGGTAAGGCCATCATTTCACAATGAATATATAACCATAGAGATGAGGCTGTGATGTGAGTGGACATCAGTGGTTAGATTGTAATACCCAAATGAAACTGGTGTGAGTGATGAGGGTATGATGTCACAGTGAGGCTAGCATGTCACTGATGAGGCTGAGATGCCACTGTGTGGCTTTGATGTCACTGTGTGTCTGTGGTGTCACAGTGAGCCCATGATGTCACAGGGATGCCACGGTGGAAGCTGTGAGGTCATAGTGGACTGTGATGTCACTGGTAAGGCTGATGTCACCCTGAAGCTGTGATGTCACCCTGAGGCTGTGATGTCACAGTGAGGCTATATCAGAGATGTGTATGTGATGTCACCATGAGTCTATTATGTCAGTGACAAGGCTGATGTCACAATGAGTTTGTTATTTCATAGTGAGGCTGTGATATCACTGTCAGGTTGTAATGTTACACTGAGGATATGAGGATACAGTCTGGCTATGATATCACAATGAAGCTCTGCTGACACAGTGATGTTGTGATGTCACTGGAGAGATCTGGATGACACAGTGAGACTGTAGTGTTAGTTGTAAGACTGATGTCACAAAGAGGGTGTGATGTCACTGGTGAAGGTGTGATGTCACAATAAAGCAAGAATGTCAGTGGTGAGAAAGAAGAATTGGTAAGTCTATGATTTCAGTGTTGAACCTATTACATGACAGTGATGTCACTGCTTAGGCTGTCACATCAACGTGAGTCTGTGTTGTCTCTGGAGAGGATGTGATGACACAATGTGGCTGTCATGTCACCATGAAGCTATGATGTGAGAGTGAGGCTGTGATGTCACAGTGAGACTTTGAGGTCACAGTTCAGCTGTGAGGTCAGTGGTTAGGCTGTGATTTCAGAAGTGAGACTGCTGTGAGAGATGAGGTTGAGGTATCACATTGACAATGTGACATAACTGGAAAGGCTGTGAGGTTATGATGGCACCATGAAGCTGTGGTGCCACTGGTGAAGCTGTAATATCACGGTGAGTCTGTACTATTAGTGGGGAGGCTGTGATGTCACTGGTGAAACTATGATATTAGTGTTCTGACTAATGTCAGTGGCAATGCTGATGTCACAGGTGAGGCTGTGCTTCCACTGGTGAGGCCATGATGTCACACTGAGGCTCTGATGTCACTGTGAAGGTTGTATGTCACTGTGGGCTGTAATTTCACCATGAGGTGATATCACTCTGAAAACTGAGATGTCACAGTGAGACTGTGATGTCAGTGGTAAGGCTGATGTCACAATGAGGCTATGATGTAACAGGTTAGCCTGTGGTGTCAGTGGGCAGGTTATGAGGTCACTGTGAGACTGTGATGTTGTATTGAGGCTCCGATGTCAGGTTTGATTCTAACAGATGTAAGTGAGTTTGTGTAGTCACACTGAGGTGGTGTCAGAGGGGAGACTGTGATGGCACTGTGAGGCTGTGTTGTTACACTGAAGTTCTGATATCAATGATGATAGAATATAACATCACAGTTCGGTTGAGATTTCATTGTTTAGGCCGTGGTGTCAGAAGTGAGGCTGATATCAGTGATTAGGCTGGCATGTCACAGTAAGGCTGGGATGTTACTGGCAAGGCAGTGGTGTTACTGTTGAGGCTATCATGTGACCATGATCCTGAGATGTCAGTGATGAAGCTGTGGTGTCATAGCGATGCCAGGCAGGATGTCCGTGGTATCACTTACACCATGATTTCAGAGTTTAGCCTCTTTTGTCACAGAGAGGCTGAAATGTCAGTGTGACTGTGATATCTGAAATGAGGCTATAATGCCACAGTGAGGATGTGATACCATTGTGAAGCTGTGATGTTACCATGAGGCTGTAACATCACAGAAAGGTTGTGATGTCACAGTGAGGTTATAATGTCACCATGAGGCTGTGGTTCCTTCATGATGTTCTGATATCATAGTGAGCTTTTCCCATGAGTGGTGAGGCTGTGATATCAGAGTGTGGTTGTGATGTCACAGTGAGTTTGTGATCTTAATAGTGACTGTGCTTTCATAGGAAGCAAGCAGGTTCTGATATCACAGTGAGGCTATGATGTCAGAGGTGAAGCATTACATCACAGTGATGCTTTCATGGCATAGGATGGTTGTTATGTCACAACCATCATTGTCACTATGGTGTTGCAATGAGGCTGTCATGTTTCAGTGAGCCTGTGAGGTCAGTGGTGAGGCTGTGGTGTCATAGTGAGGCTAGGTAGGATGTCAGTGATGAGGGTGTATGCTGCATTGAGGCTGTGATTTCAGAGGTGATCCTGTGATTTCATAGTGAGGCTGTAATGAAATGATGGTGTGACTTGATGGTGTGATGTCACAGTTGGGCAATGCTTTCAGAAGTGAGCCTCTGATGTCATAGTGAGGCTGTCATGTCACAGTGCGGCTACAATCACAAAGGTGAGGCTGTGGACTCAGAAAGAGGCTGTGTTGTCACCAGTGATGCCGTGATATCAGAGTGAGGCTGAGATGTCAGTGGAGCATCGTGAATATGACATCACAGTGAGAATGTGATTTCAGCGGTTTAAGCTGTGATATCAGAATGAAGCTGGTATGAGTGATAAGGGTATGATGTCATTGTGAGGCTGGCATGTCACTGGTGAGGCTGTGATGCCACCATGAGTTTTGATGTCACTGTGTGGCTATGGTGACGTGAAACCATGTCACAGGGAGATGGCGATGTCACAGTAGAGGCTGTAAGGTCACAGTGAGACTATGATGTTAGTGGCAAGGCTGATGTCAGAATGAGGCTGTGATGTCATTGGTGATGCAGTGGTGTCATATTGAGGCTGTGATGTCACAGTGAGGATATGTCAGAGGAGTGTTTGTGGTATCATCATGAGGCTATTATGTCAGTGGCAAGACTGATGTCTCAGTGAGACTGTGATATCACTGTCAGGTTGTAACACAATGTGGCTATAATATCACAGTGAGGCTCTGATGAAAGTTTGATGTTTTGATGTCACTGGAGAGGTTTTGATGGCACAGTGAGCCTGTGATATTCAGGGTGAGGCTGATGTCATAATGAGGCTATGATGTCACTGGGGAAGGTTTGATATCACAATAAGGCAGGAATATCAGTGGTAAGAAAGATGTCATAGTGAGTCTATGATGTCACTTGTGATTCTATGATGTCAATGGTGAACCTACTATGTGATCATAACACTGGTGTGGCTATGATGTCAAAGGCTGTGTTGTCAATGGTGAGTCAGTGATTTCAGTGTTCTGACCAATAACAGTGGCAACGCTGATGTCACAGGTGAGGATATGCTGTCACTGGTGAGACCGTAATGTCACACTGAGGCTGTGATGTCACTGTGAAGGTTGTATGTTACTGTGGGCTGTCATGTCACCATGAGGTGATATCACTATGGAAGGTGTGATGTCACAGTGAGCTTTAATGTCAGTGGCAGGAATGATGTCACAATGAGGCTATGATGGAACAGGTGAGAATCTGGTGTCAGGGAGCATGTTGTGAAGTCACTGTAAGGCTCTGATGTTGCATTTAGGCTCTGATATCAGGGCTGATTCTATGATTTTTCAGTAAGACTTTGGGGTCAGGGGTGATGCTTGGATTTCTCAGAGAGGTTAGGACATCAGTGGTGAGGATGTGCACTCAAACTGAGGCTGTGATGTCAGAGGAGAGGCTTGATATCACTGTGGTGGTGGTGATGTTACTGAGGTTGTTACATCACAATGAGGCTGTAATATCAGTGGTGATATGTGGGAGGAACACACAATGATTGCACCACAGAGGCTCCCATCCTTCATACAGAGAGGCTCCTTAGACTCCTCTCTCCTGCTAAGCATATAAATCTCACGAGACTACAAATCTCACGAGACTATGCCTTCTCCAGAGCAAAGACAGTTGGTGCTGTTAAACCACCTGGCTGAGAGGACCAATCCGGAGAGGACAACTCAACAAAGGCTCATGCTGGGACTTATGGGATGTTGGGTGGAATATATAAGCAGCCTGATACTTACAATATACGAGCTGCAAGCCTGAGAGCCTGCTTTGCCACTTGCCTGACTACCGGAGTCTGTGCTGTTGACTCCATGCCAAATTATCCCTGCCCCCAAAGGTCTCCATGGGCCCCCATTACATGGTTACACTGTAACATCTAGTGGCTCTACGTGCGGCTTCCATGGCAGCCCTTCCTCATCTAGGCACCAATGTGGATTACCGTGCCCCCTTTGTTGTTCAGTAAGCTGGCCCCTTTGTGTTTTTATCTTCATGAGTGGCGAGTGTGAAGGTCCCTTTCCCTTTCTCTGTGTTTGTCTGTTTACTGATAGGGAGCATACAGCCATGGCCTAGAAACCACAGAAGTTCCTCACTGTATGTTCCTTTTCTGTTCCTTTTTAGTCTTGTCTCTATTCTTAAAAAAAAAAAAAGAAAAAACCTGTAGCACATCAAGTTGGAATTCTAACACGATATTAGTAACTGAAATGAGCCTAAACTCTCATTTTGGTAAGTTCTGTTTATCTTTACTTACCTAAAAGTTATGAACACAGAAATAGACACTTCAGAAAAGCAAACTAAATTGCATGGTCATAGTTTCTCTTTGAGGTCAATACATTATGATGTAATGCCTTTGTCATAAACAATGATCATATTTATAGAAAAAACATCATAGATACTGAGTTCTCAGATTCTATCAAATTCTATTCTTTTAATTATTGATGAAAGAGACATTCTTATGAAGATTAAAATCATTGCAGTAATTGCTTAAATTTTCATTGGGGAAAGTTAAGTGAGAGATATTCTATTTTATTTGAGTAGACCACTTACTGGTATTTGGTCTCTAGGCCAATTATTATTGTAATGGGCCAAAACAATAATTTCTCCCAGCATTAGACTTTGGCTGAATCCATACTCCTTGGGAAAATTACTGGTTTTCTCTAAAACACAAAAGTAGATTCTATGTTAAAATTTGAGCTATATAAAACACCATAATTTGTTCTGTCCCAACCGGAAGTTGCCTTAGAATAAACATTTTCTTGTCACATATCTGTCTCACAGGAAGCTCACAAACAAAACTTCCCAGAATCCTGCTAAGGGAAATGATTTAACAGATACTATGATCATGACTGTGGACTTAGAGCTTCTTGAACAAGCTACAAATTTACACCAATTTCACCTTACCCCTCGGAGCTTAAACAAGCTTATTCCAGAGCTTACAATGTCACAATGCAAACATTTAATCAGGTCCTGTGCGACCTATGCTCCCTTGGTTCCACTTGGTGCTCTAAATAAAGAAGGAGTAAATCCCAGAGGTCTCTTGCCTAATGCAATTTGGCAAATAAATGTTACCCACCACTTCCCCTTTGGGAACCTAAAATATGTTCGTGTCATAGTGGACACTTGTTCCTTCTTTGTGTATGCAATAGCCCTTACAGGAGAAAAGGCAGCCCGAGCTATTAAAGCACTAAAATCTTCCATGTTGGTTATGAGTGTACCTTTGACGCTAAAGACTGACAATGGACCTGCATATGCTTCCCAACAATTTGGCTCCTTTATAGCCTCATGGAAAATTAATCACACCTTTGGCATTCCCTATAACCCACAGGGACAAGCCATTGTGGAAAGATCCAACAGAACCTTGAGAGACTTTTTGGCAAAGGTCACATCCCCTGAATCCAAATATGACCCACACTTGGCTCTAACAGAGGCCCTGTTTCACCTTAACTTCCTCACATTTGATGATTCAGGACTAAGCCTTACTTATAAACACTGGGCTTTCTGCCTAACAATACTCCCCTGCTTCTTGTCCAATGGAGGGATCCCATCACGCTGCTATGGCAGGGAACCTCTCCCTTATTAACCTAGGGTCAAGGATATGCTAGTGTCTTCCCTCAGGATTCCACTTTGCCAATATGGGTGCCAGCTCGAGATGTAAGACCGGCAACAGAGATTGTGAAGCTTTCCCAGGAACCAGATTCATAAAATGAGTAAATCTGTGGCCACTTCAATTTTTTTTTTTTTCATTTCTGTTGCACGCTGATTTTTTTTCATTTCTGTTGTGCACTGATTTTTTTTTTTCATTTCTGTTTCATGGTCATTTTTTTTGGCATGCCATTTTTAAATACATGTATGCATACTTATTTTTGGTAAAATCTAAGGCCTTAGTTATGTTCTATATCAATCACAATTGTTATTCTATTAGACTAAGTTTTCTTTCATTTCTTGATTTTAATTTTTAATTTTTACATTATCATAGAAGGAACTGTTCTTTTTAAAATTTTCATTATTATTATTTATTCAATTGTGTGTACGTGTGTGTGTGTGTGTGTGTATGTATGTATGTGTGTGTATGTGTAGAACCAAGGGTGAATTTAGGAACGATTGTGGACTGCTTTCTACCTCCTCTTTGTTCTTCCCTGGGACTCACAGGCTTCACCCCCAGGACCAGAAGCCCGGGCCTCCCTCGCTTTTGCCTGGTGTTTGTACGTGGGATCTAGGATCTGAACCCAGGACCCTGTCATAGTTAAGCACAGGTGTCAACTTGACTGTTGAGAGTTTGAGCTCTGGGCAAAGTTGTAGAGAGTTGATGGTTGAGTTAAGCCCAGAACAAACCTGAAGGACATTGTCTAGCTGATGGGGAAGACCCAGACTATGGTGAATGGGATTAGGCCCTGGATAAATCACAGAGAGCTGGTTGAGAGAGTTGGCACCCTTCTGTATACTTGGCCAGACATGCTGGTCCGGCAAGTAAGGATTGTCCATCTCTCAGCCATTATGTTGGCCAATTCCCTCAGCCCTGGTGTTGGTGCATCCTCTCCCGTCAAGCTGGACTGAGAACTGTAACTAGAAATCGTAAGAGAATAAACCCCTTGTTTCCTTAAGCCATTTGATGGTCATTTATCAGCAACCATGTAGGCTGACTACAACAAAATTTGGTACCAGAAGTGGGGTTTTGGTCATAAATCTGACTATGTGGATTTTGTGGCTTATGAATGGTTCTGCTGGACAAAGTTGGAAATGCTTGAGAATTTTCACTTTGTGGATTTACAAATACTGTTCAGTTGCTGAGAGAGATTGTTTGGGCCCAATTTGTGATGAGGGGAACACGGACTTTGGTAAAACTGAATTTAAAGACAATGGACTGGTTTGCTTGACAGAGGAGAGCTGTGTTGGCAACCTTGGAGGTTTGAATGTGCAAAGGGCAAGCAGCAGAACAGCTGCCATTGTTGGATAAATGAGCATCAGTAAAGGAAAATCTAGTGACTTGCACTGGGATGGTGAAAGACATGAAAACCACCATAAAGCAAGTTCATGGTTTGGAAACTCAAATTCCTTTAGGGCCCGAAAGCCCAAGTTAAAACCACTTCTTGCCCTTTGGATGTTTGGCTGTCTAGAAAAGATGCTTTTCTAGCATCAGCTTGTTAAAGTTGGTACAGCTGTAGCTCCAGTGGACTAAGCTACCTTTCAACCTTGCTTCAGAATCAGACAGCATCCCTCACGTGATACTGGTTTAGGCATACTACTGAGAGGTTCATGGAGAGCAGCAAAAGCTCGGCACCAAGCGGCAGGCGTAGAGATCCTGCAAGAGATGGTGAAGCTTAAAGCTGCAGAGGAGAACCCAGAGTTGCCAGAACTGTGGGACTGCTGCTGAGGACAACTGTGAGTAGAGATTCAGCCTGGCTCAGAGGAACTCTGCTCTTACAACTTCGAGCTGCAAACAGGGACTGGGAATGCCTTGAATCTTTGAGCGGCCTTGACCACATGATGAGCAACAGAAGATAGACACAGAAGTAAAGGATGTGTTTTTTTCTGGACTTTGATCTTTTTAATGTTTTCTTATTGTTAAAATTTTTGTTTTAATATTTTATCTGTTTTAAAGTATTTAATTTATTTCTAATTTAAGGTTAAGAACTTTGAACTTTTAAAATATTGGAACTGAAATTTTCATGAGAGAATATTTTAAATTTGTCCATGAAACATATTTATATTTTTAAAGATAACTTTTAACGTCTGTAGGGACAAGGATAGGTTACAGTTTAAAAGTACTATTGTTTTTGTGTCAAGTTGACAAGATGGAGTGTTATAGTTAAGCACAGGTGTCAACTTGCCTGTTGAGGGTTTGAGCTCTGGGCAAAGTTGTAGAGTTGATGGTTGAGTTTAGCCCAGAACAAACCTGAAGGACATTGTCTAGCTGATGGGGAAGACCCAGACTATGATGAATGGGATTAGACTCTGGATAAATCACAGAGAGCTGGTTGAGAGAGTAGGCACCTTTCTGTATACTTGGCCAGACATGCTGGTCAGGCAAGTAAGGATTGTCCATCTCTCAGCCATTATGTTGGCCAGATCCCTCAGCCCTGGTGTTGGTGCATGTACTCCCATCACACTGGACTGAGAACTGTAACTAGAAATCATAACAGAATAAACCCCTTGTTCCCTTAAGCCATTTGATGGTCATTTATCAGTAACCATGCAGGCTAACTACAACAGGCTAACTACTCTGCTTGCAAGGCAGAGGCTTAATCCCTGTGCCATCTCTCCAGTCTGAGGAACTGTTCTTTTATCAATTATATTTAAGTATTTCCTTCAGCACATCTCTCAGCAGCACTTCAAAAATAAGACCATGCTACAAGCAGTTATGGCCCTTGAATATCTGAGCCATAGTGCCCTTAGTTTGAGCTTCAATTACAGAGATATGTAAAGCCTTGCTCTAGTCTATTATGTATCCTGACTATATATCTAGCCTACGCATATCCTGACATGACTTCCAGAGGTGAGGTCCACGAGATCTGGTAGTCAGTGACGGGTAAGATCCTGTGAGGCAGGATGACCTAAGACAGGCATGGTCCATAATTCTGGACAGCCTTCTGAGGCAGGATCAACAAGGTCAGAGCAAAGAACTCCGGCTCCCACTGGCTTTCAAAAATAAATAAAAAGGATGAATATGTAGGAGGAACCGACAATGATTGCACCACAAAGGCTCCCATCCCCCATACAGAGAGGCTCCTTGGACTCTTCTGTCCTGCTAAGCATACAAATCTCTCAAGACTACAAATCTAGTGAGACTACACCTCCAGAGCAAAGCAAGTTGGTACTGTTAAGTTGCCTGGCTGAGAGGACCAATCTGGACCGGACAACTCAGCAAAGGCTCACGCTAGGACTTATGGGATGTTGGGTGGGATATATAAGCAAGCTGATACTTATAATATACGAGCTGAGTGCCTACAAGCCTGAGAGCCTGCTTTGCCAGTCGCCTGACTCCCAGAGTCTGTGCTGTTGACTCCGTGCCAACTTATTCCCACCCTTAAGTGTCTCTGTGGGCCCTGTCACACTGTTACATTGTTACAGTGATAGACTGACATCTCAGTTCAGCTGAGATGTCACATGGTTAGGATGTGATGGCAGAAGTGAGGCTGATGTCAGTGATGAACCTGAGATGTCACAATGAGGCTGCTATGTTACTGATGAGGCTGTGATGCCACAATGAGGCTATGGGGTCACTGTTCAGGCTCTTATGTGATCATAAACCTGAGATATTAATGAGTCTGTAGTATCATAGTAAAGCTAGGCAGGATATCCATGTTGTCACTGATGGTATGATTTTATAGGTTAGCCTGTATGTCACAGTGAGGCTGTGATGGCATAGGTGAGGCTGTGATGTCATAGTGATGCTGTGATGTAACCATTAGGCTGTGATGTCACAATCAGGCTGTTGACACAGTGTGTCTGTGATGTCACAGTGTGGTTGTGATGTCAGTAGTGACTGTGCTTTCACAGGGAGACTGTGTCATTGGTTAGGCTATATTGTTACTGATGAAGCTGTAATGTAACAGTGAGTTTATTGTGTCAAACTAAGATTGCAATGTCAAAGTTAGACTATGATGTCAGCCATGAAGCTTTATGTCACTGTCATGCTTGTATGGCATGGTATGGCTGTGATGTTCAAAGAGGCTGTGATGTCACTGTGTAGTTGTGATATCACTGGGTTAATTGTGATATCACTATGAGGTTGTGATGTCAATAGAACACTGTGTTTTCAGTGGGAAACTGTTATGTTTCAGTGAGGCTGTTAAGTCCAAGATGAGGCTGTGGTGCTATAGTGAGGCTAGTTAGGATGTCAGTGTTGAGGGTGTAATGTTGCATTAGGCTATGATTTCAGAAGAAAGCCTGTGATGTCATAGTGGGGCTGCAATGCCACACTGAGGGTATATTGTCAGAATCGATGCTGTGATGTAATAGTTGGGCAATGATTCCATATGGGAGCCTGTAATGTCATAGTTGGGCTGTGATGTCACAATGACGCTATAACCTCAGAGGTAAGGCTGTGTTTTTACTGTGAGTCTGTGTTGTCACCAGTGATCCCCTTTTAGCACAGTGAGGCTGAAATATTAGTGGAGCATGTGAAAGACATCACAGGGAGGATGTTATTTCATTGGTTAGGCAGTGATATCAGATGAATGCTAGAGTGAGTGATGAGGGTATGATGTCACAGTGAGGCCAGCTTGTCACTGGTGAGGCTGTGATGCCACCAAGAGGATTTGATGTCACCGAGTGGCTGTGGTGTCACCGTGAGCCCATGTTGTCTCAGGTGTTTGGTGATGTCATGGTTGAGATGTCGAGGTCACAGTGAGACTGAGATGTCAGTGGCAAGGCTGATTTCAAAGCCTTGATGTTAGTGGTGATGCCGTGATGTCACATTTGAGGCTGTGATGTTACAGTGAGGCTATGCCAGAGGTGTGTATGTGATGTCACCATGAGGCTATTATGCCAGTGGCAATGGTGATATCGCAGTGTGATGTCACAGTAAGGCTGTGATGACACTATCATAGTGAGGCTGTGAGGACAAAGTGTGGCTATGATGTCACAGTGAGGCTCAGATGACATAGTGATGTGAGGACACTGGAGAGGTTTTCATGGCACAGTGATGCTATGAAGCTAGTGGTGAGGCTGATGTAAAAATAAGGCTGTGAAGTTACTGGTAAAGCTGTGATGTCACAATAAGGCTGGAATGTCAGTGGTGACCAAGATGTCATAGTGATTCTATGATGTCACTGGTGATGCTATGATTTCAGTCGTGAACCTATTACCTGACAGTGATCCTGGTGAGGCTGTGATGTCAAAGACAGTGTTGTCACTGGAGTGGCAGTAATGTCAGTATTCTGACTAATGTCAGTGGCAATGCTGATGTCACAGGTGAGGCTATGTTCTCACTGGTGAGACAGAGATTTTATACTGAGTCTTTGATGTCACTATGAAGGTTGTATGTCACTGTAGGCTTTCATTTCACTAGGAGGTTATTTCACTCTGGACGCTGTCATGTCACAGTGAGGCTGTGATTTCAGTGGCAATACTGATGTCATAATGAAGCTATGATGTAGCAGCTGAGCTTGTGGTGTCAGTGGGCAAGTTGTGAGGTCACTGTGAGGCTGTTATGTCGCAGTGAGGCTCTGATGTCAGGGCTGATTCTATGAGATATCAGTGAGGCTGTAACAGCAGGGGTGATGCTTGGATTTCCCAATGAGTTTAGGACATCTGTGGTGAGACCATGCAGTCACACTGAAGCTTTGATGTCAGAGTAGAGGCTGTGATGTCACTGTGAGTCTGCGATGTTACAATCAGGTTGTGATATCACAGTGAGGCTATGCTATAAGTGGCGATAGACTATGACATCACAGTTCAGCTGAGATTTCAGTGATTAGCCTGTGGTGTCTATGGGCAGGCTATGAGGTCACAGTGAGTCTATGATGTCACTGTGAAGGTTGTATGTCACTGGACACATTGATTCTATGTCACTGGAAACATTGATTCTATGGGATGTCAGTGAAGCTGTGAGGTCAGGAGTGATGCTTGGATTTCACAGTGTTTAGGATGTTAATGGTGAGGATGTGATATCATGGTGAGCCTGTCATATCAGTGGCAAGGCTGTGAATTCACAGTGAGGCTGTGATTTCAGTGGCAAGACTGATGTTACAATGAGGCTATGATATATTGGGTGAGCCTGTGGTGTCAGTGGGCAGGCTGTGAGGCTGTGATGTTGCAGTGAGGGTCTGATGTCAGGGCTGATTCTATGAGATGTCACTGAGGCTGTGATGTCAGGGGTGATGCTTGGATTTCCCAGTGAGGTTAGGACATCAGTAGTGAGGCTGTGCAGTAACACTGAGTCTATGGTGTCAGATGAGAGGTTGTGATGTACTGTGAGGCTGTGATGTTACCGTGAGGTTGTGACATCATAGTTTGGCTGTGATTTCAGTGGTTATGCTGTGTTGCAGTTTACCTTTATGGCTGATGATAAATGACCAGCTTAAGCAAACAAGGAGTTTACTTTCTTAAATTTTTTTTTATTATTATTTATTCAACTGTGTGTATGTGCACACGCGCGTGTCTGTGTGTGTGTGTCTGTGTATGTGTAGAACCACGGACGAATTCGCGAACCACCATGGACGCCTCCACCTCCTTCTGCCCCGGGATTCACAGGCTCCGCCCTACCAGGACCAGAAGCATAGGCCGCCCCCGCTTCCGTCTGGCGTCTATACGTGGGATCTGGGATCCGAACTCGGGACCTTCCGCCTGCAAGGCGGAGGCTTAACCCCTGAGCCACCTCTCCAGCCCTAGGAATTTACTTTCTTATGACAGTCCAGTTACAATTCTCAGTCCAGCTAGATGGGAGAACACGCACCAAAACCAGGACTGCAGAAACTAGCCACACCATCACCACATAATGGCTGAGAGATGAACAATCCTTATTTGCCAGATGAGCATATCTGGCCAAGTGAACAGAATGATGCCAACACTCTCAACCAGCTCTGTGATTTATCCAGAGCCTAATCTCACCCACCATGAGCTGGGTCTTCCCCATCAGCTAGATAATCTTCAGGTTTGCTCTGGGCTTCACATAACCATTGACTCTTTACAATTGTGCCCAGAGCTCAAACCCTCAATAGTCAAGTTGACACCTGTGCTTAACTATGACACTCCACTACTTGCAAACTTGCCACAAAATAATAGCACTTTTAAACTATATCCTTTCCTTGTCCCCACAGATGGTAAAATATAAATACATTCCATGGACAAATTTAAAATGTTTTTATTAAAACTTCAGTTCCAACATTTTAAAAGTTCAGTTTTTTAACTTTAAATGTGTATTAAATCAGAATAAGTTAAGTACTTTAAAACAAATAAAACTTTAAACAGAAAGATCTTGATACAATAAGAAAACATTTAAATTAAGATCCAAGTCCAGCTAATTACCACATCCTGTACTTCAATGTCCATCTTCTGTTGCTCCTCACAGTGTGGCTGTGATATCATGGTGTCTCAAAGATTTCACGAATTCCCAGAAGAGTTCCTTTGAGTCAGGCTGAATCTCCACTTACAGCAGTCCTCAGCATACATCCCATGGTTCTGGTATCTCCAACACTCTGGGTTTGCTTCTCCAGCTCTAAGCTTCAACTTCTCTTGCAGGACTCTATGCCTGCCACTCATTGCCATGCTTTTGTTGCTTTCCATGAACCCCTCAAATCCTTAACCCAAACCAGTACCACCTGGGGAATGCTGCCAGACTCCAAAGTGAGTTTGAAATGTAGCTTAGTCAACGTGAGCCACAATTGTGCCAAGGTTTATGGGTTGATGCTAGAAAAACCTCTTTTAGGCAGCCAAACATCCAAAGGGCAAGAAATGGCTTTAACTTGGGCTTTTGGCCCCTGAAGGAATTGGAATTTCCAACCATAAACTTGCCATACAGTGGTTTTCACGTCTTGCACCATCCCAGTGCAAGCCACTAGGTTTTCTTCCACTGATACTCATTTCTCCAATATAAGCAGATATTCTGCTGCCTGCCCTTTGCACAACCAAAACTTTAAGTCTGCCAACAATGCCCTCCTGTGTCAAGGAAACCAGTTAATCATCTTTATAAAAGTCCTTGTTCTCCTCATCACAAATTGGGCCCAATCTCAGAAATTGGCCCACTAAACTCTGAAGAATGGTATTTGTAAATCCACAAAGTGAAAATTCTCAAGCATTTCCAACTTTGTCTAGCAGAACCATTCAAAAGCCACAAAATCCACATTGTCATATTTATCAGCAACACTCCATTTTCCAGGTATCAAAATCTGTTGCAGTTCATCTGCATGGTTGCTGATAAATGACCATCACACAGCTTAAGAGAACAAGGAGTTTATTTCTTACCACAGTCTGGTTACAGTTCGCAGTCCAGCTTGACAGGAGAGCATGCACCAAAACCAGGGCTAAGGGAACTGGCACCACCATCACCACATAATGTCTGAGAGACGGACAATCCTTACTTGCCAGACCAGCACGTCTGGCCAAGTGAACAGAAGGATGCCAACTCTCTCAACAAGCTCTATGTGATTTATGCAAGGCCTAATCCTACCCACCATGGGCTGGGTCTTCCCCATCAGCTAGACAGTATCCTTCAGGTTTGCTCTGTGTTTAACACAAACATCAACTCTCTACAATTGTGCCCAGAGCACAAACCCTAAACAGTCATGTTGAAACCTGGGCTTAACTATGACAGGCCATGATGTCAGAAGTGAAACTGATGTAAGTGATGAGGCTGAGATGTCACAGTGAGATTTGGATGTTACTGGTGTGGCTGTTATGCAACAATAGGCTGTGTTGTCACTATTGATGCTATCATGTGACCTTAAGCTTGAGATGTCAGTGATGAGGCTATGGTATCACAACGAGGCTAGGCAGGATGTCCGTGGTGCCACTGATACTATGATTTCAGAGGCTAGCCTGTTATGTCACAGTGAGGTTGTGATGTCACAGTGAGGGTGTGATGTCAGAAATGAGGCTATAATGTCATAGTGTGGCTGTGATGTCACCATGAGGATGTGATGTCACAGTGACATTGTGATCTCACAGTGTTGCTGTAAGGTCAGTGGTTAGGCTGTGATTTCAGAAGCGCTACTGATGTGAGAGTTGAGGCTAACATGTTACATTGATGATGTGATAAAACTGGTGAGGGTGTGTTGCCATAGTGAGATTATGATGTCACTCTGAGACTGTGGTGTCACTGGTGAGGCTGTAATATCACGATGAGACTGTGCAAACAGTGATGTGGCTGTGATGTCACAGTGAGACTGTGATGTCACAGTGAGGTTGTGGTGTCAGTTTTGACTGTTTTCACAGGGAAACTAAGTCATTGTGATGCTTTCATGGCCCTGTATGGCTGTTATGTTACAAAGAGTCTGTGATGTCACTGGGGAAGTTATGATGCCACAGTGAGTTTTTTTATGTCAACTGCGACACTGCAGTGTCATGCTTCAGTGAGCCTGCAAGGTCAGTGGTGAGTCTGTAGTGTCAACCTGAGCCCATGATGTCACAGGGAACTGGTGATGTCATGGTGGAGGCTATGAGGTCAAAGTGAGACTGTTATGTCAGTGGCAAGGCTGATGTCACAGTGAGGATATGGTGTCAGTGGTGATGATGTAATGTCACATTGGGGCTTTGATGTCACAGTGAGGCTATGTCAGAGGTGTGTATATTTTGTTACCATGAGGCTATTATTTCAGTGGCAAGGCTGATTTCACTGTCATTTTGTGATGTCATAGTGAGGTTGTGATATCACTCTCAGGATATAATGTCACAGTGAGGCTTTGAGGACACAGTGTGGCTATGATGTCACAGTGAGGCTCTGAGGACCCAGTGATGTTGTGATGTCACTGGAGAGGTTTGGTTGGCACAGTGAGGCTGTGATGTTAGTGGTGAGGCTGATGTCACAATGATGCTGTGATATCAGTGGTGAAGGTGTGATGTTACAATAAGGTTAGAATGTCAATGATGTGAAAGATGTAACAGTGATTCTATGATGTCACTGTTGA
Organism: Typhlomys cinereus; assembly: GCA_023101885.1. Lineage (NCBI taxonomy): Eukaryota > Metazoa > Chordata > Mammalia > Rodentia > Platacanthomyidae > Typhlomys > Typhlomys cinereus. The sequence continues at coordinate 19,506,870 of JALPQD010000001.1, forward strand.
GGCTGTGATGTCAGTGGTGAACCTATTACATGACAGTGACACTAGTGAGGATGTGATGTCAAAGGTTTTGTTGTCACTGGTGTTACAGTGACAGTGATGTTACAGTGACAGTGATGTTACTGTTCTGACAGTGATGTCAGGGTTCTAATTAATGTCAGTGGCGAAGCTGAGGTCACAGATGAGTCTGTGCTGTCACTGGTGAGGCTATGATGTCATACTGATGCTGTGATATCACCATGAAGGTTGTATGTTACTGTTGACTGTCATGTCACCTGAGGTGATATCTCTCTGGATGCTGTGATGTCACAGTGATGCTGTGATGAAAGTGGCAAGACTGATGGCACAATGAGGCTATGATGTAACAGGTGAGCCTGTGGTGTCAGTGGGTAGACTATGAGGTCACTGTGAGCCTGTGTTGTCACAGTGAGGCCCTGATGTCAGGGCTGATTCTATGAGATGTTAGTGAGGCTGTGACAACAGGAGAGATGTTGCACTGTGACAACACAGCCTCAACACTGTTATCCTACTTAACCTTCACATGACGCCACAGTCTCACCACACATAGCACAGGCTCACAGTGATGTGACAGCCTCAGCAGTGACATCATAGCTTTGACATCATAAACAGTGACACCACAGCCTCATATATATTACATCAATGCCTTACTGTGAAATCAATCTTCCCAAAGACATCACAGCCTCATAGTTACCTCACAGTCTAACCTGTTACATTATAGACTCACCTGTTACATCATAGCCTCATGGTGAAATCAGTTTTGGCACTGACATCTTATCTTCCACAGCGACCTCACAACCTCACTGTGACATCATAACCTCCCTATGATGTGGCATTATAGCCTCATTTCTGACATCACAGCATTACTGTGACATCAAAGCCTCAACAATGACATCACAGACTTACTGTGACATAACAGGCTAACCTTTGAAAACATAGCATCAGTGACACTGTGGACATCCTGCCAAGCCTCGCTATGATACCACAGCTCACGGACACATTACAGCTCCAACAGTGACACCAGAGCCTCACTGTGGCATCTCGTCCTCATCACTGACATCAAAACTCAATGTAACATCAGAGCATCACCACTGACATCATAGCATTACTGTGACATCAACCTTGCCACTGACATCACAGTCTCACTGTGACCTCACAGCCTCTATCATGACATTACCAACACCCTGTACATCCGGGCTCATGGTGACAGCACAGCCACATGGTGACATCAGAGCCTCACAGTGTATGACAACTTCACTAGTGGCATGCCAGCCTTACAGCCTCAACTCTGAAGTTATATCAGTGATATTACAGCCTTACTTTGACTTCTCATCTGCACTGTGACATAACAGCATCACTGAGACATCACAGCCTCATGGTGATATCACAGCCACACTGTGAAATAAAAGCCTCACCACTGATATCCTACCTATGACACAACACACTCACTACAGATAGCATAGGCTCACAATAATGTGACAGCCTCGAAGTGACATCATTACCTTTGACCTCATAAACAGTGACACCATAGCCTCACGTATTGCTTCACTGCCTATTGTAACATCAGCCTCACTGTGACATCACAGTCTAACCTGTTACATCATAGACTCACCTGTTACATCATAGCCTCATGATGAAATTAGTCTTGCCTCTGACATCATATTTTCTACAGTGACCTCACAGCCTCCCAGTGACATCACAACCTCTCTGTGATGCCACAGCCTCATAGTGATATCAGAGCTTCACATTGATCCCAGCCACACTGTGGCATTATAGCTTCATTTCGATATCACAGCCTCACTGTGAAATAACAGGCTGACCTCTGAAATCATAGGATCAGTAATACCATGGACATCCCCCTAGCTTCACTATGACACCACAGCCACATCATTGACATTTCAGGCTTATTGTCACATGATAGCCCCAACAGCCTCGCTGTGGCATCACAGCCTCACCAGTAACATCTCAGCCTCAGTGTGACATCTCAGCCTCATTACTGACATCAGCCTCACTTCTGACATCACAGCCTAACCACTGAAATTTCAGCTGAACTGTAATGTCATAATCTATAACCACTGATATCACAGCCTGTTGCAGTCCGCCTGCATGGTTGCTGATAAATGACCAGAACACAGCTTAAGGGAACAAGGAGTTTACTTTCTTACGACAGTCTGGTTACAGTTCATAGTCCAGCTTGACAGGAGAGCATGCACCAATACCAGGGCTGAGGGAACTGGCCACCATAACGGCTGAGAGATGGACAATCCTTACTTGCCAGACCAGCATGTCTGGCCAGGTATACAGAAGGATGCCAACTCTCTCAACCAGGTCTCTCTGATTTATCCAGGGCCTAATCCCACCCATCATGGACTGGGTCTTCCCCAGCAGCTAGACAATCTCCTTCAGGTTTGCTCTGGGCTTAACTCAAACATCAACTCTCTACAACTTTGCTCAGAGCTCAAACCCTTGAGTCAAGTTGACACCTGTGCTTAACTATGACACAGCCTTACTGTGATATCACAACTTCAAGGTAACATCACTGCCTCACAGTGACATCACAGCCTCTCCTCCAATATCACAGCCTCAGTGTGACTGCACAGCCTCACCATTAACGTCCTAATCTCGCTGTGAAAAGCAAGCATCACCCCTGATGTCACTGCCTTACTGACTTCTCATAGAATCAGCCTGGATTTCAGAGCCTCACTGCGACATCACATCCTCACAGTGCCTCACAGCCTTCCTAGAGGCACCAAAGGCTCATCTGTTACATCTTTCCACTGACAGCACAGCCTCATGGTGGCATCACAGACTCGCCAGTGACATGCCAGCTGCACTGTGACATCATACCCTCATCACTCACATCATCCTCATTCTGATATCACAGAGAGTAGTCACTGAAATCACATCCTCAGTGTGATGTTATAGTCTTGCTCCAGTGACATCACAGCCTCACTCTGTTATCACAGCATCATGGGTGACAACACAGCCTCACTGTGACATCACAGGCTCACCTCTGTGGTTATAGTCTCACTGTGACATGATGGTCTCACTATGACATTCTGGCTCACTCTAAAGTCATAGCCTTAATGTGACATTACACCCTTATTACTGACATCCTACCTAGCCTCACTATAACACCAAATCCTCAACCTTGACTTCACAGGCTCACTGAAACATGATAGCCTCCCTGTGACACCACAATGTCGCTATTGACATCACAACCTCACTGTGACATGAGTTCACCAGTGACATCACAACAACACAGTGACATCACAGCCTCATGGCGGCAACATAGCCTTACCTCTGAGGATATAGCATCACTGTGACATAACATCCTCATAAGACATTACAGGCTCACCTCTGAAATTATTGCTCAACTGTGACATCAGAGCATTGACTGACTTTATAGCCTTAGCAATGGGTTAGATTCTTGAAAAAATGTCCTTGCTGAAGGTGATTTCTGCTGGAAAACATGGTTCTATAACCCAGAATTTTCTGTACAAAAGCTGTCACAAAGTTTCAGTATAAGCCATTGTAAGCCTGTGATGTCACGGTGAGGCTGTGATGAAGTGGTAACATCACAGCCTGACAGTGACATCACAGCCCCTCCTCTGACATCCCAGCCTCAGTGTGACTGCACAGCCTCACCACTGACATCCTAACCGCATTGTGAAATCCAAGCATAACCCCTGACATCATAGCCTCACTGATATCTCATAGAATCTGTCTTGATATCAGAGCCTCACTCTGAAATCTCAGTCTAACACTGACCTCACGCCTGCTCACTGACACCACAGGTTTTCCTGTTACACAATATCCTCATTGTAACATCAGTCTTGCCACTGACATCACAGCCTCACTGTGACATCACAGCTTCCAGAGTGATATTACCTCACGGTGACATGAGAGTCCACAGTGATATCCAACCTCACAGTGACATCAAAGCCTCAGCATGACAAAACGTCCTCACCAGTGACAGCACAGCCTCACCCGTGACATCAGCATCACCTGTGACATTAGTCAGAACACTGTTATCACTGCCACCCCAGTGACAACACAGCCTTTGACATCACAACCTCACTAGTGTCACTGTCACGCTATAGTTCACCACTGACATAGTGGTGATGTGTTATGCATTATGATGGTTATGCATTCCTAATCTTAAGAGCATTGCAATGGACAAACAAGGAAAGGGGAAGAAGGGGGGGCCACCTGATCACCTTCAGGCACCCTAAGCACAGGAACGTAAAACCAATGGGGCTGCTAACAGAAATTTACCTGAGTGGGTGTCTCGTCTACACTGAAGGTGGCACATCCCCACACTGGAGTGTCAGAGTCTTGTTCGTTATCACAACCACGTGGTAATATCACATCATGGCAATATCACCTCACAGTGACATCATACCAGTGACAACACAGCCTTTGACATCACAGCCACTGCAGACCAGAGTCGTGGCCTCCAAATGGTGACTCCCCCATGACTAAGGTCAGGCAAGGATTCAGTGATAGAGAACAGAAACACACAACTCTAGACTGAGTGAATGTGGATGCTTATACTGAAACTTTGTGACAGCTTTTATATAGAAAATTCTGGGGTAAATACTAGTGTTCTCCAGCATAAATCACCTTCAGCAAGAACATTTTTTCAAGAACCTAACCCATTGCTTGAGGGTAAATGCACTTAACAGAACCATTTTCCCAGTATTTCAAAATCTAAATAATCTATAATGCTACACCCACATAGTTGGCAATTTTTTTTGTCAGTGAGATATATCTTTATTGAGGTACTTCAAATATGTAAATACTTAGTTTTCTTTAGGTATTTGACAGTCTCATTTAATGAAGTTGATTAACATGATTTTAAAAAGCCACCTTTTTGCAAATCAAGACCTATCATTTATTTTTCAAACAGCATTCTTTCCTCTTAAAGCCTGTTGTTCCAAGATGCCCATCTCATTGTTTTCTCAGACTGTCTTACTCCTTGTTCCTCAGTATGTGTCTTCTTTGGCATTTTATATAAGTAGATAAGAGAAGCATGGCGTTATTGCAGAACTCCTCAGGATAAAATGATAGGAACTGAGTTAAGTAGTACACAGCCACAGTCCTGGAATAAGTGAAAAGCCCTCTTGGGAGGTGGTCTTGTGATAGTACTCCTGCTTTAGGACAGAATTGCTTGTGTCTACTGGGCATCATTAAAGATGGGATTCACTTGCTGGGTAACCCGGATAAAGGTAGTTCTGCGACTCAACTCTTTTAGCTTAGCTACTCCCACATTAGTGCATGTAGATCGAATCCCTCCTAGGATGTCATGGATGATACATTCCACATCCCCTTTAAAGGGAATTTATACTGTCTTTCCTTCAGAGGCCCAAAAGCCTTCACCACATTCCCCAGGACAGCTGCAGCCTCCATCTGAAATGATATGGCTTTTGAGGCCATGAGCAGCATCCACACACTCCATGACTGCACTGAGCTGTGGATACCCCACTCCAGTTTTCTTTCGGGTTGTACACACAGAGCCTGGCCCAATTCCCACTTTGATGATATCATCACCAGAAAGGATTAATTCTTCCACCATCTCTCCTGTTACCACATTCCCAGCCATGATGGTGTGCTCTGGGAAGCACTTCCGTACATCCTTTACAAATTCAACAAAGTGTTCAGAGTAGTCATTTGCCACGTCCAGACATATATATTTCACCTGTGGAATGGCTTCGAGGATCTCTTCCGGTGTTCAAAGTCAGAAGACCCTGTGCTTGAGCTGGCAGCCAGATTCTTAAGACAGTCAGGATTCTTGCTAGCAAAGCCTTGCCAATGGTCAACGCTGTAGTGCTTATGGACAGCAGTGAAAAGGGAGAACTTACAGAGAACTTTAGCCATCTCAAAAGCCACCTCACTTCGTGATTTAAGGGTGCTGCGTTTGGGCCTCAACAGGACATCTCTGAAGTCTAGTTTCACATCATTGTCAATATGAGGCATGATAGGTCCTTCCTGTTGCCTCGTCTGGGGCGGCCCATAGTTGGCAATGTTTTAACAGAGACTGCATCTTTAAAATACACAGAAGAGTATTGAGCTCCTTTTGATTTCAATAAGGAACATGTTTTTCATTACAATTAACTACGTGTGTGCCCAACATCCCTTAAGTCCCAGCATGAGCTTTTGCTGTTGTCCTATCTGGGTTGGTTCTCTCAGTCAGGCAGGTTGACATCAGCACCAGGCATGGCAGCAGGTTCTAGCTTTGGAAGTTGCATGCAGCCCATACAGATGAAACAGGCCTGCCTAGTCTGTTCCTCCTACATATCCAACCTTTTTGATAGCCAGCAGGAGCCAGAGTTATTTACTCTGACCTTGTTGAGGGGGGTCCAGCATAATGGACTGGTGCCTGTCTTAAGTCGTCCCGCCTCACTGGATCTTTCACATCATTGACTACCAGCTCTCAAAGGATCTCTCTTTTGGAAGGCATGTCAGGATATTTGGATAGTAGATTAGACCAAGGTCTCACAAATCTCTGCAATCCAAGCTTGAACCACATCCCTAGGGGGAGCCATAAGTGCCTGTAATGTGGTTTTGTTGATGGAGCACTGCTGAGAGAGATGCTGAAAGAAACACTTATGCAATATAATTGTTAAAAGAACAATTCCTCCTATGATATGATAAATTACAATCCAAGAGGGATCAAACAGTCTTTTAAAGTTCAGTGAACAGATGGCATAATATCATAGAATTTCTGAGTTAGTTCACAGGTGGAAATTGTACCCACCTATGCTTTAAGACTGTTGAAGTTGCTCTCTAATTTCTTTAAAATCAGTTTATACATTCTGGCTAACAAGTCTACTTACTGTGTGTGACTAGACATAAAATCTCTTGATATATGATTTAAAGTTAAAAGTAGGCTTTTTCTCTAGATCAAGGAGCAGGAAGATATTCCCCAAAAAACTAAGAACAAGTAGGAGATACACCCAATCCCAGAAGAATTTCTCCTGACAGAAGCAAAATGTAAATTACCTAGGAAGGAATTCCTAGCACCTGCCCACAGGTGTTACTGTGACATTCCTCAGAGAGCAGGATTTAAGCCAGAACTGGACAGAAACACCAAAGCCTGGCAATTCCCATATTTTACTTATTTCTCTAATTTATTTCAAATAATGCAATGTCCATTATCCAGAAATTGTTTCCTTGAAACAATATTCTGCCATGCTGGGACCTTGTCTGATATAATAGCTTCACTGTTTCATCACAGCCTAACTATGACATCACAAGCTCACCTCTGAAATCATTGCCCAACTGTCACATCACAGCATCGACTCTGACATTATAGCCTTACTGCTTCATCACAGCCTCACTATGACATCACAGGCTCACCTGTGAAATCATAGCCTCAATGTGACATTACAGCCTCATCACTGAACATCTCACCTAGCCTCACTATGACACCACAGCCTCACCACTGAAACCTGACAGCTTTCCTGTGGTACCACATTGTTGCTAATGACATCACAACCTCACTGTGACATCACAACTTTCCCTGTGACATCACAACATCACAGTGCCATCACAGCCTCATTGGGACATCACAGCCATACCATGCCATCAAAGCATCATTGTGGCTTCATCTCTGACATAATAGCCTCATTGTGACATCATAGCTTCAGTTTGACACAATAAACTCATTGTGACATCATAACCAAACTGTGTCCTCACAAACTCACTGTGACATCATAGCCATTTCGTGCCATCAAAGCATTACTATGACATAAAACTTCACCTCTAAAATCACAGCCTCACTGTGGTACCTTTGCCACAGTTTGACAAAATAAACTCACTGTGATATTAGAACCTCACCAATCACAATAAAGCCTCACAAATGACATAATCTCCCTGTGAAGCAGTCACTACAGACATCACAACCTCACTGTGACATAAAAACCTCACTGTCGCTTCAAATACACTATTCCAAGACAGCCTCACTGTGACATCACAATCTCATCTCTGATAAGACAGACTCACCGTGATATTACAGCCTCACCAGTAACACTACAGCTCATGGTGACATCATAACCTCACTGTGGCACAACAGCCTCACCAGTTACATCACATCATCAAAGAGACATCTCTGCCTCATCTCTTACATCATTCTCACTTCTGAAAAAGAGCCTAACCACTGACCTCACAGCTGCACTTTGACATCACAGTTTACTTCAATGTCACAGCCTCAGTGTGACCTCACAGCCACACTGTGGCATCACAGCCTCAATACTGATATCCTAACTTTCCTTACCATGACACCACAGCCTCACCAGAGTTTTCACAGTTTCACAGTGATGAGATAGCCTCAGGAGTGACAGGCTTAGACATCATGAACAGAGACACCATAGCCTCACATGTTGCATCACTGCCTCATTGTGACATGAATCTTTCCACAGATATCTCAGCCTCACAGTGAACTCATAGCCATACTGTGACCTCACAGACTAACCTGTTCCATCATAGGCTAATTGTGACATCAGTGTTTCCACTGACATCACAGCCCACAGTGACATCACAGCCTAGGTGGGACATCACGTCCTCATCAGTGACAGCACAGCCTTACCTGTGACATCAGCCCCAACATTGACAAGAGTCAGAACATCAACATCATGGCCATACCAGTAACAACACAGGCTTTAACATCACAGCCTCACCAATGTCACTGTCATATAATAGGTTCACTATTGACATCATAGCCTCACCAGTTACATCATAGACTCACTATGATATATTTCTCACTAATAACATAACAGTCTTTCTGTGAAAGCATAGTCACTACTGAAATCACAACCTCACTGTGATATAACAACGTCACTGTGGCTTCACAGCCACTCTATGCCTACACAGATTCACTGTGACATCATAACCTCGCCTCTAAGAAGACAGGGTTACTGTGGTATTACAGCCTCACCAGTGACACCACAGCCAAATGGTAACATCATAACCTCACTGTGGCACAACTTGTCACCATTTATATCATACCATAAATGCAACATCTCAGACTCATCTCTCACATCAGTTTCATTTCTGAAATCACAGCCTAACTACTGACCTCACAGTTGCACTGTGACATCACAGCTTCACCAGTGACATGCCAGCATCATTGTGACATCATACCCACATCACTCACATTGGCCTCATTCTGTTATCACAGCATAACCACAGAAATCATATCCTCACTTTGATGTCATAGTCTCGTTCCACTGTAATCACAGACTCACTGTGATATCACGGCATCTGGAGACAACACTCCTCACTTTCATCACAGCCTCACTTCTGAAACCATAACCTCAATGCAACATAACACCCTCATCACTGACATCCTACCTAGCCTCACTGTGGCACCACAACCTCATCACTGACCTCATCGGCTCACTGAAACATGACAGCCATGCTATGACACAACAGTGTCACTGTTAACATCACAACCTCCCTGTGACATCACAACTTTCCCAGTGACATCACAACCTCACAGTGACATCACAGCCTCATTGTGACATCACACTCATACAGAGCCATCAAAGCATTACTTTGACATAAAACTTCACCTCTGATATCATAGCCTCACTGTTGCATCACAGCCTCAGTTTGGCCCAATAAATTCATTGTGATATTAGAGCCTCACCAGTGACAATACAGACTTACCAATGACATAGTCTCCCTGTGAAAGCACAGTCACTACTGACATCATAGCCTCACTGTGACATCACAGCCTCACCACTGATAGTACTGGCTTACTGTTATATTACAGTCTCATCAGTAACACCACAGCCTCATGGTGACATCACAACCTCACTGTGGCATCATAGCCTCACTAGTTATATCACATCATCAATGCAACATCTCAACCTCTTCTCTATGTCAGTCTCATAGTTGCACTATGACATCACATCCTCACATTGACCTTATGAACTCTCTGTGACCGCACAGTCTAACCTGTTACAACATAGACTCACCTGTTACATCATAGCATCACGGTGAAATAAGCCTTTCCATTGAAATCACGTTTTGCACAGTGACTTCACAGCCTCACTGTGACATCACATCCTCACCTCTGACATAACAGCCTCACTGTGCCTGTAATGGTTACTCCTAACTATTGCTGTAAGAGAGCAAACAAAGTCAAGAAACTTAAGGGAGAAAGGGAGATTTATTCAACTTGCAGTTCCAGGAAGAAGGTACAGTCTCTGAAAGCAGAGGTGGCACATCTGTCTGGCCAAAGCTGGAGGAGAATAAATTACCGCAGACATCTAATATCACATCATGGAAGTGGAGAGCTGCAGACTGCTTGCAGCAAAGGCAGACTTCTCCTGAAGGTAGGGTGGTACTAATCCACATCAAGACCCACCCTTGTGACTTCCTTCTTCTAGTAAGGGTCCACCTCTCAAGGTGCCATGACCTTGCCAAATACATTTCAAACCATGACACTCCACCTCTGGCCCCCACAGGCCTATTGACATCCCATTATATCAACCATACTCAGTCCAACTTTAAAAGTCTTCATAGACTACATCAGTGTCCCAATACAGTCCAAAAGTCCAAAGTCCAAAGCCTCCTGTAAAATCAAGTTATATACTTCCAACATACAATGACACAGAATAAACATTCCCATTCCAAAAGGAAGGAATGGAGGCATAGCCAGGAAAGATCCATCCATAGCAAGACTGAAAACCAGAAGGATGAACTCCTTATCTTGTAGCTCCAAGTCCAACAGGTGAACCTCTCCTTGAAATCATCTCAGTTCCATAGGCTTTGGTTTCACCCTTCCAATGCAGCTGCCCATAGAATACATTACTCTTGAGCTGACTCATCCCAAGGGATACAGCTCTCCTTGGCAGGTGTCCCACATTGTCTCTGGAATCTCTGACATCTTTACTTCTCAGTGGCAAACCAGGAGTTAACTCCACAGCACAAACTGCCCTTCTTGGGTCTCTAAACTGAAGACTTTCTGCCACATACTATCTGGGTTCCATCATATTTTGAAATCTTGGAAGAGGACTCCACCAACTCCTCCCTCTTGCATCCTTGATGTCTCTAAAACCAGAACCAAGTGGACAATTTTGGGGAAAAGCTCTTTCACACCTGGACAGTGTGAAGAAGTATAGAAGTGGATCCTTGCTGGAACTCCACCCTTTAGCTCATTTCTTCTAAAAGGATTTGCATTCTTCTGAGTGGGAGATTTCTCTGAGGATCTTGCCCTCAAGCTAGGGCCTCTCCTATTATCCAAATTGAGAGCAGGAACAGTCCTTTTGTTCTCTGCTTCTTCCTGGTTCAACTCTTTAAGTTTGGCTTTGTATGTTTCATCATTAGATCTTACAGTGTTTGCTTCCTCCAGCCTGATTCTTTGATTTTTTTCATAATTTTGAAGACAACTAAAAAGAAGCCATATAACAATGTCAAGATTACACTGCTTTGAAATTTCCTCTGCCAAGCACTGCAGTTTAACTTCAGGCAAGCTTTCAGGATGAGGGCAAAAATTCACTAAACTCTCGGCCAACACATGGCTCCATGTGCCACTCGTCCAGTTTCAAACACAGTTTCTGTTCCCCTCTGGACCATTACACACTGTGGTTCTACTGCCTGCATCTCTCACAGCATTGATCTCCTCTGAGCTCTTATGAGAAAGGTACATTTGGCCCCCTTGCCAAGACGCAAAGACTTTCTCAGCACAAAGTCCCAAAGTTCTTCATATTTCTCCCAACAAACAGTTCCAAAGTCACACTAGCCAAATCACAGCATTGGCCTTACTGCTGAGTACCAACTACTCTCAGTTTCACAAACAACTTCACATTGTGGTACCAGTTATTCTTAATCTCACAGCAATATCCCACTTCTGGTAACAATTTTTGTAATAGTTACTTCTAACTATTGCTGTGAGAGAGCACCCAAAGATAAGGAACTTAAGGAAGAAAGTGAGATTTATTCAGCTTACAGTTCCAAAAGGGAGGTACAGTCTCTCAAAGCAGAGTTGGCATGGCTGGCTGGCCAAAGCTGGAGGAGGCTAAGTCACCACAGACATTTTGGAAATGGAGAGCTGTAGACTGCTTGCCTCACTGTGACATCCCAGGTTCCGAGTGATATCCCCTCAGGGTTATATGACAGTCCATCATGACATACAATGCTCACAGTGATATCATAGACTCACTGTGATATCAAAACCTCACCAGTGGAAACAGCCTCAGCTGTGATATCAGCATCACCACTGACATTAGTCAGAACACTGACATCACTGCGACACCAGTGACAACACAGCATTTGACATCACAGCCTCACCAGTTTCACTGTCACATAATAGGTTCACCACTGATATCATGGCCTCATCAGTGACATCAGCCTTGCCACTAACATCACAGTTTCACTGGGATCTCACAGCCTCCACCATGACATCATAAACTCCCTGTGATATTACAGCCACACAGCGACAACAAAGCCTCGATGTTGCATTACAGACTAATAGTGACCTCACATCCAGCCCAATGACAACACAGGCTCACCTGTTACATCATAGCCTCATTGTGACATCAGTCTTGACACTGACATCACAGTCTCACTGTGACATCATGGCCTCACCATTGACAGCACAGCATCACCTGTGACATCAGCATCTTCACTGGCATTAGTCAGAACACCAACATCACTGCCACACTAGTGACAACACAACCTTTGACTTCACAGACACACCAGTGTCACTGTAACATAACAGGTTCACCACTGACATCATACTGGTGACCCATTATGCATTATGGTGGTTATGATTTCTAACTTTAAGAGCACAGCAATGGACAAACAGAAAAAGGGGATTACCTGCTCACCTTCAGGCACAAGAATACAAAACCAAAGGGGAAGCTCAACAAACTTTACCCAAGTGGGTATCTCGTCTACAACGAAGTTGGCACCACCCCATGTTGGAGCGCCAGAGTCTCATTCGTTATTAGAATTAACCAGACAAATCGCTCCATCAACTGAGAATGGCCATACATTACCGTCCACGGAATCAAGAAGGAGCTATCAATCTGGTATCCCACCTAGCCTTACTGGGAGACTGCAGCCTCACCACAGATAGCCCAGGCTCACAGTGATATGACAGCCTCAGTAGTGACATCATAGCCTTTGATATTATAGGCAGTGACATGACAGCCTCACATATTACTTCACATTACTCATTGTGACATCAATCTTCCCACAGATATCACAGTCCCCCAGTGACCTAACAGCCGCACTGTGGCCTCACAGTCTAACCTATTCCATCCTGTTACATCATAGCCTCATGGTGAAATCAGCATTGCCACTGAAATCACATCTTCCACAGTGACCTCAAAGTCTCAAAGCACCACTGACATGCCAGCCTGAGTGTGATATCATACCCTCATCACTCACACAAGACTTATTCTGGTATCACAGTCTAACCCCTGAAATCACAACTTCACTGTGATGTCATAGTCCTGCTCCACTGACACAACATATAAACACAGAGCATATAAATGTACAAACACATGAACAACATACAATTTACTGGCAACTGTACAACTTACCCAACAACTGTCTTAAAATTACTCTTGAAAGCTTTTTCAAAGGCAGATTAACATTTAAGAAAACATTTAAACATTTAAAACAAGATCTCATATTAGTTAAGTCCAACAGCTTAGCTTAATTATGAAAGACATTAAAAGCAGATTAAACTTTAAAATTTAGCGCCAAAACCAAATTAGTATTTAAGAAACTTTATATTTCTCTGTTTTTTTACACTAGCAAGGAAAAGCACCTTCATCCATTTCAACATTCCACTAGGCCAGCAGTCTTAACCTCGAGGCCTCTAGTCATTAGGAGAGATTTTAAGGCACATATTTGGACTTAATGTGAGGGTAGGTTGCCCATTTTTCTAAAGAAGAGATGAGACTAAAGAGGAACAGACAACACAAGGCATGTATCGGACCAAAATGTCTTGGTGGGAGACTTCCATAGTTCTTAGGCCACAGGCGTATCCCACACTGTGTCAGTGAAGGAGGAGGGTTGGTCGTGAGACCACTTCTGGGTTCCATCTCCTGGAGAGTCAACCCTTATATGGAGATGCCAGGTGAACCAGAACCAAAATATGGACCACCCTATCCTTATAAAGAGAAACATAGAGAAAGGGAAAGGGAACTTCATGCTCACCTCTCACAAAGGTAAAGAACATTAAACACGAAGCAGCCAACTTATTGAAAAATAACCAATGGGGACACAGTACTCAACTCTTGGTGCCACAAGGGGGAAAAGGCCTCCATGGCAGTCCCATGTTGGGGCACCCGATGTAGCAGTCTCAGGGACCCACAGAGACTCTTGGGGGCAGGGGTAAGCAGGCATAAAGTCAACATCACAGACTCCAGAAGTCAGGTGAGTGGCAAAGCAGGCTCTCAGGCTTGCAGGCTCATTTATTGTAAATAGCGGGCTGATTATATATCCCACCCAACATCCCATAAGTCCCAGAATGAGTTATTGTGCTCTGTCGTCTTGTCTGTGTTGATCTTCTCAGTCAGGTGGTTTGACATCAGCACCAGGTACAGCAGCAGGTTCTAACTTGGGTAAGTTGCATTCATGCATATGGTGCATACAGAAAACACAGGCCTGCATGGTCCATTCCTCCTACAGATAAGGGCATTGAACCATCAAATTCTGATGCATTTATTCCACCAGAGGAAATGATCTCCCCACACTTAGAAGAGAATGAATCATTGCTACTGATCAGGGAACTCATTTCATGGCAGTGGACTCATGACCATGGAATTCATTGGTCTTACCATGCTCCCCACCATCCTGAAGCAGCTGGCTTGATAGAACAGTGGAATGGACTTTTAAAGGCACAATTACAGCATCAAGTAGGTGATAATAGTATGGAGGGATGGGGTAGAATTCTCCAGAAGGCAGTATATGCCTTAAACCAGCATCAATATATGGTACTGTGTCTCCTATAGCCCACAATTCACGGGTCCAGGAATCAAGGGGTGGAAACAGGAATAGCTCCCCTTACTATCACCTCTAGTGACCCATTAGGAAAATTTTTGTTTTCTGTTCCCACGAGCACATATTCTACTGGCTTTGAAATTTTGTGTCCAGAGCAGGGAATGCTTCTGCCAGGAGACACAGCAACTATTCCTTGAACTGGAAGCGAAGGCTTCCTCCTGGTTATTTTGGACTTCTGATGCTCTTGAGCCAATGGGCTAAGAAAGGAATAGCAGTGTTAGGAGAGGTGATTGACCCAGACCACAAAGGAGAAATTGGACTGGTTCTCCACAATAGTGGTAATTAAGATTATGTCTGGAGTGTAGGCGATCTACTAAAGAATCTCTTGGTATTACCATGTCCTGTGATTAAAGTCAATGGGAATTTACAGAAACCCAACACAGGAAAGACGATGGTTCAGATCCTCCAGGAATGAAAGTATGGTAAACACTCCAGATAAAGAGCCAAGACCTATGGAAGTGCTTGATGAAAGTGGAGGAAATACACAATGTGTAGTAGAGGAATGTAGTTATAAATACCACCTAAGGCCACATAACCAGTTACAGAAACGAGGATAATAATTGCCATGAGTGCTCCTGGTCCAGACTGTCAAGAATAGACTTGTGCATGTGCACATACTCTAAGAAGATATTTTTGTTATATAATATTAATCTGTAGTTTTGTGATAAAATGTTGTAATTTACATTATGATATTGAGTTATGGGACACTAAAGACTAAGCATTTCTCAAGGGGCATTGTAATTAATCTTGTAAAAATAATGCATGTGTGGTTGTACATGGATAGCTATATTATGTTAGGCAAAATTATGAATCTTACTGCTTTTATTTGGAGATTTTTTAATGGCCTAAGGAAATGTGATTTGTTGTCAAGTTGACAAGTGTTGTAATTGTGATAGTTAAGCCTGTATGACAACTTGACCAACCGGTATTAACTAAGATGGGCTGAGTCTACCTCTGGAAAGGGTTAATTGAGACCACTTGATAGGATTGTATCTGCCCTAAATCTTATCAGAACCTCCAAAGCTCTCAGAGGAGGATCCTCTCACTGTGACATCACAACTTCCCCTAGTGACATTGTAATCTCACAGTGACATCACAGCCTCATTGTGACATTACAGTCATGCCGTGCCATCAAAACAACACTGTGACACAAAGTTTTATGACTGACATCATAGCCTCACTGTGACATCACAGCCTCAGTTTCACACAATAAACTCACTGTGACATTAGAGCCTCACCAGTGACAATACAGCCTCACCAATGACAGTTTCCCTGTGAAAGCACAGTCAATACTGACATCACAGCCATACTGTGCCAGCATAGCCTCACTGTGATATCACAGCCTCACCATTGATAGGACAGGATCACCGTGATTCTTCAGCTTCACCAGAAACACCACGGTCTCACCTGTGACATCAGCATTGCCACACTGACATTAGTCAGAATACGGACAACACTTCCACACAAGTGACAACACAGCCTTTGGGATCACAGCCTCACCAGTGTCACTGTCATGTAATAGGTATACCAAAGACGTCATAACCTCACCAGTGACATCATAGATTCACTGTGACCTCTTTCTCACCACTGAAATTCTAGCCTTATTGTAAAGTACACCATCACCAGAGACATCACAGCTTATTGTGGCATCAGCCGTACATTAACATCACAGCCCCACTGTGCCATCCAAACCTCTCTACTGACATCACAACATCACTGTATCATCAGAGCCTCACTGTGACATCATAGACACACTGTGTCCTCAAAACCTCACTGAGACATTACAACCTGACAGTGATATCACAGCCACTCTGTGACATCACAAACTCACTGAGACATCAGCATTACCACTGACATAATAGGTTTGTGGTGACATCACATTCACACCTCTGAAATAGCATCACGGTGATATAACAGCCTCAAATATGACTTCACATCACTTCGGACATCATAGCCTCACTATGATATAAGCCTTACCACTGATACCACAGTCTCACTGTGACTTTGTAGCCTCCACAATAACATCAACATCTCACTGTGACATCACAGGCTCACAGTGACACCACAGGCACACAGTGATCTCAAAGCCTTACAGTGGCATCACAGCTTATCCAGTAATATGCCACACTCACTGTGACAACGTACCTTCATCACTCACATCAGCCTCATTCTGATATCACAGCCTAACCATTGAAATCACTTCTTCACTGTGATGTCATAGTCTTGCTCCACTGACATCACACCTTAATGTAATATCATGGCATAACTGGTGAAACACAGCCTCACTGTGACATCACAATCTCACCTCTAGGTTATAGCTCACTGTGACATCACAGCCTCACTATGACATCACAGGCCCACTTCTGAAATCATTGCCCTACTGTGACATCACAGCCTCAACTCTAAAGTTATAGCCTCACTGTCTCATCACAGCCTCACTATGACATCACAGGCTCACCTCTGAAATCATAGCCTCAATGCAACATCACACATTCATCACTGACATCCTATCTAGCCTCACTATGACACCATAGCCTCTCCACTGACCTCACAGCCTCACGGAAACATGACAGCCTCCCTGTGACACCACAGTGTCGCTATTCACATCACAATGTCACTGTGACATCACACCTTACCCAGTGACATCACAACCTCTCAGTGACATCACAGCTGTACTTGCCATCAAATCATCACTGTGATATAACGGTCACCTCTTAATCATGACACCATATGCTCATCACTCACACCATCCTCATTCTAATATCACAGCCTAACTACTGAAATCACATCCACACTGTGATTTTATACTTTCATTCCACTAACATCTCAGGCTTACTGTGATATCAAGGCATCATTGGTGACATCACAGCCCCACCTCTGAGGTTATACCCTCATTGTGACATGAAAGTCTAACTATGACATTACAGACTCATCTCTGAAGCATTGCCCAATTGTGAAATGACAGCATCGACTGTAATCTTAGGGCCTTACTGTTTCATCACAGCCTCACTCTGGCATCACAAGCTCACCTCTGAAATATAGCCTCAATGTATCATCACACCCTCATCACTGACATCCTACATAGCTTAACTATAACACCACAGTATCACCACTTATCTCACAGCCTCACTGAAACTTGACATTCTCCCTGTGACACCACAGTGCTGCTCTTGACATCACAACTTCACTGTGACATCACAACTGCCCCAGTGACATCATAGTCACATTGCCACATCCATATCAAGCCATCAAAGCATCACTGTGATATAAAGCTTTGCCTCTGATATCGTAGCCTCACTGTGATATCACAGCCTCAGTATGAAACAAACTCACTGTGACATTAGAGATTCATCAGTGAAATTACAGCCTTATCAATGACACAGCCTCTCTGTGAAAGCACAGTCATTGCTGATGTAATCACAATCGTGACTTCACAATCTCATTGTGACATCACAGCCACACTGAGCCAACACAGACTCACTATGACCTCACAGTCTAACCTGTTACATCATAGACTCACCTGTTAAATCATAGCCTCATGGTGAAATCAGCCTTGCCACTGACATCAAATTCTCCACAGTTTCCTCACAGCCTCACTGTGGCATCACAACCTCTCTGTGATCTCACAACCTCATAAGGACATCACAGCTTCACAGTGATATCACAGTCTCATTGTGACATTATAGCTTCATTTCTCACATCACAGCCTCACTGTGAAATCACACCATCACTATGAAATCAGAGCCTCACTGTGACATAACAGGCTAACCTCTGAAATCATAGCATTAGTGATACCACGGACATCATATCTACCCTTTGCTATGACACCACAGTCTCATCACTGACATCTGAGGCTCATGGTCACATGACAGCCTCAACTGTGACACCACAGCTTTGCTGTGGGATCACAGCCTCACCATTAACATCCAGTCTCATTGTGACTTTTCAGCCTCATCATGGACATCAGCCTCACTCTGACATCATAGCATAACCAATGAAATCAGAGCTGAACTGTGATGTCATAGTCTACCACCACTGATATCCCAGCCTCACTTTGATATCACAACCTCACAGTAACATCACAACCTCTCCTCTGGCCTCACAG
This sequence comes from Typhlomys cinereus, assembly GCA_023101885.1. Classification (NCBI taxonomy): domain Eukaryota; kingdom Metazoa; phylum Chordata; class Mammalia; order Rodentia; family Platacanthomyidae; genus Typhlomys; species Typhlomys cinereus. The sequence goes on from JALPQD010000001.1 coordinate 19,526,017, forward strand.
CATCAATGTGACTGCTCAGCCTCACCACTAACATTCTAACTTTTCTGTGAAATAAAAGCATCACCCCTGATGTCACAGCCTCATTGACATCTCATAGAATCAGCTCTGACATGAGAACCTCACTATGAAAACACAGCCTCACAGTGAATTCAGAACCTGCCCACTGACACACCAGGTTCACCAGGTACATCACAGCCACATTGTGCCAACACAGTCTCACAGTGACATCACAGCCTCACCACTGGTACTACAGGCTCACTGTGATGTCACAGCCTCAACAATGACACCACAGTCTCATGGTGACATCATAATTTCATTGTGTCATCACAGCAACACCAGTTATATCAGATCGTCAATGTGACATCTCAGCCTCATCTATCACATCAGTCTCACTTCTGTGATCACAGCATAACCACTGACCTCACAGCTGCGCTGTGACATCACAACATGACTGTGACATCACAGCCATACTGTGATATCACAACCTCACCTCTGGTTTCCTAACTAGACATGCTAGAACACCGCAGCCTCACCATCGTTAGCACAGTCTCAGAGTGAAATGACAGTCTCAGCGGTGTCATCATAGCCTTTGACATCATAAACAGTGACAACACAGCCTCACATGTTATATCACTGCCTAGTTGTGACATTAGGAGTGATGCTTCAATTTCACAATGAGGTTAGGATGTCAGTGGTGAGACTGCACAGTCACACTGAGGGTGTGATGTTAGGGTTAGGCTGGGATGTCACTGTGAGGCAGTGAGGTTACCATGAGTTTGTGATATCAGGGAGAGGCTGTAATATCAGTGGTGATATACTATGACATCAGAGCTCGGCTGAGATTTCAATGGTTAGGTTGTGATGTCAGAAGTGAGGCTGCTGTCAGTGATGAGGCTGAGATGTCCTAGTGAGGCTCATATGTTACTGTTAAGACTGAGATGCCACAGCGAGGCTGTGGTGTTACTTTTGAGGATCGTCATGTTTCTGTGAGTCTGAGATGTCAGTGGTGAGGCTGTTGTGTCATAATGAAGCTAGGCAGGATGTCCGTGGTGTCACTGATGCTATGATTTCAGAGATTTGTCTGTTATGTCACTGTGAGTCTGTGGTGTCAGTGTTTAGGCTGAGATGTCACAGTGAGGCTGTGATATCAGAAATGAGGCTATAATGCCACAGTGATTCTATACCACTGTGAAGCTGTGATGACACTATGAGGCTGTGATATCACAGAGAGGTTGTGATGTCACAGTGAGGCTATGAGGTCACTGTGGAAGATGTGATATCAGTGGCAAGGACACCACAGCCATAAGGCTATGATGTAACAAGTGAGTGTATGATGTAACAACTTAGACTGAGGTCACAGTTAGACTGTGAGGTCACTGTGAGGCTGAGATATCTGTGGGAAGATTGATGTCACAGTGAATAGTGATATAACATGTTAGGTTGTAGTGTCACTGTTTATGATGTCAAAGGCTATGATGTCATTGCTGAAGCTGTCACGTCACTAAGAGCCTTATTATCTGAGGTAAGGATATGGTGTCATGGCAAGCCTGGGTAGGATAACAGTAGTGAGGTTGTGAAGTCACAGTGAGATTGAGATGTCACAATGAGGCTATGATGTCACAGTGCAGCTGTGAGACTGATGTGAGAGAAAAGGCTGAGATGTGGCATTGACGATGTGATGTAACTGGTAAGGATGTGATGCCACTGTGAGGCTATGATGTCGCCGTGAGGCTGTTGTGTCATTGCTGAGGCTATAATATCATGGTGAGCCTGTCCAATAAGTGGTGAGGCTGTGATGTCACAGTGAGGCTTTGCTGGCACACTGTGGCTGTGAAGTCACAGTGAGTTTGTGATGTCACAGAGAGGTTATGATGTCACCATCAGGCTGTGATGTCACTGTTGGGGTTGTAATATTACGGTGAGTCTGTATTGTCAGTGGTGAGGTTGTGATGTCACAGTGATGCTGTGATGGCAACTGTGGCTGTGAAGTCACAGTGAGGTTGTGATGTCACAGAGAGGTTATGATATCGCCATCAGACTGTGATGTCACTGTTGGGCTGTAATATTGTGAGCCTGTCCTATCAATGGTGAGGCTATGATGTTACAGTGATGCTGTGATGGCACACTCTGGCTGTGATGTCACAGTGAAGTTGTGATGTCACAGTGAGGGTGTGATGTCAGTAGTGACTCTGCTTTCACAGGGAGACTATGTCATTAGTGAGGTTGTATTATCACTGGTGAGGCTCTACTGTCACAGTGAGTTTATTGTGTCAAAGTAAGGCTGCAATTGCATAGTGAGGCTATGATGTCAGTGGTGAAGCTTTATTTCACAGTGATGCTTTGATGGCACTGTGTGGCTATGATGTCACTGTGAGGTTGTGATGTCCCTGGAGACGCATGATGTCACAGTGAGGTTTTGATGTCAATAGTGACACTGTGGTGTCACAGGGATGCTGTCATATCTCAGTGATCCTGCGAGGTCAGTGGTGAGGCTGTGCTGTCATAGTTAGGTAAGGTAGGATGTCAGTGATGAGTGTGTGATGTTGCATTGAGTCTTTGATTTCAGAGGTGAGCCTATGATATCATAGTGAGGTTCTGATGAAACAGTGAGGCTATATCATAAGAGTTAATGCTGTGATGTACAGTTGGGCAATGATTTCACAAGTTAACCTGTGATGTAAGATTGAGGCCATATATCACTGTGATGCTGTAACCACAGAGGTGAGGCTCTGATGTCACAGTGAAACTGTGTTTTCACCAATGATTTGTGATGTCACAGAGAGTGTATGATTTCAGAGTGGAGCTTTATGTCACAGTGACGCTTTGATGGCATGGTATGTCTTTGATGTCATAATGAGGCTGTAATGTCACTGTGAGGTTGTGAGGTAACGATGTCACAGTGAGGTTGTGATGTCAATAGCGACACTGTGGTGTTACAGGGAGGCTGTCATGTTTCAGGGAGACTGTGAGGTCAGTATCTGCATGTGGTGTCATAGGTAGGCTAGGTAGGATGTCAGTGATTGACTTATGACTTTAGATGTCAGCCATGTCATAGTGAGGCTGTGATGTCAGAAGTGAGGCTATAATGCCACAGTGTGGCTGTGATATCACTATGAAGCTGTTATGTCTCTATGAGTCAATGACATCACAGTTAGGTTGTGATGTCACAGTGAGTCTTTGAGTTTACTGTGGAAGATGTGATGTCAGTGGCTAGGCTGATTTTTCCCTGAGGCGATGATGTAACAGATGAGTCCATGATGTAACAGGTTAGACTGTGAGGTCACAACGAGGCTGTGATGTCAATGTGAGACTGTGATATCTGTGAGAAGAGTGATATCAGAATGAGGCAGTAATGTAATGTGAGAGGCTGACTTGCCACTGTTTATTATGTCAAAGGCTGTCACTTCTAAGGCTGTCAAACCACTGTGAGACTGAGCTGTCTGTGCTGAGGCTGTGGTATCATAGTAAGGCTAGGTAGGATACCAGGTGTGAGGCCTTGATGTCACAATGAGACTGTGATGACACGGGGAAAGTTGTGATGTCACAGTGAGGTTGTGATGTTAAGAATGACATTGTGATGTCAAATGGAGGATGTGATGTTTTAGTGAGCCTGTGAGGTCAATGTTGAGACTATGGCGTCATAGTGAGGCAAGGTAGGATGTCAGTGATGAAGGTATATTGCCTCATCGATGCTATGATTTCAGAGGTGAGCCTGTGATGTCATAGTAAGGCTGTGATGTCACAGTGAGGCTATAACTTCAGAGGTGAGGCTGTGATGTCATAGTAGACTGTGTTGTCACCAGTCATGTTGTGATACAACAGTGAGGCTGTGATGTCAGTGGAGACTATGACATCACAATGAGGATGTCATTTCAGTGTTTAGGCTGTGTTGTCAGAATGAGGCTGATGTGAGTGATGAAAGTATGATGTTACACTGAGGCTAGCATGTCACTGGTGAGTCTGTTATGCCATCATGAGGCTTTTATTTCACCATGTGGTTGTGATGTCACTGTGAGCCCATGGTCACAGGGAGATGGTGATGTCACAGTGGAGGTTTTGAGGTTGCATTGAGACTGTGATGTCACTAACAAGGTCACAGTAAGGCTATGATGTCAGTGTTGATGCTGTGATGTCCCATTGAGGCTGAGATGTCTCAGTGAGGCTATGTCAGAGGTGTGAATGTGATTTCACCATTAGGCTATTATGTCAGTGGAGAGATTGATGTCACAGTGAGTTTGTGAAGTCACTGTGAGGCTGTTATGTCATTGTCAGGTAGTAATGTCACAGTGAATCTCTGATTACACAATGTGGCTATGATGTCACAGTGAGGCTTGGATGACACAGTGATGTTGTGATGTAACTGGAGAGGTTTGGATGGCACAGTATGGCTGAGATGTTAGTGATGAGGCTAATGTTACAATGAGGTTGTGATGTCAGTGTTGAATGTGTGAAGTCACAATAAGCATGGAATGTCAGTGATGAGAAAGGTGTCATAATGAGTTTATGATATCACTGGTGATGCTATGATGTCAGTGGTGACATTGTGAGCCTGTGATATCTATGGTAAGGCTGTGGTGTCAAAGTAAGGCTATGTAGGATACCAGTTTTGGGGCTGTGATATCATAGTGTGGCTTTGATGTCACAGTGTGGATGTGATGTCACCGTGAGGCTGTGAAGTCATTGTGAGGTTGTGGTGTCACCATAAGGTTGTGATATCACAGTGAGGCTGTGATATCAGTGGTGATAGACTGTGACATCACAGTTTGGCTGAGATTTCAGTGACTAGTCTGTGATGTCAAAAGTGAGGCTGATGTCAGCGATGAGGCTAAGATGTCACAGTGAGGGTGGCATGTTACTGGGGTTGCTGTGATCGCACAGTGCTGCAGAACAGATGTCGGTGGTAATGCTGTGAAGTCACATTGAGGCTGTGATGTCACAGTGAGGCTGTGAGGAAACAGTGTGTCTCTGATTTCACAGTGACCTCTGAGGACACAGTTATGTCATGTCACTGGAGGTGTTCTTAAGGTACATTGAGGCTGTGATGTTAGTGGTGAGGCTAATGTCACAATAACACTGTGCTGTCACTGTTGAAGGTGTGATGTTACAATAAGGTTGGAATTTCAGTGGTGAGAAAGATGTCATAGTGAGTCTGTGATGTCACTGATGAAGCTATGATGTCAGTGGTGAATCTATTATGTGACAGTGACCCTGGTGAGGCTATGACATCAAAGACTGTGTTATCACTGGTGTGGAAGTGATGTCAGTGTTCGTATTAATGTCACTAGTGATGCTGATGTCACAGGTGAGGCTGTGCTTTCACTGTGAATGCTGTATGTCACTGTGGGCTGTCCTTTCACCATGAGATGATATCATTCTAGAAGCTGTGATGCCACAGAGAGGCTGTGACATCAGTGGCAAGACTGATGTCATAATGAGACTATGATGTAACAGGTAAGCCTGTGTTGTCACTGGGCAGGCTGTGAGGTCAGTGTGCAGCTCAGATGCTGCAGTGAGTCTCTGATGTCAGGGATGACTCTATGAAATGTCAGTGAGGCTGTGATGTCAGAGGTAATGCTTGGATTTCACAGTGAGTTTAGAACATCAGTGATGAGACAGTGCAGTCACAGTGAAGCTGTGATGTCACTGTGAGGCTATGATGTTACCGTGAGGTTGTGATGTTGTAGTGAGGCTGTATTATCAGTGGTGATAGACTATGACATTACAGTTCAGCTGAGATTTCAGTGGTTAGGCTGTGATGTCAGAAGTGTGGCTGATGTCATTGATGAGGCTGAGATGTCACAATGAGGCTGGCATGTTACTGGGGAGGCTGTGATGACACAGTAAGGCTGTGATGTCACTATTGAGGCTGTCACAAGACCCTGAGCCTGAGATGTAAGGGATGAGACTGAAGTGTCATAGTGAGGCTAGGCAGGATGTCTATGGTGTCACTGATGTTATGCTTTCAGAGGTGTGAGAGATGAAGCTGAGATGTCGCATTGATGATGAGATATAACTGGTGAGGCTGCAATGCCACAATGAGGTTATGATGTCACCGTGATGCTGTGATGTCACTGAGGCTGTAATATCACAGTGAGGTTATCCTATCAGTGGTGAGGCTGTGATGTCAGAGTGAGGCTGTGTTCCCAGTGTGGCTGTGATAGCATAGTGAGGTTGTGATGTCACAGTGAGGTTGCAATGTCAGTAGTGACTGTGCTTCCACAGGGAGACTATGTCATTGGTGAGGTTGTATAGTCACTGGTGAGATTCTGATGTCACAATGAGTTTATTGTTTCAAATTGAGGCTGTGATGTCACAGTGAGGCTATGATGTCAGATTTGAAGCTTTATGTCACAGTGATGCTTTGATGGCATGGTATGGCTGTGATGTCACAATCAGGTTGTGATATCACTGTGAGGTTGTAATGTCACTGGGGAGGTTGTGATGTCACAGTGACTTTTGATGTCACTGTGAAGGCTGTATGTCACTGTGGGCTGCTTTGTCAGCATGAAATGATATTCTGGAAGTTGTGGTGTCACAATGACTGTGATGTCAGTGGCAAGACTAATGGCACCACCAATTTATAATATAACAGGTGATCCTGTGGTGTCAGTGGGCAGGCTGTGCAGCTGTGATGTTGCAGTGAGGCTCTGATGTCAGTCCTGATTCTATGAGATGTCAGAGAGGCTGTGACATCAGGGATGATGCTTACATTTCACAGTGAGGTTTGGACATCAGTGGTGAGGCTGTGCAGTCACACTGAGACTGTAATGTCAGAGGAGAGGCTGTGATGTCACTGTTTGGCAGTGATGCTACTGTCATGTTGTGACATCACAGTTCAGCTGTGATATCAGTGGTTAAGGTGTGATGTCAGAAGTGAGGCTGATGTCAGTGATGAGGCAGAGATGTCACAGTGAGACTGGGATGATACAGGTGAGGATGTGATGCCACAGCAAGGTTGTGGTAACAATGCTTAGACTGTCATGTGACCATGAGCCTGAGATGTCAGTGATGAGGCCTCACATTGACATCACAGCCCCTTCTCAGATATCACAGCCTCAGTGTGACTGCACAGCCTCACCCTGACATCCCAACCTCACTGCAACATCACAGCCTCACAGTCACCTCACAACCTGCCCATTGACTCCAAGGCTCACCTGTCATATTATATCCTCATTGTGACATCAGTCTTGACACTGATATCACAACCTCACCACAACATCACAGCCTCCAGACTTATAATACCTCACGATGACATGACAGCACACAGCGACATAGAAACTTCACAGTGACATCACAGCCTCAGTGTGGCATCACTGCTTCAACAATGACAGCACAGCCTCACCTGTGACATCAGCATCGCCACTGATATTAGCCAGAACACTGACATCACTGCCACACCAGGAACAACAGAGCGTTTGACATCACAGCCTCACTGGTGCCACTGTCACATAATATGTTCACCACTGACATTAGCCTCACCAATGACATCACAGTCTCATTGTGACATCTTAATCATCACTGACTTTCCAGCATTATTGTGACAACACACCTTCACCACTGACATCACAGCCTTTTTGTTGTGAGATCAGCCTCACCACTATCATCACAGACTCACTGTGCCATCCAAACTTCTCCAGTGACATCACAACATCACTGTATCATCAGAGCCTCACTGTGACTTTATAGCCACACTGTGTGCTCATAGCCTCACTGTGACATTACAACCTGACAATGAAATAACATCCTTACTGTGACATTACATAATCACTGTGACATGTCTCAGTGATGATATCATATGCACACCTCTGACATAGCCTCACTGTGACATCAGCCTTGCCATTGACATCATAGTCTCACTGTGACCTCACAGCCTCTACCTTGACAAAACCAAATCCTTGTGACATCACAGGCTCACGGTGACAATACAGACACACAGTGCCATCAAATCCTCCTGGTGGCATCACAGCCTCACCACTGGTATCATACCTAGCCTTACTGGGACACCACAGCCTCACCACAGTTAGCACAGTCTCAAAGTGACATGACAGCCTCATCAGTGACATCATAGATTCACCTATGAAATCATTGCCCAACTGTGACATCACAGCCTCATTGTGATATCACAGCTATACTGTGCCATGAATGCATCACTGTGATACAAAGCATCACTTCTACCATCATAGCCTCACTGTGACGTAACAACCTAAGTTTGACACAATAAACTCACTGTGACATGAGAGCCACACCATTGACAATACGGCCCCACCAATGACATAGTCTCCCTGTGAATACACAGTAGTGACTGACATCACAACCTCACTGTTACATCACAACTTCACTATGTCATCACAGCCACACTGTAACAGCAGAGCCTCACTGTGATATCACAATTTCACCACTGATAGGACAGGCTCATCATGGTATCACAGCCTCACCAGTGAAACCACAGCCTAATGGTGACATAATAAACTCACTGTGGCATCATAGACTCATGGTGATATCACAACCTCTCTGTGATGTCACAGGCTCATATTGACATCACAGCTTCACAATGATATCACATCATCACTGTGGAATTATAGCCTCATTTCTGACATCACAGCCTCACTGTGACATCACAGCCTCACTTCTGACATTACTGACTCACTGTGATATAACAGGCTAACTTCTAAATCATAACTTCAGTGACACCACGGACATCCTGCCTAGCCTTACTATGATACCACAGACTCATCATTGACATCTTAGGTTCACGGTCACATGAGAGCCTCAACAATGACACCACAGCAATGTTGTGGCATTACAGCCTTACCAGTAACATCCCAGCCTCACTGTGACATCACAGACTCATGGTAACATCACAGCCACAGTAAGACATCACAGAATCACCACTAGTATCGCAGTTAGCCTTACTATGACACCACAACCTCACCACAGAAAGCACAGGCTCACAATGATGTGACAGCATCAGCAGTGACATCATAGCTTTTGACATCATAAACAGTGACACTACAGCTTCACATGTTACATCACTGCCTCACTGAGACATCAATCTTCCCACCGACATCACAGCCTCACAGTGACCTCACAGCCTAATTGTGACCTCACAGTCTAAACATTTACATTATAGACTCACCTGTTACACCATAGCCTCATGATAAAATGAGTCTTAAAACTGATATCACATCTTCCGCAGTGACGTCACAGCCTCATTATGACATCACAACCTCTCTGTGATGCCACAGACTCGCAGTAACATCTTAGTTTCACAGTGATATCACATTCTCACTGTGGCATTATAGCCTCACTTCTGACATTACAGATTCACTGTGACACAACAGGCTAACCTCTGAAATCATAGCATCAGTGACATCCTCTTTTGCATCTCTATGACACCACAGCCTCCTCACTGACATCTCAGACTCTCGGTCACATGACAGCCTCAACATTGACACTCCAGCCTTGCTGTGGCATCTTAGCCTCATCACTGACATCAGCCTCACTTTTGGCAAAACATTCTAACTACTGAAATCTAAGCCAAACTTAAGTAGGATCAAAGTGAAACCTAAAGACTTAGAAGATTTTTGGGATGAAGCTTTAATCTTAGACCCTGGGTTTCCCCAGAAAAATGTCACAACCTCTAGGTAACATAATCACCTCACCAGTGACATGCCAACTTCACTGTAATATCATACACTCATCACACTCCAGCCTCATTCTGATATCATAGACCAACCACTGAAATCACATCCTCACTGTGATGTCACAGTCTTGCTCCACTGACATCTCAGAATCTCTATGATATCACGGCATCACTGGTGACAACGCAGCTTAAGTGACATTGCAGCCTCACCTCTGAGTTTATATCCCCACTTTGACATACCGGCCTCACTATGACATCACAGTATCACCTCTGACATCATTGACCATCTATGACATTACAGCATCGACTCTGACATTATCGCCTCACTCTTTCATCACAGACTCACTATGACATCACAGCCCCACCTTGAAATCATAGCTTCAATGCGACATCACTCCCCTCATCACTGACATCCTATCTAGCCTCACAATACCACTACAGCCCCACAACTGACCTCAAAGTCTCACTGAAACATGACAGCCTCCCTATGACACCACAGTGTTGCTATTGACATCACAACCTCCATGTGACATCACAACTCCCTCAGTGTCATCACATCCTCACAGTGATATCCCACCCTCAATGTGACATCACAGCTTCACCTCTGACATCATAACTTTACTGTGTCATCCCTCTTGCCACTGATATCAAAGTCTCACTATGACCTCACAGCCTCCACCATGACATCACCAATTCCCTGTGATATCACGGGTTCATGGTGACACTAGAGACAAATGGTGACACCAAATCCTCAAGGTGGCATCACAGCCTCAGCGGTAACATCTCAGCCTCACTGTTACATCATACTCTCATCACTCACATCACCATCATTCTGATATCACAGCCTTAACCTGAAATCACATCCTTACTGTGATGTCAGTGTCGATCCACTGTGATGTCATAGTCTCGATCCACTGCCATCACAGTCTCACTGATAAATCACAGCCAAACTGGTGACAACACAGCCTCACTGTTATGTCACAGTCTTACCTCTTAGGTTATAGCCTCACTGTTTCATCACAGCTTCAGTATGACATCAAGGCTCACCTCTGAATTTGCTCACAACTGTGACAGGACACCATCAACTCACTGTTTCATCGCAGCCTCACTATAACTTCACAGGATCGCTCCTGAATTCATAGCCTCAATGTGACATAACACCCTCATCACTGACAGCATATCTAGCCTCACTGTGACACCACAGCCTCCCATTAACCATATAGGCTCACTGAAACATGTCAGTTTCCCTGTGACACCAGTGTCACCATTGACATCACAACTTCACTGTGACATTACACTTCCCCAGTGACATCACAACCTCACAGTGATATCACAGCCTCATTATGATATCACAGTCATACCTTGCCATTAAAGCATCATTGTGACATAAAAATTCACTTCTCACATCATACCTGCACAGTGACATCACACTCTGTTTGACTCTATAAACTTGTTACAATGTGACAGTGTAGATGGAACAATGTAACAGGGGCCCATGGAGACCCTTGGGGGCAGGAATAAGCTGCTGCAGCAGAGATCCTGGGAGTCAGGTAAGTGGAAAAACAGGCTCTCAGGCTTGTAGACTATCAGGCTTGCGGCTCTTTATTTTAAGTATCAGGCTGCTTATATACCCCACCCGACATCCCATAAGTCCCAGCGTGAGTCTTTGCTGAGTTGTCCTGTCTGGATTGGTCCTCTCAGCCAGGTGGTTTAACAGCACCAACTGTCTTTGCTCTGGAGAAGGCGTAGTCTTGCAAGATTTGTAGTCTCACAAGATTTATTGTTTCACGAGATTTGTCGTCTCATGAGATTTGTAGTCTTGCAAGATTTGTATGCTTAGCAGGAAGGAGGAATCCAAGAAGCCTCTCTGTTTGGAGGATGGAAGCCTCTGTGGCGCAATTATTGTCCGTTCCTCTACATATCTATCTTTTTATTTATTTTTGACAGACAGCAGAAGCTAGAGTTTTTTATTTTGACCTTATTGACCCTGCCTCAGAGGGTATCTAGCATTATGAACCATGCCTGTCAGGTTGTCCTGTCCCACAGGATTTTATCCATTATTGGCTACTGGTCCTCGAAGGATCTTATCTCTGGAAGGCATGTCAAGATATGTAGATAGTAGACTAGACCAAGGCTTTATAAATCTCTGTAATTTAAGCCCAAACCATGTCCCTAGGGGCATGATGGCTGAGATATTGAAGGACCATAAGCCCTTAAATGGTCTTATTGATGGAATATTATTGAGAGATGTGTTGAAAGAAATACTTAAACAATATAATTGATAAAAGAACAGTTTATAATCTATTTAAAATTAAAATCAAGTGAGAAAACAATGAAAGAAAACTTACAATCTAGTAGAAAAACAATTGTGATCAACATAGAACATAAGTAGCTAAGGCCTTAGATGTTACTAAAAATAAGTATGTATATATGTATTTAAGAATGGCATGTCAAAAAAATTAGCACATAACAGAAATGTAAAAAAATTTAGCATGCAACAGAAGTGAAAAAAATTGAAGTGGCCACAGATTTATTCATTTTATGAATCTGGTTCTCAGGAAGGCTTTATAATTTTTGTTGCTGGTCTTACATCTCGAGATGGCACACATATTGGTGAAGTGGAATCCTGAGGGAAGATACAAGCATATCCTCGACTCTGGGTTAATAAGGGAGTGGGTTCTAGCCATACCAGCATGATAGGGTCCCTCCATCGGACAAGAGGCAGGGGAGTACTGTGAGGCAGGAAAGCCCAGTGTTTATAAGCAGGGCTTAGTCCTGAATCATTAAAAGTGAGGAAGTTAAGGTGAAAAGGGCCTCTTTCAGAGCCAAGTGTGGGTCACATTTAGATTTAGGGGATGTGACCCTTGTCAAAAGGCCCTTTAAGGTTTTGTTGGATCTTTTTACAATGGCTTGTCCCTGTGGGTTATAGGGAATGTCAAAAGTGTGATTAAATTTTCATGAGGTAATAAAGTAGCCAAATTGTTGGGAAGCATATGTGGGTCCATTGTCAGTCTTTAGCGTCCAAGGTAAACCCATAACTAACATAGTAGATTTTAGGGCTTTAATAGCATGGGCTGTCTTTTCTCCTGTAAGGGCTGTTGTGTACACAAAGGAGGAACACGTGTCCACTATGACATGAATATATTTTAAGTTCCCAAAGGGGAAGTGGTGGGTAACATCTATTTGTCAAATTGTATTAGGCAAGAGTTCCCTGGGATTTTCCCCACCCTTATTTAGAGGGCCAAGTGGAGCCAACGGTGTACAGGTTGTACAGGATCTGACTAAATGTTTACATTGTGACATTTTAAGCTCTGGAAGAAACTTGTGTAAGCTCTGAGGGGTAAGGTGAAATTGTTGGTGTAATGTCCTACTTTGTTTAAGAAGCTCTAAGTCCACAGTCATGATCATAGTATTGTTAAATCATTTTTCTTAGCCAGGATTTTAGGAAGTTTTGTTTGTGACCTTATATGAGAAATATACCAAGGGTGAGCCCTGTGTTCCAATATATCTAGGAGCAACTGTATGGTGACATGTAAGTGGCTCGTACAGTCCTAGAGCAAAGAAAATGAAAGTGTCCAGACAGCCTGTACCGCATACTGACTATCAGAAAAAATATTAACAGGTTCTAGCAGGCATTTAGTAAAAATCTTTAAGAGCCCCAAAAGTTTACCCAGCTATACTGAGCCAGGGTTGGGAAGGACAGAAATAATGTCTTTTCTCCCCAGGCACTGAAAGAGAATTCCATATCTTTGTTCATTGGAGTCTGAGAATGTTAGGGTCCCATGTGGGATAGGGGAAGAGCTGGGAGTACTATAAGGCTTAATTTTAATAGGGAGTTGAGAAAGCGCAGTTATCCTTTTGTCCTGTGGGGGGTGGTTGTCAATATTTCCAGTGTAGCCAGAGACCATTTCTTGAAAACTAATAGAATCAGCCTAAAGAGATTTTGGGTGCCAGAGCAAGAAAGGAAGGATGATTTTATCAGGCTCACTGTTATAGGTTTTGTGGGCCAAGTTTCTCGCCTTGAGAGTAAGTCGAAAGGTGATCTCAAATTTAGATGTGAGTTGGTGTAGATCAGAATGATCCTGATGTAACCACATAAGGGGGCCTCTTTGCCATAGAACACCTAGAGCACCACCAGGAGTCCATAAGATGATTGCAAAGAAAGGCCAAAGCGGCTCATGTCTGTCTGAGGATACTGAGACAAGTAGAGAGGCAACCTTTTGTAGAAGATCCGTTGCTTTAGGTGTAAGCTTAATTCTTTTAGAGGGGTATGTAGGGCCCATTAGGAGAGAAAATAAAGAGTACATTTCCTGGTCAGGGATTGGTAGAAATGGTTTATGCCAATTTATTTTTCCACATAGCTGTTTGCCGCAGACCAGAGTCTCGTGACAACTTTTATACAGAAAATTTTGGGATAAAGAATGTTGCATATACAATAGATAATCAGCAAAATCACCTTCAGGGTGGACCCTTTTTTCAAGAACCTAACCCATTGCTTCAGGGCAAAGGCACTTAACAGAAACATTCTCTCAGTATTACCAAACTTATCTAATCTATAATGCTTCACCTGATAGCTATGGGGCTGAGCCCACATTTTAACAGAGACTGCTTTCTTTTAAATACAGAGGCAGAATGTTCTCCTATTGATTTTAGCAAGGAACATATTTTACAATTAACTATAGGAATCCTCAACACCCCATAAGTCCCAGCATGAGCTTTGGCTGTTGTCCTCTCCAGGTTGATACTCTCTCAGTCAGGCAGGTCGACATAGGCACCAGGCATGGCAGCAGGTTCTAACTCGGGAAGATGTATGCAGCTCATGTAGTCTCTACTATCCAAGCTTAAACCACATCTCTAAGGGGGGGCCTTGACTTGAATACTCAAGGCCCATAAGCTATAGCTGGTTCTGTCGATGGAACACTGAGGTATGCACTGAAGAAAACACTTAAGCAATATAATTATTAAAAAGAATAACTTCTATAATAGCATCCTTCTATTCCTTTAATAGTAAGGTTGCTTATGTCTTCCTTTGAGGAATTCCAGAAGCGTATTGCCAGTTAGATGACCCATCTGTGAACCATGCATACTCCAAACCTGGGGTCCAGTCAGGCCCCATATGCCAAGGGTGTCTCTTTCAGGGCAGAGGCGATCATTGGTAGGAGTGCACTCAGATGGTCCATCTCTGTAATTTCTCATTAAGAGTGCTGTTTGGGATGGGAAAGACACGGCCCCTTTTGCTTCTGACATGGATTCTCCCAGTTTGGATTGCAAATACCATCTCCAGGGGCAGTCTTGGCATCTAGACTTTCTGGCATGATGGTCTCTTCCTTGGCCTTCAGCAAGGGTAAGAGGGTATCACAGTTTCTTTTAAGGTTCTAGTGGACTGATAGCATAGTCTTATACTTCTGGAATTTCTGAGTTAGTACATAGGTGGGAATCTTACCCAACCTATGTTTTAAGACTCTAGAAGTTATTCTCTAATTTCCTTAAAATCAGTGCACACATTCTGGCTAACAAGTCTACTTATTGTAAATGACTAGACATGAAATTTCTATTTAGTATTTGACTGAAACTTAAAAAGCAGGCTTCTTCTCTAGAAGAGAGAGCAGGAAGCTAGTTCCAAAAAAAAACTCTAAGAGCAGGTAAATGGCACTCTTAATTCCCAGAAGAGTTCGTCCTGCCAGAGGCAAAACTTGAATTTTCCCAAAAAAAACAAAACCTACGAAAGGGGCACTCTTAATTCCCAGAATTCTTCCTGCCTGAGGCAAAACCTGAATTATCTAGGAGAGAGTGTCCAGCCCCTGTTCATGGGCGTTACTGTGACCTTCCTCAGGAGACAGGCTTTAGGTCTGAACTGGGAAGAAACACCAAGGCCTGACAATTCCCATATTTTTCCTTATTTTCTCTTAAATAAAGCCATGTCCTTATCCCAAAACATGTTACTTTGAATCCACCTTTTCCAAACTGAGACACATTCTACCAGATTAGTTGAATAGGGACGTGGCAGCTGTTGGAGTTCAGCTAGGGAAAAGCGTCTTTAGAGGGAAGGGTAAAGGGCAATGGGTATATTTGTTTGGAAATAGAAAACCCCAAAAGCCATGAGGTGGCAAATTGAATCTTTTTCAGGTCTTTTAAGAGGGTGCTGGACACTCCTTGTAAGTAAGGCAAGGTAGGATGAGCTAAGAGAATATCATCCATATAGTGAACAAGGAAAATACCTTGGGCAATATTACAAAGTGCCTCCTTAGCATAAACAGATGGTGGACTATTTTTCATACCTTGTGGGAACACAGTCCATTGTCATCTCTGGGCTGGTCTTTGCATATTAGGTGCTCGTACTGTAAACGCAAAGCGATCCCTATCCTGAGGTGCCAAGGGAATTTGAAAGAAGCAATCCTTGATATCTACAATTACTATATGGTGGGAGGGTAGTATAGCATGGGGATGGGGCAAGACAGCCTGAGTAGTCCCCATCTTCTCCATTTGTTCATTGATTGCTCTCAGGTCCTGTAGAAGCCTGTAACAACTTGATCTTTTCTTGATAACAAATAGGAGAGTATTGTGCCTACTCGTTGAGGGTTCCAATTTAAGTTGTTCCTCAATTAATTCTTTAAGGACAGCCAATTTGGGTTCAATTATTGGTCACTGCTCCACCCAGACATCTTCATCTGAGAGCCAAGTCAAGGGAATGGGACCCATTTAGACTATGGCTCATGATGGGCAGTGGCCTCTAGAAATGGGGGTGATTATCATCAGTGGAGGCTCATCAGTCCGTGGTAAGAACACACCCATATCTTCTAGAATATACCTTCCCCAGAGGTTATGAGAGATATTGGCAACAATCAGGGAAAAGGAACCTTGATTACCATCTAAATTCTTCCAGGGAACAGGACAAATTGTAACCCGAGTTGATTGTTGTCCTCCTACCATACTAATGGAGGGGACTAGTTTAAATTTCCAATGGGGAAACTTGTGTGTTTCAATCTCAGTGATGATGGTAACATCAGCCCCTATGTCCACCAACCCCTTAATTGGGATACTATCAAGGTATACAGTTGTCATAGTAGAATGTGGAAAAATGGGCAAAGTCCAGAATACCTTAGGATGACATTTCTCCTCTGTTATTGACAGGGATGAGAGGTGCCCTGCTGGGAGTTTAAATTAGCCTCAGCATTCTGCTGGATATTGGAAGGCTGTAAGCAGCAGTTGTGAGCCCAATAGAATCCTTTGTTACATTTTGGGCAATGGGTCCAAAGGTGACCTGTCCCACCATAGCCCCAGCAAATGCAGTCTGATGGGCTAGTATGTGGTGGGTGGTCAGGAGGTCGTTGTCTGTTCGACAAGAGGGTATCAATGAAGGCAGTAAGGGCCATTATGGGACCAGCCCCCAGATCCAGATCTCTAGTTGCTATCAACCACTTGTGGATATCATCATTTCGGACAGCAGCCACTGCATTATGGTAAGGGACATTGAGGCCCTCCCAAGCTAATTGTTTGATTAACATATCTCTAATGGGGGCCTGGGTCTACCCTACGCTCTACTGCTTCTGTTACTCTAGTAAGGAAGTCCGTAAAAGATTCCTTCGATTGCTGGGTGAGGTTACGAAAGTAAACAGAAGGGTCTCCTGGCGTGCAAGCCTTTAGGGCCTTAAAGGCCAGGTCATACACCTGCTGAAAATATGCAGTCAAACCATGGTGGACTGGGATACAGGATCAATATATTGCCCTCGACTTTTGGGCCTCATCAAGACCCTGGACAAGGCCTGTTGGAACTTCCTGAGCCTGGCTAGAGTTTCATAATCTGTTTAAGTTGCCTCACCAGTATAATTCATCACAGCCTTGTGGCTGATGCAATATAGCCTTAGGTAGCAATAGCAACTGGCCATAGTAATGCCCCACTAGCCCATAATAATCTTATGAGACGACAAATCTCACGAGACTATGCCTTCTACAGTTGGTGCTGTTAACTCCCTAGCTGAGAGGACCAATCAGTAAAGACTCACACTAGGACTTATGGGATGTCGGGTGGAGTATATCAGGCCCCGACTGTTGGAATAAAGGAGCTTTTCCTACTTTGACAGAGCTTCCGGCCTGGTGTGTTTTTCCCCGGTAGTGAGAGGGATCAGGGCCAGTGACACTCATCTTCCTGCTCAGTCCCAGGTTGTGCCTGGCTAGACCAGCACTCCCTTCTGTACTAGCTGCTGAGAGCCCAGCACTAGACCCTTGAGCATATCCAATGTGATGTTAAGATCATACTGAAGGTTGAGGCGAGCTTGTGCTTCTGCCTGATCATCATATGCAGAGCAGCAATTCAGGAAAACAGCGGGCTCTAAGACTGCCTTAAGGAGATGATACCAATCATAATGAGTTTGGAGCTGCATGGCCCATTGGCTCAGAACCTGTTCAAAATAAGGGGAGTCAGGGCCTGATTCATTGATTGCCTTATGAATAAGGAAAAGATCAGCAAGTGGGGTAGGCACCCAAGGTTGGTTGGCTGCATTGGGTCCTACATTAACAAGGAAAACTTCTCTCTGCCAAAAGTTACAAAACTGTGGGCACGTCTGGAGCATAGGAGCTTGGGGCACCAGAAGTGGAGATGGTGCCATCAGGGCTGAAAGGCCAGACCCAGTCGTAGTAACATAATCTGTTTAAGTTGCCTCACCAGGTTCTTGGCAAGGGTGTGATTTCAGAGGTGAGCCTGTGATGACATAGTGCTGTGCAGTCACACTGAGGCTGTGATGTCAGAGGCAAGGCTGTGATACCACTGTGAGGCTGTGATATCAGTGATGATAGACAATGACATCACAGTTGTGCTGAGATTTCAGTGGTTAAGCTGTGATGTCAGAGATGAGGCAGAGATGTCACAGTGAGGCTGGCATGTTACTGATGAGGTTGTGATGCCACAGTGAGGTTGTGGTGTCTAGTTGATACTGTCATGTCGCCGTGAGCCTGAGATGTCAGTGATGAGACTGTGGTGTCATAGCGAGGCTAGGGATGATGTCCATGGGGTCACTGATGCTATGATTTCAGAGGTTAGCCTGTGATGTCAGAAACACAACTATAATGCCACAGTGAGGCTGTGATATCACTGAAGCTATAATGACCCTATAAGGCTGTGATATCATAGAAAGGTTGTGATGTCACAATTCAGCTGTGAGATCACTGTGAAAGGTGTGATGCAGTGGCAAGGTTGATTTCACCATGAGGGTATGATGTAACAGGTGACTCTATGATGTAACAGATTAGACTGTGAGGTCACAATGAGGCAGTGATATAACATGTGAGGCTGTGATGTCCCTGTTCACGATGACAAAGACTGTGATATCACTGATGAGGCTGTCAGAACACTGTGAGCCTGTGGTATCTGTGATGAGGCTGTGGTGTTATGGCAAGGCTTGGTACGATATCAGTAGTGAGGCTGTGATGTCACTTGTTGGCTTTGATGTCACTATGGAGCTGTGATATCACAGTGAGACTGTGTTGGCACAGCGTGGCTGTGATGTCACAGTGAGGTTGTGATTTCACAGTGAGGTTGTGATGTCAATAGCGACACTGTGGTGTCACAGGGAGGTCATCATGTTTCAGAGAGCCTGTGAGGTGAGTGCTGAGGCAGTGGTGTCAGAGTGAACTTAGGTAGGATGTCAGTGATGAGGGTGTGATATCACATTGAATCTTAATTTCAGAGGTGAGGCTGTGATGTCATAGTTAGGCTGTGATGATACAGTGAGGCTGTAATGTCACAGTCAATACTGTGATGTCACAGTTGGGCAATGATTTCATAGGTGTGCTTGGAATGTCACTGCTCAGGATGTCACGTCACTGTGAGACTGTGCTATCTGTGATGAAGCTGTGGTGTCTTACTAAGGCTAGGTTGGATACCACTGGTGAGGCTATGAATCCAACATGAGGCTTTGATGTCACTGTGTGTCTGTGGTGTCACCATGAGCCTGTGATGTCACAGGGATTTGGTGATGTCATGGTACAGGCTGTGAGATCACAGTAAGGTTATAACCTCAGAGGTAAGGCTGTGATGTCTCAGTGATGCTGTGTAGTCATCAGTAATGCCGTGATGTCACAGTGAGGCTGTGATGTCAGTGGAGTGAGACGTTGACATCATAGTAAGGATGTGATTTCAGTGGTTTGGCTGTGATATTAGAATGAGGTCTATGTGAGGTGATGAGAGTATGATGTCACAGTGAGGCTGGAATGTCTCTGGTGAGGCTGTGATGCCACCATGAGGCTTTTATGTCACCATGGAGCTGTGCAATCACCATGAGTGCATGATGTCACAGGTAGTTGGTGATGTCACAAAGGTGGCTGTGAGGTCACAGTGAGACTTTGATGTCAGTGGCAAGGCTGATGTCACAGTGAAGCTGTGATTTCAGTGGTGATGCTGTGAAGTCACATTGCACCTGTTATGTCATAGTGCGGCTTTGTCAGAGGTATGTATGTGATGTCCCCATGAGGCTATTATGTCAGTTGCAAGGCTGATGTCACAGAGAGTTTGTAATGTTACAGTGAGGCTGTGAGGACACAGTGTGGCTATGATGTCACAGTGAGTCTCTGATGAGATAGTGATGTTGTGATGTCACTGGAGTGTGTTTGATAGCTCAGTGAGGCTGTGATATTAGTGGTGAGGCTGATGTCACAATGAGGGAATGATGTTCACCGGTGAAGTTGTGATGCTACAATAAGGCTGGAATGTCAGTGTGAGAATGATGTCATAGTGAGACTATGATATCACTGGTGAGGCTATCACTAGTGATGAACGTATTATGTGACAGTGGCAATGGTGAGACTGTGATGACAAAGGCTTTGTTGTGACTGCTGTGGCAGTGATGTCAGTGTTCTGACTAATGTCCCTGGAGATGCCAAGGCCCAGGTGAGGCTGTGCTGCCACTGGTGAGGCCATGATGTCACACTGAAGCAGTAATGTCAGAGGAGAGGCTGTGATGTCACTCTGAAGCTCTGATGTTACCATGAGTTTTTGACATCACAGTTCAGCTGTGATTTCAGTGGTTAAGCTGTGATGTCAGAAGTGAGGCTGATCTCAGAGTGAGGCTATAAGGACACAGTGTGGCTATGATGTCACAGTGAGGCTATGAGATCACAGTGTGGTTTTGATGTCACTGGAGACATTTTGATGGCACAGTGAGACTGTGATGTCAATGGTAAGGCTGATGGCACAATGAGGTTTAATGATACTCTTGAGACTATGATGTCAGTGGTGAACCTATTACGTGACAGTGACATTGGTGAGGCTGTCATATCACAGTGAGGCTGTGTTTTCACTGGTGTGGCAGTGATGTCAGTGTTTGGACTAATATCAATGGTGTCACTGATGTCACAAGTGAGGCTGTGCTGTCATTGGTGAGGCTGTGTTGGCACAGTGTGACTGTAATGTCAAAATAAGGTTGTGATGTCACATTGAGGCTGTGATGTCAGAGATGAAGCTTTGTGTCACAATGATGCCTTGATGACACAGTATGGCTGTGATGTCACAGTAAGGCTAGCATGTCACTAGTGAGGCTGTGATGCACCCAGGATGTTTTGATGTCACTGAGTGACTGGGGTCTGCATGAACTTATGACATCACCAAATGATGTCATGGTGCAGGCTGTGAGGTCATAGTAAGACTGTGATATCAGAGGCAAGGCTGATGGCACAGTGGAGCTATGATGTCACTGTGATGGTTTTGTGTCACTGTGGGCTGTCATGTCACCATAAGGTAAGGTGATATCACTCTGGAAGTTGTGAGGTCACAGTGAGGCTGTGATGTCTGTGGGAAGACTGAAGTCACAATGAAGCTATGATGTAACAAGTGAGCCTGTGGTGTCAGTGGGCAGGTTGTGAAGTCATTGTGAGGATGTTTTGTCGTGGTGAGGCTAGGATGTTACTGGTGAGGCTGTGATGCCACAACGATGCTGTAGTGTCATTGTTGAGGCTATCATGTGACTGAGAACCTGCGATGTCAGTGAGGATACTATGATTTCATAGCTTAGCCTGCTATGTATCAGTGAGGTTGTGAGGTCAGTGGTTAGGCTGTGATTTCAGAAGTGAGACTCATGTGAGAGATGAGGTTGAAATGTCGCATTGACCCTGTGATATAACTGGTGAGGCTGTGATGCCACAGTGAGGTTATGATGTCACCATGAGGCTGTGGAGTCACTGTTGAGGCTGTAATATCACAGTGAGCCTGTCCTAACAGTGGTGAGGTTGTGATGTCATAGTGAGGCTGTGCTGGCACAGTGGGGCTGTGATGTCATAGTGAGGTTGTGATGTCACAATGAGGTTGTGATGTCAGTAGTGACTGTGCTTTCACAGGGAGACTATGTCATTTGTGAGGCTGTATTGTCACTGGTGAAGTTGTCATGTCACAGTGAGTTTATTGTGTCAAACTGAGGCTATGATATCAGAGGTGAAGCTGTGATACACATTGAGGCTATAGTGTCACAGTGAGACTGCATCAGCAGTAAGTATGTGATGTCACCATGAGGCTATTATGTAAGAGGCAAGGCTGTTCTCACAGAAAGATTGTGATATCACAGTAAGGCTATGATATCACTGACAGGCTGCAGTGTCACAATGAGGCTGTGAGGACACTGTGATGTTGTGATGTCACTGGAGGAGTTTCCATGGCACAGTGAGGCTGTGATGTTATTGGTGAGGCTGATGTATCAATGAGACTGTGATGTCATTGGTGAACATGTAATTTCACAATGAGGCTGGAATGTCAGTGGTGAGAAAATTGTCATAGTGAGTCAATGATATCACTGGTGAGGCTTTGATGTCAGTTGTGAACCTATTAACTGACAGTGACCCTAGTGAGGCTGTGATGGAAAGGGCTGTATTATCACTGGTGTGAAAGTGATGTCACAGTTCTAACTGTTAGTGGGGAGGCAGATGTCACAGGTAAGGCTGTGCTATCATTGGTGAGGCGTTGATGTCAGAAATGAGCCTATAATGCCACAGTGAAGCTCTGCTATCACTGTGAAGCTGTGATGTCACTTTGAGACTGTGACATCACAGAGATGATGTGATGTCACAGTGAGGCTGTGAGGTTACTGTGGAAGATGCAATGTCAGTGGCAAGGCTGATTTCACTATGATGCTGTGAGATGCCGGTGAGGCTGTTATATCTGTGGGAAGATTGATGTCACAATGAGGCAGTGATTTAATGTGTGAGTCTGTGGTGTCGCTGTTTATGATGTCAAAGGCTATGATGTCATTGCTCAGGCTGTCATGTCACGTGACCTTGTGTTGTATGTGGTAAGGATGTGATGTCATGGCAAGGCTAGGTAGGAAACTATAGGTGAGGGTGTGATGTCACAGTGTGGCTGTGATGTTATAGTGAGACTGTGATGTCACAGTGAAGCTGTGATGTCGTAGTGAGGTTGTGATGTCAAAGTGAAGTTGTGTGGTCAGTAGGTATTGTGCATTCACAGGGACACTATGTCATTGGTGAGGCCTGTGCTATGTGTGGTGAGGCTGTGATGTCATGGCAAGACTAGGTAGGATACCAGTGGTGAGTCTGTGATGTCAGTGTGGCTCTGATATCTTGGTGAGGCTGTGATGTCACAGTGAGGTTGTGATGTCAGTAGGGACTGAGCATTCACAGGGAGACTATGTCATTGGTGAGGCTGTGTTGTTACTGGTAAGGCTCTAATATCATAGTGAGTTTGTGTCAAACTGAGATTGTGATGTCACAGTGAGGCTGTGATGTCAAAGGTGAAGATTTATGTCACAATGATGGCTGTGCTGTCACACTGAGGCTGTGATGTCAGAGGAAAGGCTCTGATGTCACAGTGAGACTGTGGTGTCAGTTATGATAGATTTTGCCATCACAGTTCGGCTGAAATTTATGTGGTTAGGTTGTGATGTCAGAAATGAGACTGATGCCAGTGATAAGGTTGAGGTGTCACACTGAGACTGGCATGTTACTGATGTGGCTGTGACTCAGCCACAGCAAGGCTGTGGTGTTACTGTTGAGGCTGTCATATGACCGTGAGCCTGAGATATCATTGATGACCCTGTGGTGTCAAAACGAGGTTATGAAGGATGTCTGTAATGTTACTGATGCTATGATTTCACAGGTAAGCCTGTTATGTCACAGTGAGTCTGTGATATCAGTGGTGATACTGTGATGTCACTTTGAGTCTGTGATGTTGCAGAGAGGCTATGTCAGAGGTGTGTATGTGGGATCACCATGATGCTATTATGTAAGTAGCAAGACTGATGTCACAGAGAGTATGTGATGTCAGAGTGAGGCTGTGAAGTTATAGTCAGCTTGAAAGGTCACGGTCAGGCTATGAGGACACAGTGTGGCTATGATGTCACAATGAATCTGATGACACAGTGATATTGTGATGTCACTGGATAGGTTAGGTTAGGTTGTAACAGTGAGGCTGTGATATTAGTGGTGAGGCTGATGTCACAATGAGGCTGTGATGTCACTGATGAATGTGTGATGTCATAATAAGCCTAGAATATCATTGGTGAACCTGTTACATGATAGTGACACTGGTGAGGCTATGATGTCAAAGGCTTTGTTCTCACTGGTGTGGCAATAATGTCAGTGTTCTGACTGATGTCAGTAGCCACACTGATGTCACGGGTGAGACTCTGCTGTCACTGGTGAGTCCATGATGCCACACTGAGGTTGTGATGTCACTGTGAAGGTTTTATGTCACTGTGAGCTGTCATGTCACCGTGAGTTATTTCTCTCGAATATGTGATGCCACAGTGTGGCTATGATGTCAGTGGCAAGACTAATGTCACAATGAGGCTATGATGTAACAATTGAGCCTATGTCACTGTGAGGCTGTTATGTCATTGTGAGCCTCTTATGTCAGGGCTGGTTCTCTGAGATATCTGTGAGCCTGTGTCATCAGTGGTGATGCTTGGATTTCACAGTGAGGTAGGGCATCAGTGGTGAGGCTGTGCTGTAATACTGAGGCTGTGATGTCAATGAGAGGCTGTGATGTCACTGTGAGATGGTGATGTTACCGTGAGGTTATGATATCACAGGGGTGATAGACTATGACATCACAGTTCGATTAAGATTTCAGTGGTTAGACTGTGATGTCAGAAGAGAGGCTGATGTCAGTTATGAGGCTAAGATGTGACAGTAAGCCTGGGATGTTATTTGTAATTCTGTGATGCCACAGCGAGGCTATGGTGTCACTGTTGAGGCTGTCATGTGACCGTGAGCCTGAGATGTCAGTAATGAGGCTGTGGTTTTGTAGCGAGGTAGGCAGGATGTCTGTGGTGTCACTGATGCTATGATATCAGAGGTTAGCCTATTATGTCACAATGAGACTCTGATGTCTGTCACAGTGTCTGTGATGTCAGAAATGAAGGTTTAATGCCACAGTGAGGTTGTGAAGTTCTTATGTCACTATGGGGCTGTGACCTCATAGAGAGGTTGTGATGTCACAGTTAGGCTGTGATGTCAGAGTGCAGATGTAAGGTCAGAGGTTAGGCTGTGATTTCAGAAGTGAGACTGATGAGAGAGATGAGACTGAAATGTTATATTGATGATGTGATATATTGGATGTGGCTGTGATGCCACAGTGATGTTATGATGTCAACATGAGGCTGTGGACTCACTGGTGAGGCTGTAATATCAGGGTGAGCCTGTAACATCAGGGGTGAGGCTGTGATGTCACAGTTATGATGTGCTAGTATAGTGCTGTGATGTTACAGTGAAGTTGTGATGTCACAATGAGGTTTTGATATCAGTAGTGAACTGTGCTTTCACAGGGAGTCTATGTCATTGGTGAGGCCGTACTGTCACAGGTGAGGCTCTAATGTCACACTGAGTTTATTGTGTCACACTGAGGCTGTGATGTCACAGTGAGGCTATGATGTCAGAGGTGAAACTTCATTTCACAGTGTTGCTTTGATGGCATGGCGTGTCTGTGATGTCACAATGAGACAGTGATGTCACTGGGGAAATTGTGAAATCACAGTGAGCTTGTGATGTCAATAGCGATACTGTGGTGTCACGTTATGGCTGTCATGTTTCAGTGAGACTCTGAAGTCAATGGTGAGGCTTTGATTCCATAGTGAGTCTAGGTATATCAATGATGACGGCATCATGCCACATTGAGGCTATGATTTCAGATATGAGCCTGTGATGTCATAGTGAGGCTGTGATGAAGCAGTGAGGCAATAATGTCAGAGTTGATGCTGTGATGTCACATTTGGGCAATGATTTCAGAAGTGAGCCTGTGATGTCATAGTGAGGTTGTCATTTAGCAGTGACTATAACCTCAGAGGAGAGGCTGTGATGTGACAGAGAGTCTGTGTTGTCACTAGTGATGCCATGATATCACAGAGTGGCTGGGATGTCAGTGGGGCGAGACTATGACATCACAGTGAGGATATGACTTAAGTGATTAGGTTGTGATATAAGTATGAGGCTGGTGTGAGTGATAAGGGTATGATGTCATAGTGAGGCCGGCATGTCACGGGTGAGGCTGTGATGCCACAGTGATGCTTTCATGTCACTGTGGGGCTGTGGTGACACCATGGGCTCATGATGTCACAGGGAGATGGTGATATCATGGTGGAGGTTGTGATGTAACAGTGAGGCTGTAATGTCAGTGGCAAGTCTAATGTCACAGTGAAGCTAGGATATTAGTAGTCATGCTTTGATGTCACATTGAGGCTATGTCAAAGGTGTGTATGAGATGTCACCATAAGGCTATTATGTCAGTGGCAAGGCTGTTGTCACAGTGATGTCAAAGTGAGGCTGTGATGGTACATTCAGGTTGTAATGTTACAGTGAGGCTGTGAGGACAGAGTGTAGCTATGATATCACAGTGAGGCTCTACTGGAGAGGTTTGGATGGCACAGTGAGGCTGTGCTTTTATTGGTAATGCTGATGTCGCAATGAGGCTGTGATTTCACTGGTGAAAGTGTGATGTCGCAATAAGGCTGGAATGTTGGTGGTGAGAAAGATGTCAGATTATGTCTGTGATATTACTGGTGAAGCTATGCTCTCTGTGGTGAACCTATTACTTGTCAGTAACACTGTTGAGGCTGTGATGTCAAAATATGTGTTGTCACTAGTGTAGCAGTGATGTCAGTGTTCAGCCAAACGTCCGTGGTGATACTGATATGACAGGTGTGGCTGTGATGTCACCGGTGAGGCCATGGTATCACACTGAGGCTGTGATGTCACAGTGAGACTGTGAATTTGGTGGCAAGACTGATGCCACAATGTGGCTCAGATGTAACAGATGATCCAATGGCATCAGTGGGCATTCTGTGACATCACGGTTAGGCTTTGATGCCACGTGAGGCTTTGATGTCAGCATGTGACTGTGGTTTCACTATGAGCCCATGATGTCAGAGGTAGTTGGTGATGGCACAGTGGAGGCTGTGATGTCACAGTAAGGATATGATGTCACCATGAGGTTGTAGTGTCACTGGTGAAGCTGTGATATCACGATCAGCCTGTCATACCAGTGGTGAGGCTGTGAAGTTACAGTGAGGCTGTGATGTTAGTGGCAAGGCTGATGTCACAGTGAGGCTGTGATGTCAGTGGTGGTGATGTGATTCACAGTGAGGCTGTGAAGTCACTGTCGGCTTGTAATGTCACAGAGAGGCTGTGAGGACACAGTGCGGCTATGATGTTAGAGTGAGACTGTGATGTCACAGTACCGCTGTGAGCTCAGTGATTAGGTTGTTATTTCAGAACTTAGACTGATGTGAGAGATGAGTCTGAGATGTTACATTGACAATGTGATATAATAGGTGAGGCTCTGATGCCATAATGAGGATATGATGTCACCATGAGGCTGTGGTGTCACTGGTGAAGCTGTGATATTACAATGAGCCTGTCATATCAGTTGTGAGGCTGTGAAATTACATAGTGAGGTTGTAATGTCACATTGAGATTGTGATGTCAGAGTGAGATTGTGATGTCAGTGGTGATAGACTATGACATCACAGTGTGGCTGAGATTTCAGTGGTTAGACTTTTATGTCAGAAGTGAGGCTGATGTCAGTGATGAAGCTAAGATGTCATAGTGAGGCTGGGATGTTACCAGCGAGGCTATGAAGCCACAGCAAGGCTGTGTTGTTACTGTTGAAGCTATCATGTGAATGTGAGCCTGAGATGTCAGTAATGAGGCTGTGGTGTCATAGCAATGGTAGGCTGATATTCTTGGTGTCACTAATGCTATGACTTCAGAGGTGAGCCTGTTATATCACAGTGAGGCTGTAATGTCAGAGGTGACGCTGTTATGTCACAGTGACTCTGTGATTTCAGAAATGAGGGAATAATGCCACAGTGAGGCTGTGATATCACTGTGAAGCTGTGATATCACTATGAGGCTGAGAATTCACAGAGAAGTTGTGATGTCAGAGATGTCAGAGTAAGGCTGTGATGTCACTGTGGAAAATGTGATGTCAGTACCAAGGTTGATTTCACCATCAGGCTATGATGGAACAGGTGAATCTATGATGTCACAGGTTAAACTTGAGGTCACAGTGAGGCTGTATGTCAGTAGTGACTGTGCTTTCACAAGGAGTCCATGTCACTGGTGAGAAGGTATTGTCACTGGTGAGGCCCGAATGTCACAGTGAGTTTATTGTGTCAAACTGAGGCTGTAATATCACAGTGCAGCTATGATATGACAGTTAAGGTTTATGTCACAGTGATGCTTTGATGGCATGGTATGGCTGTGATGTCCCAATGAGGCTGTGAGGTCACTGTGAGGTTGTGATGTCTCTAGAGAAGTTGTGATGGCACAGTGAAGTTTTGATGTGAATAGAGACACTGTGGTGTCACAGGGAGGCTGTGTGAGGATATGATGTCAATAGTGATGCTGTGATGTCACTTTGAGGCTGTGATTTCACAGTGAGGGTATGTCAGAGATGTGTATGTGAAGTTAGCATGAGGCTATTATGTCAGTGATAAGGCTTATGTCACAGAGATTTTGTGATGTCACAGTGGGGCTGTGATGTCAATAGCAACACTGTAGTATTACAGGGAGACTGTCATGTTTCAGTGAGCCTGTGAGGTCAGTGATGAGGCTGTGGTGTCATAGTGAGGCTAGTTAAGATGTCAGTGATGAGAGTGTGATGTCAGTGAGGCTGTGTTGTCAGCACTGATGCTGTGATATCACAGGAACTGTGATGTAAGTGGAGTGAAACTATGACGTCACAGTGAGGATGTGATTTCAGTGGATAGGCTGTGATGTCATGAGGGTGAGATGTATTGAGGCTATGATTTCAGAGTTGAACTTGTGATATCATAATGAGGCTGTGAATAAACTGTGAGGCTAAAACATCAAAGTTTAGTCTGTGATGTCACACTTGGGCAATGATTTTAGACGTAAGCCTGTGATGTTATAGTGAGGCTGTCATTTCCCAGTGAAGCTATAACCTCAGAGGTGTGGATGTATTGTCACAGTGAGGCTGTATTGTCACCCTGATGCTGTGATATCACAGTGAGGCTGAGATGTCAGTGGAGCATGACTATGATATCACAGTGAGGATGTGATGATGAAGGTATGATGTCACAATTTGGCTGGCATGTCACTGTTGAGGCTGTGATGTCACCATTAGGATTTGATGTCACTGTGTGACTGTGGTGACACAATGACCCCATGTTGTAAAAGAGGGTTGGTGTTGTCACGGTCAAGGTTATGATGTCAAATTGAGATTATGTCATAGGTGTGTATGAGATGTCACCATGAAGATACGATGCCAGTTTCAAGGTTGATATCTCAGAGAGTTTGTGATGTCACAGTGAGGCTGTGCTAGAACAGTGTCGCTGTGATGTCACATTGAAGTTGTAATGTCACAGTAAGGTGGTGATGTCAATAATCACTGTGCTTTCACAGGGAGCTAATGTCATTGGTGAGGCTATATTGTCAAAGATGAGACACTAATGTCACAGTGAGTTTATTGTTTCAAACTGAGGCTGTGATGTTCCAGTGAGGCAATGATGTCAGAGGTGAAACTTTCTGTCACAATGTCACACTGTGACACTGTGGTGTCACTGGGAGGCTGTCATGTTTCAGTGATCCTGTAAGGTCCATGGTAACGCTATATTGTCATTTTTGTGGCAATGATGTTAGTGTTCTGACTAATGTCAGTGCTGATGCTGATGTCCCACATGAGTCTGTGCTGTCACTGATAAGGCTGTGATATCACACTAGGTCTGTGATACCAGTGATAAGACTGATGACAAAATGAGCCCATGATGTAACAGGTTAGACTATGGTGTCAGTGATCAGGCTGTAAGGTCACTTGGGGGTTCCAGGAGCACGGCTGAGCAGAACGCCCCACGGGGGACACGTCCTGCGGGAGGGGGCAGTCGGATCGGAACCGTCCAGACCCACGCACCAGGGCCCTCACCCTCCTGCACACCATCAAAACCTCCCTGCCCCCTGTGCCTCCTCCCTCTCGCTGCTGTGGAAAGGATGAGTTTCAATTTCCACACCAAGAGCCCCTCACAAATGCCCTCAACGAAACGCATAGCCACCGGCCTGGGATGACCTCTGCCCAGTGACCCGCAAGAAACGTGTGCTCAGAGAAGCTGTTCCTCCTGGTGCCCCCCCTCTAAAGGAACCAAAAACATTTTCTAACATTTCCCATGGTAACTGACCATCGGAAACGTTCAGGGTCCTCTTCGCCTCTGGACTTGTGCCCTCTGTGGGGAAAGCCTAGGCCCCACGTGGCCTGCTGCCCCACCCTCTTAAGGCTCAGAAGCTTCCCGGGGGTTCCCACTTGAACACCTGTCTGCCTGGGATGACGTGCCAACATCCCCCTGCACCAAACACAACCACCTGAGATCATGACCTTCAGGGGAAGGAGGAGCTTGGCAGCATCCCCTGGCTCAGACCTCGTGTGGCCTAGGAGCTGGCCAACATCCTAGGCTCTGGAGCGATGTGCCTATTCTTCAGGGGCTCAGGTGCTCTCCCTTCAAAGCCCAGGAGGAGGAGGAGAGGGCTTGGGCCTCGACTGTCAGGTCCACACCAACTCTTCCCTGCTTCTGTGCTCTCCTGGCACTCTCTGTTGTCACAGTAAGGCTATGATGTCAGAGGTGAAGATTTATGTCACAGTGATGCTTTGATCACAAGGTATGGCTGTGACACTGTGATGTCACTGTGAGGTTGCGATGTCACTGAAGAAGTTGTGATGTCACATTGAGGTTGTGATATCAATAGCAACACTGTGGTGTCACAAGGAGGCTGTCATGTTTCCCTGAGCCTGTGAGGTCATAGTGAGACCGGGTAGGTTGCTAGTGATGAGGGGGTGATGCTCCATTGAGGATATGATTTCAGAGGTATGATGTCATAGTAAGTCTGGGATGAAACAGTGAGGTGTTGATGTACCTATAAGGTTGTGATGTTGCAGTGAGGCGGTGATATCATTAGTTTTAGACGATGACATCACAGTTCGGGTATGATTTCAGTGGTTAGGCTGTGATGTCAGAAGTGAGGCTGATGTCAGTGATGAACCTGAGATGTCACAGTGAGGCTGGTATGTTACTGGTGAGGCTGTGATGCCACAGCGAGGCAATGGTGTCACTGTAAGCCTGTGATGTCACAGTGAGTTGGTCATGTCACAGTGGAGGCTGTGAGGTCACAGTGAGACTGTGATGACGGTGGCAAGGCTGATGTCACAATGCAGCTATGATGCCAGTGGTGATGCTGTGATGTCACAGTGAGGCAATGATGTCACCATGAGACTGTGATGTCAGTGGTGATGTTGTGATTTCACATTGAGGCTGAGATGTCACAGTGGGACTCAGATGTTACGTGAGGCTGGGGTGCCACAGCAAGGCTGTGATGTCACTGTTGAGACTGTCATGTGACTGTGAGCCTGAGATGTCAATGAGGAGGCTGTGGTGTCATAGAGAGGCAAAGCAAGATGTCCATGGTATCACTGATGCTATAATTTCTGAGGTTTGCATGTTTTGTCAGAGTGAGGCTGTGATGTCAGAGGAGAGGCTGTAATGTCACTATGATGCTGTGATGTTATCGTGAGGTTGTGATGTCACAGTTTGGCTGAGAGTTCAGTGGTTAGGCTGTGATGTCAGAAGTGAGGCTGATGATATCAGAGTGAGGCTGGGATGTTACTGGTGAGGCTGTCATGTGACCATGTGCCTGAGATGTCAGTGATAAGTCTATGGACAGTGCAGGGTTGACAGGATATCTGTGCTGTCACTGATGTTATAATTTCAGAGATCAGCCTGTTATTTCACAGTGAGTCTATGATGTCAGCGGTGAGACTGTGATGTCACAGTGAGACTGTGAGGTCAGAAATGAGGCTATAATGCCACAGTGAGTCTGTAATATCACTGTGAAGCTGTGATGTCACAGTGAGTCTGTGAGGTCACTGGGGAAGATGTTATATCAGTGGTAAAGCTGATTTCACCATGAGGCTATGATGTAACAAGTGAGTCTATGATGTAACAGATTAGACTGTGAGGTCACAGTGAGTCTTGATATTTGTGAGAATATTGATATCACAAAAAGGCAGTGATGTAACTGGTGAGACTGTTGTGTCACTGTTTATGATGTCAAAGGCTATGATGTCACTGCTGAGGCGGTCATGTCACTATGCTGTCACAGGGAGACTGTCCCTGTTTCAATGAACCAGAAGTTGTGAGGTCATTCTGAGGCTGTGATATCACTGAGTCTATGATGTCAGAGATGAAGCATTATGTCACAGTAATGCTTTGATAGCACAGTATTGCTGTGATGTTACAGTGATGCTTTGATGGCACAGTATGGCTGTGATGTCACAAAGATACTGTTTTGTCACTGTAAGGTTGTAATGTCAGTAATGACACTGTGGTGTCACAGGGAGGCTGTCATGTTTCAGTAGACTGTGAGATCAGTGTTGAGGCTGTGGTGTCATAGTGATAGGTAGGATGTCTGTGATGAGGGTGTGATATCACAGATAGGATAGGCAGGATATCTGTGGTGTTACTGATGCTATGATTTCAGAGGGTAGCCTGTTACGTCACCATGAGGCTATTATGTCTGTGGCAAGGCTGATATCACAGTGAGTTTGTGATGTCACAGTGAGGCTGTGATATCAGTGGTGATAGACAAGGACATCACAGTTCAGCTGAGATATCATTAGTTAGGCTGTAATATGTGAAGTGAGGCTGGTATCAGTGATGAGGCTGAGATGTCACAGTGAGGCTGGGATGTTACTGGTGAGGCTGTGATGCCACAGTGAGATAGCAATGTCACTGTTGCGGCTGTCAAGTGACTGTGAGCATGAGATGTCAGTTAGAGGCTGTTGTATCATAGCAAAGCTAGGCAGGATGTCCATCGCGTCATTGCAGTGATTTCAGAGGTTAGCCTGTTATGTCACAGTCAGGTTGTCATGTCAGACATCTCACTGTGGTGTCACAGTGAGACTGTGATGTCACTGTTGAGGTTGTAATATCACAGTGAGGCTGTGTTGGCACAATGTGGCTGTAATGTCACATTGATTTTGTGATGTCACAGTGAGGTTTTGATGTCAGTAGTGAATGTTCTTTCACAAGGAGATTATGTCATTAATGAGGCTGTGTTGTCACTGTTGAGGCTGTAATGTCACAGTGACTTTATTGTGTTAAACTGAGGCTGTGATGTCACAGTTAGGTTATGATATTTGAGGTCATGCTTTATGTCATGGTGATGATTTGATGGCACAGTAGTGCTGTGATGTCACAATGAGGTGAGGCTGTGATGCCATAGTGAGGCTAGGTAGGATGTCAGTGATGAGGGTGTGATATTGCCTTGAGACTATGATTTCACTGGTGAGCTTGTGATGTCATAGTGACTCTCTGATGAAACAGTGAGTCTATAAAATCAGAATCGATGCTGTGACATAACAGTTGGACAATGATTTCGGAGGTGAGACTGTGATGTCACCATGTCACTGTGCTGTAACAGGGAATTGATGTCACGGTACAGGCTGTGAGGTCACAATGAGACTGTAATGTCAGTGGCAAGTCTGATGTCATAGTGAGGCTATGTTGTAAGTGGTGATGTTGTGACATCACATTGAGACTGTGATGCAGCCATTATGCAGTGATGGTGTGGCCAGTTCCCTCAACCCTAGTGATGGTACATGCTCTCCTGTCAAGCTGGACTAAGAACTGTAACTGGACTGTTATAAGGAAATAAACCCCTTGTTCCCTTAAGCTGTTTGATGGTCATTTACCAGCAACCATACAGGCAATCAACAACACACAGTGAGGCTATGATGTCGCTGTGAGGCTGTCATGTCACTTGGGAAGTTGTGTTACCACAGTGATGTCAATAGTGACACTGTGGTGTCACAGGGAGGCTGTAAGGTTTCAGTGACCCCAAGAGGTCAGCAGTGAGGCTGTGGGGCCACAGTGTGGCTAGGTAGGATGTCAGTGATGAGGCTGTGATGTCACAGTCAGGCTATAACAGCAGAGGTGAGCCTGTGATGTCACATTGAGGCTGTGTTGTAAGTGGAGTGAGACTATGACATCACAGTGAGGATGTGATTTCAGTGGTTAGGCTGTGATATCAGAATGAGGCTGATGTGAGTGATGAGGGTATGGTGTAACAGTGAGGCTGGCATGTTACTAGTGAGGCTTTGATGTCACCATGTGGCCGTGGTGACACTGTGAGCCCATGATGTCACAGGGACTTGGTGGTGTGATGTGGAGGCTGTGATGTCACAATTAGGTTATGATATTAGTGGTGATGCTGTGATGTCACACTGAGGCTGTGAGGTCACAGTAAGGCTATATCAGACATGTGTATGTGATGTCACCATGAGGCTATTATGTCAGGGTCAAGGCTGATATCACAGTGTTTGTGATGTCACAGTGATGCTGTGAAGGTACTGTCAGGTTCTAATGTCACAGTGAGGCTGTGAGGACACAGTGTGCTATGTCACAGTGAGGCTCTGATGACACAGTGATGTTGTGATGTAACTGGAGAGATTTTGATGGCACAGTGAGGCTGTGTATTAGTGGTGAGGCTGATGTCACAATAAGGCTGTGATGTTACTGGTGAAGGTGTGATGTCACAATAAGACTGGAATGTCAGTGGTGAGAAAGATGTCATAGTGAGTCTGTGTCAGAGAGGCTGTCATGTCACTGTGAGGGAGTGATGTTACGTGAGGTTGTGATATAAAAGTGAGGCTATGATATCAGTTATGATAGTCTATTACATCACAATATAGCTGAGATTTCAATGGTTAGGCTGTGAAGTCAGAAGAGAGGCTGATGTCAGTCATGAGGCTGAGATGTCACAGTGAGGCTGGGATATTACTGGTGTGGCTGTGATGCTACAGAAAGGTTGTGGTGTCACTGTTGAGGGTGTCATGTGATAGTGAGCATGAGACATCAGTGATGAGGCTGTGGTGTCATAGTGAGACTAGGTATGATATCCGTGATATCACTGAAACTATGGTTTCAGAGGTTAGCCTGTTATGTCACAGTGAGGCTGTGATGTCCCTATGAGGATGTGATGTCACAGTGAGGCTGTTGTTGCAGAAATGAGGCTATAATGCCACAGTGAGGCTGTGATAACACAGTGAACCCATTATGTCCCTGTGAGGCTGTGATGTTAGTAGTGAGGTTGATGTCACAATGAGTCTATGTTTCACTGATGAAGATGTGATGTCACAATAAAGCTGGAATGTCAGTGGTGAGAAAGATTTCATAATGGGTCTATCATATCACTCGTGAGGCTCTCATGTCAGTGGTGATCCTATTATGTGACAGTGACCCTGGTGAAGCGGTGACATCACTGTAAGTTTGAGATGTCAAAATGAGGCTGTGGTATCACAGTACCGTTGTGAGGTCAGTGGTTAGACTGTGATTTCAGAAGTGAGTCTGATGTGAGAGATGAGGCTAAGATGTCAAATTGATGATATGATATAACTGGTGAGGTTGAGATGCCACAGTGAGTTTATGATGTCCCTATGAGGCTGTGGTGTCACTGGTGAAGCTGTAATATCATGGTGAGCCTGCCCTATCAGTGGTGAGGCTGTAAAGTCACAGTGTGGCTGTGGTATCACAATGAGGCTGTCTTGTCACAGTGAGGCTGTAATGTCACAGTGAGGCTGTGATATCACAGTACAGCAGCTAGGTCAGTGATTAGGCTGTGATTTCACAAGTGACACTGAAGTGAGAGATGAGGCTGAGATGTCACATTGACGATGTGATATAACTGTGAGCCTGTGATGTAACAGTGTGGCTGTGATATCACAGTGAAGCTGTGATGCCACAGTGAGGCTGTGATCTCAGTAGTAAGATTGATGCCACAATGAGGCTATGATATAACAGGTGAGCCTTTGTTGTCAGTGGGAAGGCTGAGAGGTCACTGTGTAGCTGTGATGTCACAGGGAGGTCTTGATGTCAGGGATGATTCTATGAGATGTCAGTGAGGCTATGATGTCAGGGGTGATGGTTGGATTTCACAGTGAATTTAGTATGTTAGTGGTGAGACTGTGCAGTCACACTGAGGCAGTAATAAAAGAGGAGAGGCTGTCATGTCACTGTGATCCTGTCACATTAGTGTTGAGGCTGTGTTATCACTGTGAGGCTGTGTTATCTGTGGGAAGATTGATGTCACAATGAGGAAGTGATATAACATGTGAGGCTGTGGTGTCACTGTTTATGATGTCAAAGGCTATGATGTCACTGCTGAGGATATCACATCACTGTGAGCCTGTGCTATCTGAGGTGAGGCTGTGGCGTCATGGGAAGGCTAGGTAGGATACCACTGATGAGGCTTGAAGTCACAATCTGGCTGTGATGTCACTATGAGTCTGTGATGTCACAGTGAGGCTGTGAAGTCACAGTGTAGCTGCTATGTCTGTGGTTAGGCTGTGATTTCAGAAATGAGACTGATGTGAGTGATATAGTTGAGAAGTTGCATTGATGATGTTACATAACTGGTTAGGCTGTGATGCCATTGAGCTTTTGATGTCACTTGCAGTTGTCATGCAATAGTGATACTGTGGTGTCATAGGGAACCTGTCATGTTTCAGTGAACCTGTGAGGTCAGTGATGAGGTTGTGGTGCTATAGTGAGGCTGGATAGGATGTCAGTGATTAGTGTGTGATGCTGCATTCAGGCTGTTATTTCAAAGGTGATCCTGTGAAGTCATAGTGAGGCTGTGATGAAACACTGAGGCTATAAGATTAGAGTCGATGCTGTGATGTCACAGTTGGGAAATGATTTCAGAGATGAGCCTGTGATGTCATAAAAACACTGATGTCACAGTGAGGCTATAACATCAGAGTTTAGACTGTGATGTCACAGTGAGGCTATGATGCCACCTTGAGGCTGTGATGTCACCATGTAGCTGTAGTGTCACAAGGATTTGGTGATGTTACGTGGAGGCTATGATGTCTCAGTGAAATTATGATGTCAGGGGCAATGCTGCTCACAGAGTGATGTGATGGCTCTGGAAAGATTCAGATGGCACAGTGAGAATGTGATGTTAGTGGCAAGGCTGATATCACAATGAGGCTGTGATGTCATTTGTGAAGGTATGATGTCACAATAAGGCTAGAATGTCAGTGGCAAGAAAGATTTCATAGTGAGTCTATGATGTCACTGGTGAAGCTATGATATCTGTGGTGAACCTTTTATGTGACAGTGACACTGGTGAATCTGTGATGTCAAAGGCTGTGTTATAACTTGTGTGGCAGTGATGTCAGTGTTCTGACTAATGTTCGTGGTGATGCTGATGTCACAAGTGAAGCTGTATTGTCATTGATGAGGCCGTAATGTCACACTGAGGCTGTGATGTCACTGTGCAAATTTGTATGTCACTGGGGGCTCTCATGTCACTCTGGAAACTGATGTCACAGTGAGGCTGTGATGTCAGTGGCAATGCTGATGTCACAAAGAGGCTATGCTGTAACTGATGAGCTTGTGGTGTCAGTGGGCAGTCAGTGAAGTTACTGTGAGGCTGATTTTATGATTTGTCAGTGAGGCTGTTACATCGGGGTGATGCTTGTATTTCACAATGAGGTAAGGACATCAGTGGAGAGGCTGTGCAGTCACACTGAGGCTGTGATGTCAGAGTCGAGGTTGTGATGTCATTGTGAGACTGTGATATCAGTGGTGATAGACTATATCATCACAGTTCGGCTGAGGTTTCAGTGGTTATACTATGATGTCAGAAGTGAGTTAAAAATCAGTGATGAGGATGAGATTTCACAGTGAGGCTGGGATATTAATGGTGAGGCTCTGATGCCACAAGGAGGCTGTGGTGTCACTGTTGAGGCTGTCATGTGACCGTGAGCCTGAGATGTCAGTGATGCGGCTGTGATGTCATACCAAGGCTAGGTAGGATATCCATGATGTCAGTGATGCTATGATTTCAGAGGTTAGCCTGTTATGTCATTGTGAGGCTGTGATGTAACAGTGAAGCTGTAATGGAAGTGGCAAGGCTGATGTCACAGTGAGGCTATCATGTCAGTGATGCTGTGATTTCACAGTGAGGTTGTGATGTCATTATCAGGTTTTAATATCACAGAGAGACTGTGAGGGCACAGTGTGCCTGTGATGTTATCATGTGGCTGTGGTGTCACCATAAGCCTGTAATGCCACAAGGATTTGGTGATGTTACTGTGGAGTCTGTGAGTTCACAGTGAGACTGTGATATCAGGGGCAAGGCTAATGACACAGTGATGTTGTGATGGCACTGGAGAAGTTTGGATGGCACAATGAGGCTGTGATATTTGTGGTGAGGCTGATGTCACAATGAGGCTGTGAGGTCACTGTGAGGTTGTAATGTAACAGTGATGCAGTGATGCCACCTTGAGTCTGTGATATGACCGTGCGGTTGTGGTGTCACCGTGAGCCTGTGGTGTCATAAGGATTTGGTGATGTTACGGTAGAGGCTGTGATGTCACAGGGAGACTGTGATGTCATGGGCAAGGCTGATGACACAGTAATATTGTGATAGCACTGGAGAGGTTTGAATGGCACAGTGAGTCTGTGATGTTAGTGGTGAATCTGATGTCTGAGTCTGATGTCACAATGAGGCTGTGTGTCACTAGTGAAGGTGTGATTCACAGTAAGGCTGGAATGTCAGTGGAGAGAGGTGTCATAGTGAGTCTATGATTTCACTGGGGAGGCACTAATGTCAGTGTTGAACCTATTAAGTGACAGTGACACTGGTGAGGCTGTGATGTCAAAGACTTTGTCTTCACTGGTGTGGCAGTGGTGTCAGGGTTCTGACTAATGTCAGAGGTGATGATGATATCACAGGTGAGGCTGTGCTGTTACTGATGATCCTTTGATGTCACACTTAGGCTATGATGGCACTGTGAAAGTTTTATGTCACTGTGGGCTCTCATGTCACCGTGAGGTGATATCACTCTGGAAGCTGTGATATCACAGTGATGTCATGATATCAGAAGTGACTGTGCTTTCAAAGAGAGACTATGTCTTGTTGAGGCTGTATTATCACTGTTGTGGCTTTAAATGACAGTGAGTTTATTGAGTCCAACTAAGGCTGTGCAGTGACATTGATGCTGTGATGTCAGTGGTAAGACTGATGCCACAATAAGGCTATGATATAACAGGTGATCCTGTGGTGTCAGTGGGCAGGCTATGAGGTCACTGTGAGGCTGTGTTGTCACAGTGAGGCTGGGATGATACTGGTAAGACTGCGATGCCACAGAGAGGCTGTGGTGTAACTATTGCAGCTATCATGTGACTGTGAACCTGAGATGTCAGTGATGAGTCTGTTGTATCATAGAGAGACTAGGAAAGATGTCCGTGGTGTCTCAGATGCTATGATATCAGAGGTTAGCCTGCTATGTCAGTGAGTCTGTGATGTCACTGGTGAAGGTGTGATGTCACAATAAGGCTGTGATGTTACTGTGAAGGTTGCATGTAACTGTGGGTTGTCATGTCACCCTGAGGTGATATGACTCTGGAAGCTGAGATGTCAGTGAGGCTGTTATGTCAGTGGCAAGACTGAGGTCACAATAAGGTTATGATGTCACAGGTGAGCCTGTGGTATCAGTGGGCAGGCAGTGAGGTCACTGTGAAGCTGTGATGTCACTGGGGAGTTGTGATGTCACAGTGTTGTTGTGATGTCAGTAGTGACTTGCTTTCATAGTTAGCCATTGTCATTTTTGAGGCTGTATTGACACTGGTAAGGCTCTAATGTCACAGTAAGTTTATTGTGTCAAACTGAGGCTGTGATGTCACTATGAGGTTATGCTGTCAGAGGTGAAGCTCTATGTCACAGTGAATCTTTGATGTCACGGTATGGGTGTGATGTCACAATGAGGCTGTGATGTCACTGTGAAGCTGTGATGATGTCACAGTGAGGTTGTCAATATCGACACTCAGGTGTCAGAGGGAGACTGTTATGTTTCAGTAAACCTGTGAGGTCAGTGGTGAGGCCGTGCTGCTATATTGAGGCTAGGTAGGATGCCAGTCATGATCATGTGATGTCACATTAAGGCAATGATTTCAGAGGCGAGCCTGTGATGTCAAGTGTGGCTGTGATAGCCCAGTGATGTTTTAACTTCAGAGTTGAGGCTGTCATGTCACAGTGATGCTGTGATGACACTGTGTGGCTGTGGTGTCACCCGAAACCTGTGATGTCAGAGAGAATTGGTGATATCAGATTGGAGATTATTATGTCACAGTGACACTGTGATGTCGGTGGCAAGGCTGAGGTCACAGTGAGGCTATCCTGTCAGTGTTGATGCTGTGATGTCCTATTGAGGCTATGATGTCACAGTGAGGCTACATCAGAGTTGTGTATGTGAATTCACCATGAAGCTATTATGTCAGTGGCAAGGCTGATGTCAGAGTGAGTTTGTGATCTCACAATGAAGCTCTGATGTCACTGTGAGGTTATTATGTCACTGGGGAAGTTGTTATGTCACAGTGAGGTTGTGATGTCAATAGCAACACTATGGTGTCACAAGGAGGCTGTCATGTTTCAGTGAGCCTGTTATGTAATAGCGAGACTCTTATGAAACAGTGAAGCAATAACTACAGAGTTGATACAGTTGGACAATGATTTCTGTGATGTCATAATGAGGCTGTGATGTCACAGTGAAGCTATAAGCTCAGGTGCGAGACTGTGATTTCACAGTGAGGCTGTGTTGTCACCAATGATTCCATGATATCACAGTGAGGCTGTGATATCAGTGGAGTTGGACTTGGACATCACAGAGAGGATGTGACTTCAGTGGTTAGACTGTGATATCAGCATGAGGCTGAAGTGAGTGATGAGGGTATGATGTCACAGTGAGGCTGTCATGTCACTGGAGAGGCTGTTTGGCCACTGTGAAGCATTGATGTCACTGTGTAGCTGTGGTGTCACCGTGAACCCATGATATTACAGGGAATTGGTGATGTCACAGTGGAGGCTGTGGGGTGACAGTGAGATTGTGATGTCAAGGACAAGGCTGATGTCACAATGAGGCTATGTTAGTGGTGATGCTGTGATATCACATTGAAGCTGTGATGTTACAATGAGGCTATGTTAGAGGTGTATGTGTGTGATGTTACCCTGAATCTATTATGTCAGTGGCAAGACTGATGTCACAGTCAGTTTGTGATTTCACAGTGAGGTTGTGACAACATTGTATGCATATTACGTCACTGAGGTTCTGATTACACAGTGAAGTTGTAATGTCCCTGGAGAGGTTTGGATGGCAAAGTGAGGCTGTGACATTACTGGTGAGGCTGATGTCACAATGAGGCTGTAATATCACTGGTGAAAGTGTGATGTCACAATAATGCTCATGTCATTGATCTGAAAGATGTTGTCATAGTTAAGCACAGGTGTCAACTTGACAGTTGAGGGTTTGAGATCTGGGCACAGTTGTAGAGGATTGATGGTTGAGTTAAGCCCAGAGCAAACTTGAAGAAAAATATCTAGCTGATGGGGAAGACCCAGCCTATTGTGGGTGGGATTAGGCCCTGGATAAATCACAGAGAGCTGGTTGAGAGAGTTGGCATCCTTCTGTTCACTTGGCCAGACATGCTGGTCTGGGAAGTAAGGATTGTCCATCTCTCAGTAATTATGCAGTGATTGTGTGTCCAGTTCCCTTGGCCCTGGTGTTGATGTATGCTCTCTTGTCAAGCTAGACTAAGAACTGTAACCAGAAATCATAAGATAATAAACCCCTTCTTCCTGTAAGCCATTTGATGGTCATTTATCAGCAATGTTGCAGACTGACTTCAACAGATGTCATCGTGAGTCTATGATGTCACTGGTGAAGGTGTGAGGTCATACTAACACTGGGATGTCAGTCTTGAGAAAGCTGTCATAGGGAGTCAAAGATGTCACTGGTGAGGCTATGATGTCAGTGGTGACCTATTCTGTGACAGTGACACTGGTGAGACTGTGATGTCAAAGGCTTTGCTGTCAGTGCTGTGTCAGGGATGTCAATGATCTGACTAATGTCAGTGGTGATTATGATGTCAAAGCTGAGGGTGTGTTGTCACTGGTGAGGTCATGATGTCACTATGAGTGTTATATGTCACTGTGGGCTGTCATATCCCCGTGCAGTAATATCACACTGGAAGCTGTGAAATCACAGTGAGACTGTGCTGTCAGTGCTGATTTTGTGAGATGTCACGACAGCTGTGACGTCAGTAGTGATGCTTTGCATTTCACAGTGAGGTTAAGACATCCTTGTTGCGACTGTGCACTCACAGTGAGGCTGTGATTTCTGAGGAGAGATTGTGATGTCTTTGTGAGGCAGTGATGTTACTGTGAGGTGGTAATATCACAGTGAGGCTGGGATGTCAGAGGTGAAGCTTTATGTCACAGTGAATCTTTGATGTCACAGTATGGCTGTGATGTCACAACGAGGCTGTGATGTCACTGTGAGGTTGTGATGTCCCTGGAGAAGTTGTGATGTCACAGTGAGGTTGATTTCAATAGCGACACTGTGGTGTACAGGGAGGCTGTCATGTTTCAGTGAGCCTGTGAGATCACTGGCGAGGCTGTGGTGTCATAGTGAGGCTAGGTAAGATGTCAGTGATGAGTGTGTGATGTCATATTGAGACTATGATTTCAGAGGAGGGCCTGTGATGTCATAGTGAGTCTGTGATGAAACGGTGAGGCTATAGCATCAGAGTGGATGTTGTGATGTCACTGTTGAGCAGTGATTTCAGAGATATACCTATCTTGTCGTAGTGAGGCTGTCATGTCAGAGTGAGGCTATGTTGTCACCAGTAATGTTATGACATCTCAGTGAGGCAGAGAAGTCAGTGGAGCGAGACTATGATGAGGATATGATGTCAGAGTGAGGCTGACATTAAACTGGTGAAGCTGTGATGACACTATGAGGCTTTGATGTCACTGAGAAGGTTGTATGTCACTGTGGACTGTCATGTCATTGTGAGATGTTATAACTCCGGAAGCTGTGATGTAACAGTAAGGCTGTGATGTCAGTAGCAAGGGTGATGTCACTGTGAGGCTATGGCATCAGATGTAATACTCTGAAGTGACATTGACACTGTGACATCACAGTGAGGCTAAATATGTATGTGATGTCACTATGTGGCTATTATGTCAGTGGCAAGGCTAATGTC
Organism: Typhlomys cinereus; assembly: GCA_023101885.1. NCBI lineage: Eukaryota > Metazoa > Chordata > Mammalia > Rodentia > Platacanthomyidae > Typhlomys > Typhlomys cinereus. The sequence continues at coordinate 19,569,205 of JALPQD010000001.1, forward strand.
ATAAGTGGTTTGTGATGTCTCACTGAGGCTGTGATGTCACTGTCAAGATGCAATGTTACAGTGAGGCAGTGAGGACACAGTGTGGCTATGATGTCACAGTGAGACTCTGATGACACAGTGATGTTGTGATGTGACTGGAAACGATTGGATGGAACAGTGAGGCTGTGATGTTAGTTGTGAGGCTGCTGTCACAATGAGTCTGTGATGTCACTGCTGAAAGTGTGATGTGTCAATAAGGCTGGAATGTCAGTGGTGAGAATAAAGTCATAGTGAGTCTGTGATATCACTGGTGAGGCTAAGATGTCAGTGGTGGACCTGTTATGTGACAGTGAGACTCGTGAGGCTGTGATGCCAAAGACTGTGTTGTCACTGGTGTGGCAGTTGTCAATGTTCTGACTAATGTCAGTGGCAATGATGTTGTCATAGGTGAGGCTGTGCTGTCACTGTTGAAGCAGTGATGTCACATTGAGACTGTGACATCATACATGATTCTTGGATTTCACAGTGAGCTGTGCATTCACACTGAGGCTTTGATGTCAGAGGAGTGTCTCTGATGTCACTGTAAGGCAGTGATGTTACCATGAGGTTGTGATATCACAGTGAGACTGTGATATCAGTGGTGATAGAGCATGACATCACAACTTGGGTGAGGTTTCAGTGGTTATGCTGTGATGTCACAAGTGAGGTTGATGTCAGTGATGAGGCTGAGATGTCACAGTGAGGCAGAAATGTTACTGGTGAGGCTGTGATGCCATAGTGAGGCTGTGGTGTCACTGTTGTGGCTGTCACATGACCATGAAACTAAGATGTCAATGATGGGGCTGTGGTGTCATAGAGAGGCTAGTCAGGATGTCCGTGGTAATTGATGCTTTGATTTCAGAGTTTATCCTGTTATGTCACAGTGAGGCTGTAATATCAATGGTGATAGACTATGACATCACAGTTCGGCTGTGATTTCAGTGGTTAAGCTGTGATGTCAGAAGTAAGGGTGATGTCAGTGATGAGGCTGAGATGTCACAGTGAGGCTGAGATGTTACTGATGAGGCTGTAATGCCACAGCAAAGCTGTGGTGTCACTGCTGAGGCTGTCATGTGACCATGAGCCTGAGATGTCAGTCATGCCTCTGTGGTGTCTTAGCGAAGGAGTCAAAATATCCGTGGTGTTATTGATGCTATGATTTCAGGGGTTAGCCTGTGGTGTCATGGTGAACCTTTGATGCCAGAGATGAGGCTGAGATGTCACAATTAGGTTGTGACAACACAATTAGGTTGTGACATCCCAGAGGGGTTGTGATGTCCCAATGAGGCTGTGACGTAGCGTGGCAGATGTGATGTCTGTAGAAAGGCTGATTTCACCATGAGGCTATGATGTAGCAGGTGAATCTATGATATAACAGTTTAAACTGTGATGTCACAGTAAGGCTATGAGGTAACTGTGAGGCTGTGATATCTGAAGGAATATTTATGTCACAATGAGGCAGTGATGTAACATGTGAGGCTGTGGTATCACTGTTTATGATGTCAAAGGCTATGATATCACTGTGAGCCTGTGCTATCTGTGGTGAGGCTGTGGTGTCCTAGTTAGGCTAGGTAGGATGCCAGTGGTGATGCTGTGATATGAAAGTGTGCCTATGATGTCACCATGAGGCTGCAATGTCACAGTGAGGCTGTGATGTCACAGTGCAGCTGTGAGGTTAGTCATTAGGCTGTGATTTCATAAGTAAAACTGATGTGAGAGATGAGGTTGAGATGTCACATTGACAATGTAATATAACTGTTTAGGCTATGATGCCACATTGAGGTTATGATATCACCATGAGAATGTGGTGTCACTGGTGAGGCTCTAATGTCATAGTGAGTTTATTGTGTCAAACTAAAGTTGTGATATCACAGTGAGACTATGATGTCAGAGGTGAATGTTTATATGACAACAATGCTTTGAGTCCATGGTATGGCTGTGATGTCACTGTGAGGTTGTGATGTCACTGGGGAAATTGTGATGTCACAATGAGATTCTGATGTCAACAGTGACACTGTGGTGTCACAGGGTACCTGTCATGTTTTAGTGAGCCTATGAGATCAGTGGTGTAGCTCTAGTGCCATAGTGAGCCTATGTAGGATGTCAGTGATGAGTGTGTGATGCCGTGTTGAGGCTATGATTTCAGAGATGTCACAGTGAGGCAGTGATGTCACTTTGTAGCTGTGAGGTTAGTAATTAGGCTGTGATTTCAGAAGTGTGACTGATGTGGGCGATGAGGCAGAGATGTCGCACAGATGATGTGATATAACTGATGAAGCTGTGATGCCACAATGAGATTATAATGTCACCATGAGGCTGTGGTTCACTGGCGAGGCTGTGATATCACAGTGAGCCTGTCATATAATGGTGAGGCTGTGATGTCATAGTGATGCTGTGTTGGCATAGTGTGGCTGTGATATCATAGTGAGGTAGTGATGTCACAGTGAGTTTGTGGTGTCAGTAGTGACTATGTTATCACAAGGAGACTAGGACATTGGTAAGGCTATATTGTCACCAGTGAGGCTTTGATGTCACAATGAGTTTATTGTGTCAAACTGAATGTGTGATGTCATAATAAGGCTAAGATATCAGAGGTTTAGCTTTATATTTCATCAATTCATTGATGGCACGATATGCTGAGATGTTACAATGAGGCTGTGATGTCACTATGAGGTTGTGATGTCAGTGGGGAAGTTGTGATATCACAGTGAGTTTGTGATGTTAATAGTTAGGCTGTAATGTGAGAATGATTCTGAGGTGAGTGATGAGGTTATGTGACATCATCACAGTGAGCCTGGCATGTCACTGATTAGGCTGTGAAACTATGAAATTCTGATGTCATGTTCATGTGGTATCACCGTGAGACCATGATGTCACAGGGAGTTGGTGATGTCACGATTGAGGCTGTGAGGTCATCGTGAGTCTGTGATGTCCATGGCAAGACTGATGTCCCAGTGAGTGTCTGATGTCAGTGGTGATGCTGTGAAGTCACAATGAGGCTGTAATGTCACTGATGAAGGAATGATGTCATAATAAGCACAGAATGTTAGTGGTGAGAAAGAAATCACAGCAAGTCTATGATGTCACTGGTGAGGCTGTGATGTCAGTGGTGAACCTGTTACATAACGTGACACTGGTGAGACTGCGACATCAAAGGCTGTGTTGTAACTGGTATGTCAGTGATGTCAGTGTTCTGACTAATGTCAGTGGAGATGCTGTTGGCACAGGTGAGATTGTGCTGTCATTGATGAGGCCTTGATGTCACTGATTATCTATGATGTCACTGTGAGGGTTGTATGTCACTGTGGTTTGTCATGTCGCCATGAGGGGATATCACTCTGGAAGCTATGATGTCACAGTGAGGCTGTGATGTCAGTGGCAAGATTGATGTCACAATGAGGCTATGATGTAACAGGTGAGCCTGTGGTGTCAGTGGGCAGGTGTCAAACTGAGGCTGTGATGTCACAGTGAGGCTGTGATATCACAGTAAGACTGTCAGAAGTTTGTATGTGATGTCCCCCTGAGCTTATTATGTCAGTGGAAAGGCTAATGTCACAGTGAGTTTGTGATGTGACAGTGAGGCTGTGATGCCAGTGTCAGTAGTAATGTCACAGTAAGATTGTGAGGACAAAAAGTGGCTATGATGTCACAGTGAGGCTCTGATGACACACTGATGTTTTGATGTCACTTGAGCGGTTTGGATAGCACAGTGAGTCTGTAATGTTAGTGGTGAGGCTGATGTCACAATGAGGTTGTGTTGTCACTGGTGAAGGTGTGATGTCACAATAAGTTTGGAATGTCAGTGGTGAGGAAGATATCATAATGAGTCTATGATGTCAGTGGTGAACCTATTTTGTGACAGTGACACTGGTGAGGCTGTGACTAAAAGGTTGTGTTCTCAATGGTGTGGCAGTGATGTCAGTGTTCTGACTAATGTCAATGGTGATGCTGATGTTACAGGTGAGGCTGTGCTGTCACTTGTGAGGCTATGCTGTCATGCTGAGGCTGTGATGTCACTGTGAAAGTTGTATGTCCCTGTGGATTGTCATATTACTATGAGGTGATTTCACTCTGCAGGCTGTGATGTCATAGTGAGCCTGTGATGTCAGTGGCAAGACTGATGTCACAATGAATCTATTATGTAACAGTTGAGCCTGTGGTGTCAGTGGATAGGCTGTGAGATCACTGTGAGGATGTGATATCTCTGTGAGGCTCTGATGTCAAGGCTGATTCTGTGAAATGTCATTGAGGTTTTAACACCATGGGTAATGCTTGGATTTCATAGTGAGGTTATGATGTCAGTGGTGAGCCTGTGCAGTCACACTGAGCCTGTGATGAAAGAGGACAGGCTATGATGTCACCGTGAGCCTGTCATATCATTAGTGAAACTGTGTTGTCACCGTGAGACTGTGCTGGCAGAGTGTGGCCATGATGTCACAGTGAGGTTGTGATGTCACAGTGAAGTTGTGATGTCACTAGAGAGGTTTGGATGGCACAGTGAGGCTAAAATATTAGTGGTGAGACTGATGTAAAGGTATGATGTCACAATAAGGCTAAAATGTCAGTGGTGAGAATGATGTCCTAGTGAGTCTATGATGTCACTTGTGAGGCTATGATGTTAGTGGCGAACCTATTACGTGACAGTGACACTGGTGAGGCTGTGATGTCAAAGGCTGTGATGTTACGATATCACAGATATCGGTGGTAAGAGACTATGAAACTAGTTGAGATTTCAGTTGTTAGGCTATGATGTCAGAAGTGAGGCTGATGTCAGTGATGAGGCTGAGATGTCACAGTGAGGCTGGGATGTTTCTGGTGAGGCTGTGATGCCACAAGGAGGCTGTAGTGTCACTGTTGAGACTGTCATGTGACTGTGAGCCTGAGATGTCAGTGATGAGGCTGTGGTGTCATAGCAAGGCTAGGCAGGATGTCTGTGATGTCACTGATGCTATGATTTCAGATGTTAGCCTGTTATGTCAAAATGAGGCTGTGATGCCTCCACCTCCTTCTTTTTTTTTTTAATTTTTTTTAATTATTTATTCAACTGTGCGCATGTGCGAGTGTATGTGCGCGCGTGTGTGTCTGTTTGTCTGTGTGTGTGTGTAGAACCACGGACGAATTTGCGAACCACCATGGCCGCCTCCACCTCCTTCTGCCCTGGGATTCACAGGCTCCGCCCTACTAGGACCAGAAGCACAGGCCACCCCCGCTTCCGCCTGGCGTCTATACGTGGGATCTGGGATCCAAACTCAGGGCCTTCCGCCTGCAAGGCGGAGGCTTAACCCCTGAGCCACCTCTCCAGCACCCTCCACCTCCTTCTTGTTTAATACGCTTACTACTGTGAAGCTGTGATGTCACAGTGACGCTGTGACCACAGAGTGGTTGTGATTTTTTTTCCAATTGAAACAACTTTAGCAACAAGATATTATAAATTAAATGCTTGTCCAGTTTTAATGTTATTATAAATTATACTAAAGACTGGGAGACATTGTCTTGAAACAAAAATAAAATAAAATTAAATAAATAAATTGCATGACTAAAGTTACAGATTTTTGTAACAACTCCAAATCATTTGCAAACAGTACATATGTCCATGGCATGCTGAATATACATACATACATACATACATACATATATATATATATATATATATATATATATATATATAAAAATGTAAGTTTTAAATTTCCTGGGGCACTGCTCAGGTATTTCCAACTACTGTCATCCTTTCACTGACGTATTGAGCATGGCATATATTTATCAGTTGGGGTTACTGAATAAAGCCTGATGGTATCTGATTTTTTTCCACTCATACAAAGTTGATAAGTAGCCCATTCCCCTCCTCCTTCCTCCCTTCCCTGGAACTCCCCTGCTCCCTCCCTTTACCCTTTCTTTTCCCCTCCCTCCCCTTCTCACAGTGTCCCCCCATTCCTGGAGCATTCTTTAGTGTGTCTGTCAAACTTCCCTCTGGGTTCTCCTCTCTGATGAGGTGTAAGGATTCAGTAGCACTACCTAGAGCTCTTTTTTGTGTGCCTCTTTAGTATAGGAACACTATTGTGGCTGTTAATCCCTTGCTTCTAAGAATCCTAGTGCCTCTGCTCCATACTAGGGTTTGGGGGTTCAATGTTGGTCATTGTGCGTGTTATGCAAAGTCCTATTTTGATTACTTCGGCCCTAACTTGTATGGAGTAACTTGCATATTGTTGCTCCTCCCCATCTTTAGGCTCTTACATTCTTTTTTATTATTATTTATTCAATTGTGCTTGTGTGTGTATGTATGTGTGCCATGCGTGTGTGTGTATGTCTGTGTGTGTGTAGAACCACAAATGAATTTGAGAACCACCATGGACCGCCTCCACCTCCTTCTTGTTTACTATGCTTCAAGATTCACAGGCTCCTTCCTACCAGAACCAGAAGTGCAGGCCGCCCCCGCTTCTGCCTGGCATCTAGACGTGGGATCTGGGATCCAAACTCAGGACCTTCCGCCTGCAAGGCAGAGGCTTAACCCCTGAGCCACCTCTCCAGCCCCAGGCTCTTACATTCTTACAACCTTCTCTTCCACAAATTTTTCTAAGCTTTAGGATGGGGAGAGATTAGGCTGGCCCGGTTTCAGGTGGTTGATGTAGAGTTTCTGATTTTCTGAATTATGATTTGTTGATTTTTTTCAGTTTTGCTGCTCCTGAACCACCCTTGGCTCCATTCTGATGGGTATTGCATATAACCCCCTGGCCAGAGATAAAAGGCTGTTAAAATAGTGTCTTATAAGAGTAGATTCAAAGGTAGATTGAATAAGAGTAGGAGACTGCAGTGAGGGGGGTCAGTCTCCCATTTGCAGGATGGTTACCTTTTATCTGCCATACTTTATGCCCTTCCTGTCTAGTATAAACCCCTTCTAATGCAAGTGACCAGTAAAGAACATCTGTGAGCTTAACCAGATGTCTCATAACTTACTTGCAGTCTTTGATGGTGGCCTATTTCCTTGCTGTAGCATGATCCCCTCTCTCCTTGCCTCTGGCGGGGCCCTCATTCCCCTTCCATCCCTGATTATAATCTTTGCAATTACTTTATGTATTACAGATTAATCTTTGAGTGTGTCACTAAGAGGATTTGTTACTGGGATCCACCTGTTAGGAATACATATGACATTTAATTTTCTGTGTCTGGGATACTTCACTCAATATAATCTTTTCTAATTCCATACATTTCCCGGCACATTTCATAAATTCATCATTTTTGATGACTGAGTAATATTCCATTGTATAAATGTACTACATTTTACTTATCCATTCGTCAATGGTTGGGCATTTGGGCTGATTCCATGACTTTGCTATTGTAAACAGTGCTGCTATGAACATGGTCGTGTTTGTGTCATTGTAGTGAATTTTTGCTGTATGGGGGATTATTCCCAGAAGTGAAATAGCAGGGTCATATGGAATTTCATTCTTTAACTTTTTTAAGAATCGCCAGACGGCTCACCAGAGTAGTTGTATAAGCCTGCATTCCCACCAACAATGTAGAAGAGTTCCCTTTTCACTACATCCTCTCCAGCATTTGGTGTTATTTGTATTGTGGATTTTTGCCATCCTGACCAGGGTGAGATGATATCTCATGGAGGTTTTGATTTGCATGTCCCGGATGGCTAAGGATGTGGATTATTTTTTAAAATATTTATTACACATTTTAATTTTGTCCTGGTTAAAGTTTCTTTTAAGTTTAAGACCCATTTTTTTAATTGGGGCATTTGTTTCCTTGGTGTTTAGTTTTCTAAGTTCTTTGTGCACTCTGGATAATAGAGCTCTATGAGATATGTGATTAGTGAAAATTTTCTCCCATTCTGTGGGTTGCCTTTGTGCTCCAGTTAAAATCACTTATCTGAACAGAATTTCATACGATCCCATTTGTTGAGTGTTGGTTGTAGTGACTGTGCTATTGGATTTCCATTTAGGAACTCTTGGCCTAGTCCATTCAGCTCAAGAGAGTTCCATACCATTTCAACTAAGGTTTTATAGTCTCTGGCTTTATATTGAAGTCCTTGATCCATTTGGAATTAAGTATTGTACATGGTGACAAATACGGGTGGAGTTTTAATCTTCTCCATGTGGACATCCAATTTGCCAGCACCATTTGTTGAAGATGCTGTTCTTTTTCATTGGACTTTTAGGTACTTTGTCAAAGATGAAATGACTGTATTTTTGTGGGCTTATATCTGGGTCTTCAAACCTTATACATTTATCTGTGTGTCTATTTTGGAGCCAGTACCAGGCTGTTTTTATAACTATGGATTTGTAGTATAGACTAAGGTTTGGTATGGTGATGCCTCCAGCAGTATTTTTGTTACTCAGGATTGTCTTTGCTATTATGGGTCTTTTGTGCCTCCATATGAATTTTGAGATTGTTTGGTCAACTTTTTTAAAATATTGCTTTGGGATTTCAATTGGTATAGCATTGAATCTGTATATTGCCTTTGGGAGGATGGTCATTTTTATGATATTGATTCTGCCAATCCAGGAACATGGGAGGTCTTTTCACCTTCTGGTATCTTCTGTAATTTGTTTATTTAGGGTTTTAAAGATTTCATTGTAAAGATCTCTTACTTCCTTGGTTAGGTTTATACAAAGATATTTCTTTTTTAGGGGCTACCATAAATGAGATTGTTTCTCTTAAGGCTTTTTCATTCTGGGCATATAGGAAGGCCACTGATTTTTGTACATTTATTTTGTATCCTGTCACCCTACTGAACTTCTGTATTAGTTTCAGGAGCTTCCTGGTGGAATTTTTGCGATCACTCACATCATCATGCATCATGTCATCAGCAAATAGAGATAACTTGACTTCTTCCATGCTAATTTGAATCCTTTTTATCTCCCTTTCTTGTCTCATGCTTCAGCTAAGATATCAAGTACAATATTGAATAGAAGTGGTGAAAGTGGACAACTTTGTCTAGTTCCTAATTGAAGTGAGAATGATTCAAGTTTTTCCCCATTGAGTATAATCCTTGCTATTGGCTTGTTGTATACAGCTTTAATTATATTGAAAAAGGTTCCTTCAATTCCAACCTTCTCTAGGGTTTTGATCATAAGGAGCTGTTGGATCTTGTCAAAAGCTTTTTCTACATCTATGGAGAATATATTGTGGTCTAGGATTCTGGACTAGTTTATATGATGAATTATTTTTAATGATTTACATATGTTGAACCAACCCTGTGTGCCTGAAATAAAGCCTACTTGATCCCTGTGGATGACCTTTTTGATATGTTTTTGAATCCGACTTTATTAAGAATCTTTGCATCTGTGTTCATGAAAGAGATTGGCTTATAGTTTTCTTTTTTAAGTGTATCTTTATTAGGTTGGGCGATTAAGATGATATTAGCTTCATAGAAAAAATTTGGTAGTGTTCCTTTATTTGCTATTTGGTGGAAGTGTTTAAGGAGTATTTGTGTTATTAGCTCCATAAATGTGTGGTAGAACTCTGTGCTGAATCCATCTGGTCCAGAACATTTTTTGGTGGGAAGATTCGAGATCATTTCATCAATTTCCTCATATGTTATAGAACTATTTAAATAATTGAAAACTTCCTGATTCAATTTAGGTAATTTGTGCTTAATTAGGAATTCACCCACTTTTTTGTGTTGTCAAATTTCACAGAGTATAAGTTTTTGAAATATGACATTATAATTCTCTGAATGTCTTGGGTATCTGTAGTGATACTCCATTTTCATTTCTAATTTTGTTAATCTGAGTTTTCTCTCTTTTGCTTTTGGTTAATTTAGCTAGGGGTACGTCAATCTTACTGATTTTTTCAAAGAACCAGCTTTGTCACTGGTTGATTCTCTGTATCTTTTTCCTTATCTCAATTTCAGATATTTCTCCCTGGATTTTGCTAATCTCCTCTCTTCTACTGCTTTGGGATCAGATTGCTCTTGTGTCCCTAAAGCTTTTTTTTTCTTTTTTTTTAATTTTTTAACATTTTTTATTATTATTTCCCCTCATACAAACTGAATAGGTAGAGCAGTTCACTCCCCCCTCCCCTCCCCTTGAACCCCCTGCTCTGCTTCCCTCCCTCCCCGTCTCCCAGTGCCTCCCCCCCAATTCCCAGAGAGTCCTTTATTGTGTATGCCTAACTCTCCTCTTGGTCCTCCTCCCGATGACGTACAAGGACCCAGTGGCATTTCCCTGAACCCTTTCTCATGTTCCCCTTAAGCATAGGAACACTACTGTGGCTGTCAATACCTTGCCTCCAAGAATCTTGGTGCCTTTAGCCAATGCTAGACTTTGTGAGGTCAATGGTGTGTTGGACATTGCGCAGGGCATGCAAAGTCCTATTATGATTGCTTCAGCCCTAACTAGTGTGGAGAATCTTCAGATCATTGCTCCTCCCATCCTTTTGCTCTTACAATCTTACCACCCCCTCTTCTGCAAATGTCCCTGAGCTTCTGGATGGGAGGAGATTAGGCTGGCTTAGTTCTATGTGGTTGATATAGAGTCTCTGAAGGTCTGGATTGTGGTTTGTTGATTTTCTTTTGCAGTTTTGCTGCTCCTGCAATGCCCTTCACTCCATCCTGATGGGCACTGTATGTCACCCCCTGGTCAGAGACAAAAAACTGTTAAACTGGAGTCTTGTTATAATAGCACATTCAAGGGTAGATGTAATAAAAGCAGGAAACCTCGGTGAGGGAGGGGTCCGTCACCCATTTGCAAAATGATCATCTTTCACCTGCCAGACTATATGACCTCCCCTTCTGGTGAGATCGTACCCCCTCAGTTGTACATGATCAGGAACGAACGTCTGTGAACTTAACCAGGTGTCACATTACTTACTTGCATTCCTTGGAGGTCGATTTTCTCTGCTGTAACATGGTCCCCTCTCTCCTTGTGACTGGTGTGGCCCTCCAACCCCATCCCTCCTGTTCACAATCCTTGCAATTACTGTATTACATAGGTTTACCTTTGAGTGTCTCAATGTGGGCTGGGTGAGTTTGGTACTAGGAGCCACCTATTAGGGAGTACATACTGCGCTTAACTTTCTGGGTTTGGGATACTTCACTTAATATAATTGTTTCTAATGACATCCATTTCCCAGCAAATTCCAGTAATTCATCATTTTTGATGGCTGAGTAGTACTCCATTGTATAGATGTACCACAGTTTCCTTGTCCACTCGTCAACTGTTGGACATTTCTCAATGTGGGCTGGGTGAGTTTGGTACTAGGAGCCACCTATTAGGGAGTACATACTGCGCTTAACTTTCTGGGTTTGGGATACTTCACTTAATATAATTGTTTCTAATGACATCCATTTCCCAGCAAATTCCAGTAATTCATCATTTTTGATGGCTGAGTAGTACTCCATTGTATAGATGTACCACGGTTTCCTTATCCACTCGTCAACTGTTGGACATTTAGGTTAATTCCATGACTTTGCTATTGTAAAGAGTGCTGCTATGAACATGGTCGTGCTTGTGCTATCGAGACGAACCTCTGCTGTATGGGGGGTTATTCCCAAAAGTGGAATAGCAGGGTCATATGGCATTTCAATCTTTAATTTCTTTAAGAATCTCCCGACGACTCGCCAGAGTGGCTGTATGATTCTGCATTCCCACCAGCAATGTAGCAGAGTTCCCCTCTCTCCACATCCTCTCCATCACTTGTTGTTGTTTGTATCATGGATTTTTGCCATCCTGACTGGGATGAGATGCTATCTCAGGGAGGTTTTGATTTGCATTTCCCTTATGGCTAAAGAAGTGGAGCATTTTTTAAGATATTTGTTAGACATTTTAATTTCATCCCTGGTAAAATTACTTTTAAGTTCCAGAGCCCATTTTTTAATTGGGCCACTGGTTTCCTTGGTGTTTAATTTTCTAAGTTCTTTGTGCACTCTGGACAGTAGAGCTCTATCAGATATGTGGTTAGTGAAGATTTTCTCCCATTCTGTGGGTTGCCTTTGAGCTCGTGTGACAATCTCTTTATCTGAACAGAAGCTCTTTAATTTCACAAGGTCCCAACTGTTGAGAGTCCGTAGCAGTGACTGTGCCATTGGATGTCTGTTTAGGAAATGTTGGCCTAGCCCAATCAGCTCGAGGGAGTTCCCTATCCTTTCAACTATGGTTTTTATAGTCTCTGGACTGATATCAAGGTCCTTGATCCATTTGGAATTAAGTCTTGTACATGGTGACATGTACAGGTCCAGCTTTAATCTTCTGCATGTGGAGATCCAGTTTTGCCAACACCATTTGTTGAAGATGCTGTTCTTTTTCCATTGGATTCTTTGGGCCCCTTTGTCAAAGATCAAATGGCTGTATTTTTGTGGGCTTATATCTGGGTCTTCAACTCTTATCCATTGATCTGTGTGTCTATTTTGGAGCCAATACCAGGCTGTTTTTATAACTATGGATTTGTAGTGTAGACTAAGGTTTGGTATGATAATACCTCCAGCAGTGTTTTTGTTACTCAGGATTGTCTTTGCTATCCTGGGTCTTTTGTGCCTCCGTATGAATTTTGAGATTATTTGGTCAACGTCTTTAAAGAATTGCTTTGGGACTTTAATTGGTATAGCATTGAATTTGTATATTGCCTTTGGTAGAATGGTCATTTTTACAATGTTGATTCTGCCAATCCAGGAACAAGGGAGGTCTTTCCACCTTCTGGTGTCTTCTGTAATTTCTTTCTTTCGGGTTTTAAAGTTTTCATTGTAAAGGTCTTTTACCTCCCTGGTTAGGTTTATACCAAGGTATTTCATTTTTTTAGGGGCTACAGTAAATGGTATTGTTTCTCTCAAGGCTTTTTACTTTTTCATTCTAGGCATATAGGAAGGCCTCTGATTTTTGCACATTTATTTCGTATCCTACCACCCTGCTGAACTTCTCAATTAGTTCCAGGAGCTTCCTGGTGGAGTTTTTGGGATCCCTCAGGTATAAGATCATGTCATCTGCAATACGGATAGCTTGATTTTTTCCTTGCAGATTTGAATCCCTCTTATGTCCCTTTCTTGTCTTATGGCTTCAGCTAATACTTCAAGTACAATATTGAATAGAAGTGGTGATAGTGGACAGCCTTGTCTAGTTCCTGATCGAAGTGGGAATGCTTCCAATTGTTCCCCATTGAGCATAATCCTTGCTGTGGGCCTGTTGTATACAGCTTTTATTATATTGATGAAGGTTCCTTCCATTCCTACTGTTTCTAGCGTTTTGATCATAAAAGGCTGTTGTATCTTGAAAAGGCTTTTTCTGCATCTATCGAGAATATCATGTGGTCTTGGACTTTGGACTATTTTACATGATGAATTACATTTATTGATTTGTGTATGTTGAACCAAACTTGTGTGCCGGGGATGAAGCCTACTTGGTCCCTGTGAATGATCATTTTGATATGTTTTTGAATCTGATTTGCTAAGACTTTGTTGAGAATCTTTGCGTCTGTGTTCATTAGCGAGATCGGCCTATAGTTTTCTTTTTTAAGTGAATCTTTATTGGGTTTTGGGATTAAGACAATATTAGCTTCATAGAAGGAATTTGGTACTGTTCCTTCCTTTGCTATTTGATGGAACAGTTTAAGGAGTATTGGTGTTATTAACTCCTTAAATGTCTGGTAGAATTCTGTGCTGAATCCATCTGGTCCAGGACATTTTTGGTGGGAAGATTTGAGATTACTTCTTCAATTTCCTTATATGTTATAGGACTATTTAAGTAATTCACAACTTCCTGATTCAATTTAGGTAAGTTGTGTTTCCTTAGAAATTCATCCATCTCTTTTGTGTTGTGAAACTTCACTGAGTATAAGTTTTTGAAATATAATGTTATAATTCTCTGGATTTCTTGGGTATCAGTAGTGATAACTCCATGTTCATTTCTAATTTTGTTAATTTGGGTTTTCTCTCTCTTGCTTTTGGTTAATTTAGCTAGGGGTGTATCAATCTTATTGATTTTTTTCAAAGAACCAGCTTTTTGACTGGTTGATTTTTTCTATTGTTTTCTTAGTCTCGATTTCAGATATTTCTCCCATTATTTTGCTAATCTCCTCTCTAATACTACTTTTGGGATCACATTGCTCAAGTTTCTCTAAAGCCTTAAACTGCATCATTAAGTTATTTATTTCTGATGTTTCCATTTTTTTGATGTAGGCATTAAGAGCTATGAACTTACCTCTTAGGACAGCTTTCATTGTGTCCCAGAGATTTTGGTAAGTTGTATATTCATTATCATTCACTTTCAGGAAATCTTGAATTTTCTTTTTAATTTCTTCCTGAATCCAGTTCTCATTCAGCATCATATTGTTAAATTTCCAGGACTTAATGTATTTTCTCTTGTTTGTTGTGTTGTGGATGTTCAGCTTTAGGCCATGGTTGTCTGATAGGGCACAGGTTAGAATTTCAACTTTTTTGTATATGTGTAGATTCGTTTTGTGATCTATTTTGGAGAAAGTTCCGTGTGCTGCTGAGAAAAATGTGCACTCTTTGGTGCATGAGTGAATAGTTCAATAGAGATCTGTAAGATCTATTTCTTTCAGGGTTTGATTAAGTTCCAAAGTGTCTCTGTTAAGCTTTTGACCTGTTGATCTATCCCATGTTGAGAGGGCGGTGTTGAAGTCCCCAGGAATTATCATTTGGGGGTTGATTTCTTGCTTTAGGCACTGTAGGGTTTTCTTATGAATGTGGAGGGACCCGTATTGGGTGCATAAATGTTCAATATTGTGAAGTCTTCCTGGTGAATTGTACCTGTGACTAAAATGTAGTATTCATCTGTGTCTCTTATGATTTTCTTTGGTTTGAAGTCCACTTTGTCTGAAAGCATAATGGCTACCCTTGCCTGTTTCCTGGTTCCATTAGCTTGCAAGATTTTGGACCAGCCTTTCATTCTTAGGATGTGCCTATCTTTTGTGGTGAGATGAGTTTCCTGAAGGCAGTAGATGGTTGGATTGTGGTTTTTAATCCAAGTTTGTAATCTGTGTCTCTTAATCGGCGAGTTAATACCATTGACATTTAATGTTATAATGGAGAAATTATTTTTAATTCTGGACATATTTTATATTTAGTAGACTTTGTAATCATGTTGTTTGATATTTATGTTTTGGTGGTATTATACTTCCCTTCTGCCCTCCTGGATACACTTGTTCTTTTCTTCAAGCTTGAGTATCATTTCTAGCATTTTTTGAAGGCCTGGTTTGGTAGACATGTATCCCTTCAAGTTATCTTTGTGCTGGAAAACTTTTCGTTCTCCCTCAATCATGACAGATAGTTTTGCCGGGTATATCAGTCTGGGTTGGCATTTTTGCTCATTTAATACTTGAAGTATATCTCTCCAAGCTCTTCTTGCTTTTACTGTTTCCAATGAGTAGTCATTTGTTATTCTAATAGGTTTACCTTTAACAGTGACTTGCTTTTTTTCTCTTGAAGCTCTCAACACCTTTTCTTTGTCTTGAATGTGAAGTGTTTTGACTATTATTTGCCATGGCGATTTTCTATTTTGGTCGTATCTGTTTGGAGTGCGAAATGCCTCTTGTATTTGGATAGGCCTCTCATTCTTTAGTCGTGGGAAGTTTATATTTATGATGATTTGAAATATTTCCTCAGGTGTGGTATTTTGGAATTCTTGTTCTCGTATTCCATGAATGCGTATGTTAGGCTTCTTCAGGGTGTCCCATATCTCTTGAATGTTCCTCTCCAGTATCTTTTTGGCTTTAACAATCTCTTCCATTGAGCTGGTTAATTCTCCCACTTTGTCTTCAAGATCTGAAATTCTATTTTCTGCCTCATTTGTTCTGCTCATAAAACTCTCTGTTGAGTTTTGGGTTGAAGATAACTTGTCTTTTATTTCAATTTTAAACTCTGCCTGAGACTGTTTTAACTGCTCTATACCTATTTTTGTTTCTTGAACTGTTTTTCTCAACTCCTCCAAGTGCCTGTTGTGTTCCTGTTCAAAGTGGTTGATACGGTTGTTAAACTCTTCTCAGATTTCCTCTTTCATAGTATTAATCATAGTAAGGATCATACTCTGAAAGTCGTTTATGTTGGGTTTGGCTTTCATGGCTATTTTCTGTGGATTTATTCTGGTCAGAATCCCTCATTATGGGATTGATTCTTTCGGCAGGAGATTGGTCTTCTTGGGTTTTGTTTCTCGTGGATCTGCACTTTGACTTGTACATTGTTGTTTTGTTTTTTAGGACCTTTCAGTTTCTGTGTGTTTTTCACTGAATCCACCTAGTTGGTATTGTTACACTTGCCAGTTATTACTAGTGCTTGCCTTGGATTGGGTATGTTTGTGTATTGTTATCGTTATATCCTAGATGAGGCTAGTAGGCTGTTAGTATGTCAGTTAAGTCAGGTTATGTTACCAGGGGGTGAATATTAATTTGGTAGTGCACTTTTACGATTTAGTATCTTGGTGAAATGTGGGGGTGAGTGGTGTACTCCCTGGAGTTGTATGTTGTGGGGTGGCTGTATGAGAAAGTTGATGTACAGCATTGATACTTTAAAGGATCAGTAAGGTGAAAAGAGAAAGTTTACTTATCTTTGGGTTGGATGCAAAGAGTCTCGCCCACGTGATATACTAATTATAGTGGAGTCCAGATATATGGCCTGTGTTCCCTTTGTTCCTTAGAATTTTGCTTGAGTTTCCTTTGGGCTCTATTGAATTCTGATTAGCAGTGTGTCTTCCGTGGACCACGTGCATAGGTTCCTGGTGGGCCAGAGAGGCAGAGGGTCTGATTTTGATGGCAGAATTCTTCACCTGCAACAGGGAAAGTCTGCCCGGATCGGGGTGGGGCCCTGAGGGCAAAGCCAGAGGCTGCGGGGCGCGGTGCTTCTGGCCGGGCGGCTCCTAGGTGGGGGGCGGGGCTGGGCTGGGCTCTCACTCACCTTGGGCAGCTGGTGGGGTCGGTGCGGGGCAGTGCCGAGGGGGCTGAGGTTGTCCGGGTCGGGGTGCAGGCCATGCCGGAGTCGGCCTGGGTGCTCACAGCCGGGTCGCGTGGGGCTCCGGGATGGTCTGTGTCTCTAATGCTTTGAGCTGCATTATTAAGTTATTTATTTGTGTTGTTTCTATTTTTTTATGTAGGCCTTAAGAGCTGTGAACGTACTTCTTAGGACAGCTTTCATTGTGTCTCAAAGATTTTGATAAGTTGTATTTTCATTATCATTCACTTTCAGGAAATCTTGAATTTTCTTTTTAATTTTTTCCTGAATCCTATTCTCATTCAGCATCATAGTATTTAGTTTCCAGAAATTAGTGTATTTTCTGTTGCTTGTGTTGTGGATATAAAGCTTTAGACAATGGTGGTCTGATAAGGTACAGGCTAGAATTTCAACTTTTCTGTATACATGAAGATTCAATTTGTGACCCAATATGTGGTCTATTTTGGAGAAAGTTCCATGTGCTGCTGAAAAAATGTGTATTCTTTGATGCATGGTTGGAAAGTTCGATAGAGATCAGTAAGGTCCATTTCCGTAAGAATCTGATTAAGTAGCAATGTGTCTCTCTTAAGTTTTTGACCTGTTGATCTATCTCATGTTGAGAGGGTGTTGTTGAAATCCCCAGAATTATCGTTTGGGAGTGTATTTCTCACTTTAGACGCTGTAGAGTTTGCTTAATAATTGTGGAGGGTCCCGTATTAGGTGCATATATGTTCAGTATTGTGAAGTCTTCCTGGTGAATTGTACCTATAACTAAAATGTAGTATCCATCTGTGTCTCTTATGCTTTTTTTAGTTTGAAGTCCACTTTGTCCAACAGCATAATGGCTACCCCTGTCTGTTTCCTGATTCCATTAGCTTGCAGAATTTTGGACCATCCTTTTATTTTTTGGATGTGCCTATCTTTTTTGGTGAGATGAGTTTACTGAATGTAGCAGATTGATGGGTTGTTACTTTTAATCCAGGTTTGTAATCTGTGTTTCTTGATTGGTGAGTTAATTCCATTGACATTTAATGTTATAATGGAGAAATTATTTTTAACTCCAGACATTTTTTATGTCTAGTGGCTGTTGTAAGTGTATTATTTGGCTTTTAGGTTTTGGTGGTATTTACCTCCCTTCTGTCCTCCTGGATATGCTTGTTTTTTTCTTCAAGCTTGAATATCATTGCTAGTATTTTTTTGAAGGCCTGGTTTGGTAGACATGTAAGCCTTCAAGTTGTCTTTGTGCTGTATAACTTTTCTTTCTTCCTTGATTATGATGCATAGTCTTGCCAGGTATATCAGCCTGGGTTGACATTTTAGCTCATTCAATACTTACAGTATGTCTCTCCAAATTCTTGCTTTTACTGTTTCCATTGTTTATTTTAATAGGTTTACCTTTAAAAGTGACTTGTTTTTTTCCCTTGAAGATCTCAGCACCATTTCTTTGTCTTGAATGTGGAGTGTTTTGACTATTATTTGCTGTGGTGACTTTCTATTTTGGTCATATCTGTTTGGGGGTGCAATGCCTCTTGTATTTGGATGGGCCTCTCACTCTTTAGATGAGGGAAGTTTTCATTTATGATAGTTTGAAAAATTTCCTCAGGTGTGGTATTTTGGGATTCTTGTTCTAGTATTCCATGAATGCATGTGTTAGACTTCTCCAGAGTGTCCCATAACTCTTAAATATTCTTCTCAAGTATCTTTTTGATACTTTTTTAACAACCTCTTTCATTGAGCTGGTTAACAGTCCCACTTTGTCTTCAAGATCTGAAATTCATTTTCTGCTTCATTTGTTCTACTGATAAGACTCTCTGTTGAGTTCTGGGTAGAGGATAACTTGTCTTTTCATTCAGTTTTAAACTCTGCTTGAGTCTGTTTTAACTTCTGAATGCCTATCTTTGTTTCTTGAACTGTTTTTCTCAACTCCTTCAAATATGTGTTGTGTTCCTCCTCAAAGTGGTTGATGTGGTTATTTAACTCCTACAAGATTTCTTCTTTCTTCCTATTGATCATTGTAATGATCATGCTTTGTAAGTAGTTATCTTGGGTCAGGCTTTCTTTGCTATTTTCTGTGGATTTGTTCTGCTTGGAGTCTATCATTATGGGGTTAATTCTTTCAGTGGGAAATTTGTTTTCTTGAGTTTTGTTTCTCATGGATTTACACATTGACTTGGACATTGTCATTTTATCACTTAAGACTTCTATCAATTTCTGTGTGTTTTTGACTGAACTGAGTTAGTTGGTATCACTACTCTCAGGCAGTTATTACTAGTTGTTGTTATTGTTGTTTCCTAGATGAGGCTATTAGACAGTTAGTACAGGGGGTGGGCAGGGGGTGAATATTAGTGTGGTTGTGCATTTTTACAATTTAGTACCTTGGTGATATGTTAGAGTGAATTGCATAATGCCTGAAGTTGTATATGTTTTGGGGGGTGGCTATATGGAAAATTTACTCTGCAGTAACTAATAATTGAAAGGAATAGGATGGTAAAAAGGAGGTTTACTTATCTTTGGGCTGAATGTGGAGAATCTCTCCCATGTGATAGGAAGAATTTAGAGGATTTCAGATGTGTGGCCTTTGTCTCTTAGAACTTTGCTTTGGTGTTCTTTGCACTCTGTAGAATTCTGATGAGCAGTGTATCCTCCCTGGACCAGCACGCAGTGTGTTCTCAGTAGATTGCACGCACCCCAGGCGGGTGGGCAGGGAAAGATCAGAGGTGCTGGCAGTGGGTGCAATTAACCTGGGGATCTGGGGTGGATCCCAGGGGTCCTCACTGGCCTGGAGCAGCACCTGCTCCAACTGGTTGGTGGAAGGAGCTGGGACTAGTGGGTTACCTGGGGCTTATGGGTGAGCAGGGGGTGTTTACCTGGGGTACAGTGTGTCCTTGCTGGACTGCATGCATCCCAGGCGGGTGGGTGGGGAAAGGGGATGATCTTGATTTCACAGGTGAGGCTGTGTTTTCACTGATGAGGCTGTGATGTTACAGTGAAAGTGATGTAACCGTGTGTCTGTGGTTTCACAGTGAGCCTGTGATATCAGAGGGAGTTGATGATGTCCCGGTGGAGGCTGTGAAGTCACAGTGAGACTGTGATATCAATGGCAAGGCTGATGTCCCAGTGAGACTATAATGTCAGTGGCAATGCAGTGAAATCACATCGAAGCTGTGATGACACAGTGAGGCTATGTCAGAGGTGTGTATGTGATATAACAATAAGACTGTTATGTCAGTTGCAAGGCTGATGTCACTGAGAGTTTGTGATGTCCCAGTGAGGCTGTGATGGCACTAAGTTGTAATATCATAGTGAAGCTGTAAGGACCCAATGTGACTATGATGTCACAGTGATGCAATGGCAACATAGTGATGGTTTGATGTCAGTAAGAGGTTTGGATGGCACAGGGAGGGTGTGATATTAGTGCAGAGTGTGATATCACAATGAGGCTGTGATATCAGTGGTGAAGGTGTAATGTCACAATAAGACAGGAATGTCAATGGTGGGAAAGATGTCATAGTGAGTCTATGATGTTACTGGTTGTTGCTGAATCCCTGCTGGGACAGCCAGGGAAATGAGATCGAAATCAGCAGGGGTCTCATGGCCTTGGGGCAAGTGGAGGAGCAGGCACGGGGTCACAACCCAGACCCCGGGAGTCAAGCAAGAAGAAGCAGGCAGAGGACGAGTTTGCTGCAGACTCACTATTGAGTGGCCCCTTACTAACATGAACTCCAGGAAACCTGGCCTCTAACAATTTCTGCCCTCGTGGGTCCAGTCTATTCAATTCTTCCATCATTTCTGCCACTGCCAGTGTTCCATGCTCCTCCAGATAGTGGCCTCAACCCATGGCAGGAGGTTTCCACTTTGCTAACATTTTCCGTTGTCTTTCTATCTCTTCTCTCTGTGAATTTTTCCTTTCCTGTTGCTTGATAAGGTTTGGAAAGCAATTAGTCACTTCCTCAGTGGAGGATCCTTTAAGGCTTGCTATGATGCTGAGGAGGATGGGAACAAAGGAGGCAGGAGGCATATGGTTTTCCTGTACTTCTCTCTTACAGGTCTAGAAGAGCACTTCCATCCAAATCTGTGGGTCCCAGACATTTTCTGGGGAAATCCAAAAAGCTAAGATTAAAGCTTCCTCCCAAAAATCTTCTAAGTTCTTTGGTTTCACTTTGATCCTACATAAGTCTAGTAGACCCTTAAGGGCAGTCAGCTAGGGTGCCTTCTAATGGGGTGGTAAATTACCATTATGGAGAGGAAAGGTTCCCTAATAGAGCAGAAATGACTAGGAGCCAAGTGGACCAGGCAAAAGAGTGCAGAAAATAAAAGGCAATGACTAGAACTAAGATGGAAGTGAAAACAACTGCTAAAAGGATAACCAATGTCCAGGGATAAATCTAGTGCAGGACATATGGAGAGGTGTTTTTGATCTAAGCATCCTGTGCTTAGTGAGAGACTTTATGGTTTCCTTATTACACTGGGCCATATGCACTCCGGGTGGTGGTGCATGGCCGATTTTAGTTGGTGAAGTGATATGTCTGGTTAATTCCGATAATGAATGAGATTATGGCGCTGCAACGTGGGATGTTGCCCTCTTCGATTTTAATGAGACACACACTCTGGTAAAGTTCAGTGAGCAGCACATTTGGTATTATGTTTATTTGCTCATGGTGACTGAATGTGAGCAAGTGGCCCCCTCCTCTTCCCCTTTCCTTGTTTATTCATCATTGAGCTCTTAAGGTTGGAAAGCATAACCATCATAAGACATAATGCATCACCACTGTGATGTCAGTGGTGAACCTATTCCGTAACAATGACACTGTTGAGCCTGTGATGTCAAAGGCTGTGCTGTCACTAGTGTGGCAGTGATGTCAGTGGCAAGACTGATGTCACAATGAGGCTAACATGTAACAGGTGAACCTGTGGTGTCAGTGGGCAGGCTATGAGGTCACTGTGAGTCTCTGATGTCACAGTGAGGCTCTGATGTAAGAACTGATTTCTAATTTGTCAGTGAGGGTCTGACATCAGGGGTGATGCTTGGATTTCACAGTGAGGTTGGGATGTCAGTGATGAGGCTGTGCAGACACACTGAGGCTGTGATGACAGAGGAAAGATTGTGATGTCACTGTAATGCAGTGATGTAACCATGAGGTTGTGATATCACAGTGCAGCTGTGATATCAGTGGTGATAGACTATGATATCACAGTTTGGCTAGATTTCAGTGGTTAGACTGTGATTTTCAGAAGTGGGGCTGATGTTAGTGATGAGGCTCAGATGTCACAGTGAGGCTGGGTTATCAAAGGTGAGGTTTTGGTGTCACTTTTGAATCTGTCACATGATTATGAGCCTGAAGTGTCAGTGGTGAGGCGGTGGTGTCATAGTGAGATAGGCAGGATGTCCATCGTGTCACTGATGCTATGATTACAGAGGTTAGCCTATTATATCACAGTGAGGCTGTGATGTAACAGGTGAGGCTGTGATGTCACAGTGAATCTATGATGTCACCATGAGGCTGTGATGTCACAGTGAGACTGTGATGCCACAATGCAGCTGTGAGATCAGTGGCTATGTTATGATTTCAGAAGTAAGACTGATGTCAGAGATGAGGCTGAGATGTCGAATTGACAATGAGTATAATTGGTGAGACTGTGATGTCACAGTAGTTGTGATGTCAATAGAGACACTGTAGTGTAACAGGGAGGCTGTCACATTTCAGTGAACCTGTGAGGTTAGTTGTGATGCTTTGGTGCCACAGTGAGACTAGGTAGGTTATCAGTGATGAGGGTGTGATGTCACATAGAGACTATGATTTCAGACGTGAACCTCTGATGTCATAGTGAGGCTGTGATGAAACAATGAGGCTATAATGTCAAAGTCAAAGCTGTGATGTCATATTTGGGCAATGATTTCAGAGGTAAGCCTGTGATGTCAATAGTGATGCTGTGATGTCACAGTGAGTCTATAACCTCAGAGGCGAGGCTATGATGTCACAGTGAGACTGTTGTCACCAGTGATGCTGTAATATCACAGTGAAGCTGTTATGTCAGTGGAACGAGACTGTGACTTCACAGTGAGGATGTGATTTCAGTGATTAGGTTATGATGTCAGAATGAGGCTGGTGTGAGTGATGATGGTATGATGTAACAGTGAGGCAGACATGTCACTGGTGAGGTTGTGCCACCGTGATGCTTTGATATAACTGTGTGTCTGTGGTAGCACCATGAGCCCATGATATTAGAGGGAGTTGGTGATGTCACAGTGGACGCTGTGATGTCACATTGAGGCTGTGATGTCACAGTGAGGCTATATCAGAGGTGTATATGTTATGTCACCATGAGGCTATTATGTCAGTGGCAAGCCTGATGTCACAGTGAGTTTATAATGTCACATTGATGCTGTGATGGCACTATCAGGTAGTAATGTCAGAGTGAGGATGTGAGGACACAGTGTGGCTATGATATCACAGTGAGATTCTGACAACACAGTGATGTGATGTCCTGGAGATGTTTTGATGGCACAGTGAGGCTGTGATGTTAGTGGTGGGGCTGATGTAACAATGATGCTGTGTTATCACTGGCGAAGGTATGATGTCACAATATGGATGGAATGACAGTGGTAAGAAAGATGTCATGGTGAGTGTATGATGTCACTGGTGAGGCTATGGTGTCAGTGGAGAACCTATTACATGATAGTGACACTGGTCAGGCTGTATATCAAAGGCTGTATATCAAAGGCTGTATTTGTCACTGGTTTGGCAGTTATGTCAGTGTTCTGACTATTGTTAGTTGTGAAGATGATTTCTCAGGGGAGGACTCATAGTGACATCACAACCTCTCTGTGATTTCACTGCCTCACAGTGATAACACAGCCTCACTGTATAATTACATCCTCATTTCTGATATCACAGCCTCAGTGTGACATCACTGCCTTACCACTTACATCACTGCCACACTGTGACATAATAGGCTTACCTCTGAAATCATAGCATCAGTGACACACAGACATCCTGTATTATATCGCTGGGATACCACAGCCTCATCACTGACTTCTCAGGCTCATAGTCACATGACAGTCTCAACAGTGACACCGCAGCTTTGCTGTGGCATCAGAGCCTCACCAGCAGCTCCCAGTCTCACTGTGACAACTCAGCCTCTTCTCTGATATTAGCCTCACTTCTGCCCATAACAGCCTAACCACTGATATCACAGCCTATGTCATACTTTACCTCCATTGATATCACAACCTCTCTGTAACATCACAGCCTCACCTCTGACATCACAGCCCCACTTTTATATAACAGGCTAACCTCTAAAATCATAGCATCAGTAACATCTCAGATACCCTGCTTAGCATTGCTATGACACCATAGCCTCATTAGTGACATCTTAGGCTCAGGGTTAACTGACAGCCTAAACAGTGACACCACAGCCTCACTGTGGGATCAGAGCCTCACCAGTAACCTCCCAGCCTCACTGTGATGTCTTAGCCTCATCACTGACAATAGCCTTCTGACATCACAGCCTAATCAATGAAATCACAACAGAACTGTGATGTCACAACCTCACGGTAACATCACAGACTCTCCTCTGACATCACAGTCTCAGTGTGAATGCACACTGTAATTGTACTGTGAAATACAAACATCATTCCTGACATCACAGCCTCACTTTCATCTCACAGAATCTGCTCTGTAATTAGGGCCTAATTGCGACATCACAGCCTCATAGTGACCTCACATCCTGGCCACTGACACTGCAGGCTCACCTGTTACATTATTGCTTTATTGTGACATCAGTCTTGCCACTGACATCACAGCCTCACCGGGACATCACAGATTTCAGAGTGATATTACCTCCCGGTGACATGACAGTCCACAGTGACATACAACCTTCACAGAGATATCACAGCTTCATTGTGACATCACGGTCTCACTAGTGACAGCACAGTCTCAGCTGTGACATCTGCATCAACATGGACATTAGTCAGAACACTACATCACTGCCACACTAGTGACAACACAGCCTTTGACTTCACAGCCTCACCAATGTCACTGTCATGTAGTAGGTTCACCACTGTCATCAGAGCCTCACCACCATAGACTCACTGTAGCATCTTTTTACTGCTGACATTCAAGCTTTATTATGACATCACACCTTCACCAGTGACATCACAGCCTCATTGTGACACCACCTCATCACTTGTTTCTAAATTCCCACGAGGCCACCTCTGGGGAAGAGGGTAAATGGCAGGGGCCTCGTGGGCTCAAGGTGAATGGGTGAGCCGGTGACAGCATCACCACAGAAACCCGGGGAATCAGGTGAGAAGCAGCAGTCAGAGGACGAGTTGGCTGCAAACTTAGCTTTATTCAGGAAGTGTTTGGGCTTATATAGGGTCAGGGGTCCAATCAGGTGTGGCCACTGCTTCACGTAGTGGGAAAGGGAGAGCAGCCACCAATAATTTAGCAGTTTACTAGGTATCCAAGTTAGATGACCACTTCCCATTGGTTGTTCATCCCTCCTTCCCATTGTTTGTTCATCCCTCCTTGTATGATTCCTCTATTAGAACATGTCCGGGGCATATCCAACCTTGTTCGGAGTTGTCAGCAGTAGGAGCTCCTGGATTCAGGAATCTGGGCTAGGGCTTTCCTGAATCGATAGTACCATCTTTTCACCCTTTTATTTATTTTTAATTTTTTTATTGGTGACCATGATAGTTGGTGGTGACCCCAAGCCTCATCAGCTGTGTGGAATATAGGTGACTGTGCCTGTCTTAGGTTGGACACCACCCTAAGTGGAGCCTTACTCATCATTGACTACCAGTCATGAGACCATCACAAAGAAGGAATCATGGTCCCAAAGGGGAACTTGAGTATGCGGCAGAGAAAAGGAGGTTGTTGTCAGGGCAGGAACAGGCAGGGCGCTGTAGGCAGCATAAGCATAGATTTGATTCACAAGAGTGGTTGAGACACAAATGAAAACCTAAAAACCATAAATTAGTAAGGTATAGCTCTAATGGTGGACTGTCAGGTTTCCCATGAGCCTTTGGTGATCTTAGGAATTTCCAAAGCTTGAATGGATGCCCTGAGGATGTGGAAACCAAACTTTGATATTTGGGGACTATATGAAAAAACCTGTAAGAAAACTTGTATGAAAGAAATCTTGCTCTTTCCATTCCCAGCGCAGCCATGGCTCATGGTCCCAGGAAACATCTGAAGCGTGTAGCAGCTACAAAACATTGGATGCTGGATAAACTGACTGGTGTTTTTGCTCCTCATCAATCTACTGGTCTCCACAAACTGAGAGAATGTCTGCCTCTCATCATTTTCCTAAGGAACAGACTTAAGTATGCCCTGACTGGTGATGAAGTGAAGAAGATTTGCATGCAGCGCTTCATTAAATTGATGGCAAGTCATAACTGACATAACCCTACCCTGCGGTTTATGGATGTCATCAGCATTGACAAGACTGGAGAAAATTTCCGTTCTCTATGAACAAAGGGTCGATTTGCTGTTCATCGTATTACACCTGAGGAGGCCAAGTACAAGTTGTGAAAAGTGAGAAGATCTTTGTGGGCATAAAAGGATCCCTCTCGGTCACCCATAATGCCCGTACATATCGATACCTGATCCCCCTCAAGGTGAACGATACCATCTAGTTGATTTGGAGACAGGCAAGATAACTGACTTCATCAAGTTTGACACCGGAAACCTGTGTTGTGACTGGAGGTGCTAACTTGGGAAGAATGGTGTGATCACCAACAGAGAGAGATATCCTGGCTCCTTGATGTGGTTCACGTGAAAGATGCCAACGGCAAACAGTTTTGCCACTCGACTATCCAACATTCTTTGTTATTGGTAAAGGCAACAAACCATGGATTTTTCTTCCTTGCGGAAAAGGAATCCGCCTCACCATTGCTGAAGAGCGAGACAAGAGGCTAGCGGCCAAATAGAGCAGTGGGTGAAATGGTCTCTAGGAGACGTGCTGGAGGCCGTGATTTTTAAACTCTGACATAATTAAATGGCATCATGAACTCAAAAAAAAAAAGAGAAATCTTACAATCTAAAAACACATTGTGATCGATATAAAAACATAAGTAGTTTGGCCTTAGATGTTATCAAAATTTTGTCTTATTTTTAAGCATGCTACATGTACTTAAAAATGGCATGCTAAATTTTAATATTAGCACACACAAAATGAAAAAAATGAAATGGCCACACGATTTTTTATGTTGAACACAAGACACATAATATATAACAGAGACATGTAAACATGCAAGCACATGAATAACATTTTACCAGCAACTGTACAATTTCTCAGCAAACTGTCTTAGAATTACCTCAAAGCTTTATCAAAGGCAGATAACATTTAAGAAAAGCTTATTAAAAACAAGACCTCATATTAGTTTAGTATGGCAGCTTAGCTTAATTATGAAAAACATTCAGCAAGGAAAAGCATCCTCATCCTGTCTGGGGGATCCAAGTGCTAAAACCAAAGCCTCATTCCAAAATTCCTCTATGGCAGCATCTTAACCTTTAGGCTTCCAGTCTCTCGGAGAGATTTTAAGACACATATTTGGGAGACAGTATTGGTCTGAAGCAGAAAATAGAGTCAGGAAAGAGGGAGAATCTAAGATCGACGAAGAAGGGGGAAGAGGATTTTGGGGGACTGTGGAGACGAAGATATTTGGAGGACGAACAAAGGAATATTTGGGTTCTCTCCACAAGTTACACTTGCTAGCAATTATCACTTCCATTGGAGATCCTTTAAGGCTGTTTATGATGCCGAGAAGGATGGCAAACAAGAGGCTGGACAGCATATTGCTTCCTGGACTTTCTTCTATATGCCAGGGAAAGCACTCCATTCAAATCTGTGCGTCCCAGACATTTTCTGGGGAAATCCAGGAGCTAAGATTAAAGCTTCCTCCCAAAAATCTTCTAAGTCCTTAATGTCACTTGTATCCTACCTAAGTCTAGTAGGCCTTAAGGGTAGTCATCTTGGGTGCCTTTGCTGGAATGGTGTAAATACCATTATGGAGAGGAAAGGTTCCCTAATGGAGCAGAGATGACTAGGGACAAGTGGGACAAGGCAAAAATGTGCAGAAAATAATAAAACAAAAAGACTAGAGAAGTGAAGTGAAAACAAATCCTAAATGGTAACCAACGTCCAAGGAGCAACCTAGTGCGGAAATACGCACAGGTGTTTTGGATCTACAGTGTCCTATGCTTAGTGGAGGGACTTCAGGGGCTATTATCCCCCTGGGCACTTGCCCCCCAATAGGCCAAATCAATATAATTAAAACATGGGCTCTGAGTTCTGAGGAGACCAATTCTCATGTAAACTTTCGGGAAAAGCCTTGATTTAGAGGGCTTGAAATTATAGAGCCTCACTCTTTAATCAGTTCTCACTATGATATCACAGGCTCACATTCTGAATCATAGCCTCAATGCAGCATCCACCCTCATCACCTAACATCTACTTAGACTATGACCCCCCCGTTCACCACTCATCACAAAGGCTTCCATGAAACATGAAGCCACCCTGTGTGACACACAGCATCGCTAATGACATCACAACCTCATTGCTGACAATCACACAACTTTCCCGTGACATCAAGCCTTATTTTGCATCAACAGCACTGTGCGAGCCCAAACCTCTGACATCACAGCACCATGACTAATAAGACAGACGAATCGGAATATTACAGCTTCACCCGTGACATCACAGCTCTCATGGTGACACTCATAATCCTTCACTGTGGTATCACAGCTCACCCAAGGCTGCGTGGACATGGTGAGGCTGTGATATCAATGGTCACATCGTCAATGTGACAACAGGCCTCATGAATCACATCAGTCTCACTTCTGAACATACACAGCCTAACACCTGACCTACACAGCTGCACTGTGACATCACAGCCCCCACCACTGATATCCTAACTAGTCTTATTGTCATACCACAGACCTCCACAGATAGCACAGTCTCACGTGGAAGTGTCATCCTCATGGTTCTCAGTCTAACCTCTTTACACCATAGATCATCTGTATATTGTATCTCATGGTGAAATGAGCCTTGCCACTGACATCACATCTTCCACCGTGACCTCACCGCCGCCTCGTGACATCACAATTTTCAGTGATGTCACAGCCTCACAGGTGACATCACAGCTTTTACAGTGATGATACTACAGCCTCATATGTGGCATTTTCGCACTCGATTCTGACATTCACAGCCATCAAGAACACACAGCTCACTGTGACATAACAGTGCTGACCTCTGAAATCATGCATCACATTACATCAAGAACCTTCTCCCTAGCCCTCGCTTGCGACAACAGCCTCACACTGACATGGCTCACCGTCAATGACATCCTCAACAGTTATACCACGGTCTTCTTTCTGTGGCCTAACGGCCTCACCGTAATCACCAGCTCCACGTGGATCTCTGCCTCATCACTGACATCAATACCACTTCTGACTCACAACCTAACTACCTGAAATTCATCCATACTGAAATGTCATTATCACCACTGATATCCCACCCTCACTGTAATATCACACACTTACGGTAATATCACTGCCATCCGTGACAAACAGCCTCTCTCCTGGCATCACAGAATCAGTGTGATATCACAGCCTCACCACTGACATCCTAATCTCACTGTAAAATCCAAGCATCACCAACTGATGTCATAGCCTCATTGATATTCTCTTAAAATCACCCTGACACCAGAGCCCCGCTGGGAAATCACTCCTCAGAGTGACCCTACAACCTGCACATGACAACAGAGCGACCTCACCTACCACCCCCATCCCCCCCCCACCCCCCGGGCCCCTCAACATGTGACTCTTCTTACTTCGACAGACTACATCACGTTCCCACTGTGACATCAGAGCTTCCAGATTGCTAACACTCCACAAGACTATGACACCTCGGTGATATTTACACCCTTCAGCGTGACATCACAGCCTCAGTGTAATCTCATGGCCTCCAATTAGTGACACTACCAGGCTCATCTGTTCCATCAGATCACCCGACCTTATCAGAACCCCTGATTATCAACTTGCATACAGTGATAACAACGCCTTTGTCATTACAGCCTTCCCCGTGTTCCACTGTCATTGTAATCGTTCCCACCCATCCCCTC